>LR738709.1:683883011-683926429 GCA_902687465.1 Secale cereale | reverse complement strand
GAGATCGTCAGGGGGTAGGCGGCTGCGGGTGAGGTCGGGAGAGAGAGAGAGAGAGAGGAACATAGAGAGAGGTGGTGGGGCCGGGGGGTCACGACCGTTAGTTAGGCAAACCTCTTTGTCGTCTACTAGCGGGCGGCAAAGAGGGAGTGGGGCCGGGGGGGTCACGGCCGTTAGTTAGGCAAAATCTTTGTCGTCCGCTAGCGGACGTCAAAGACAAGAAAGCGGACGGCAAATATCTGACCTAGCCAGCTCCACGCCCCAGTGGGGCCCAACCGGACTCTTTGCCGTCTGCCTTTGGGCCCTTTTCCGTCAGCTGCCCGACGGCAAAGAACTGGCAGATGGCAAAGAGACAGTTTTCCATCAGCCAGTTCATTGCCGTCTGTTTTTTCTAAGCAGACGGTAAAGACTTTCTTTGCTGGCTGATGGCAAATTCTTTGATTCCAATAGTGTTAAGGCAACCATAAACATAGCCCTAGACGTAAGCCTGCCCCTAGTATATACATCTACGGTCCGACCACCTCTCCCAACCATCCCTGCTCGGACTTACGACGCCATCGGAGGTGTACGAGAGAGGGTTCGAGAGCTCGAGGCAACTCTCAAAGGAGAACACATCATCCCATGTATGGTATAAAAATATTTCACATATACTAATTTCAAAGGCATCCTTGAGGTAAGTAAGCTTATGATAGATTTATCGGCTAAGACAATGAATAGTCCAATTAACACATTGAAATCATTATCGATTCAATTTGGAAGATACTAACGACCGGGCGAATTTGCTTCTACTTACTCACCTTGTTTTTCTAGTTCTTAACGGAATGTTAGCCCTTTTGTATTGTCTAGCTACATATTATTGGCGCGGGGACCAAAGATTGATACTTAAGCAGGCTTAGGCAATTTATCATTCGTTTAAAGCTCTCAAAGCCTAATGGACTGACCTAGCACGGACACATAAGCTCTTGAAATTCAGCACGATTCTCATTCTCTCTAACCTACCCGAGGAAATGCAAGCACAATAGATTCATCATTTATTTTAATATCTCATAGGCTCTGACCTACCGGAGGACAAACAAGCTCAGTAAATTCATCATTTTTTCAGAGTCTGCACTGCCTATGACCTAGTCGAGGAGAAACTGACACAAGAAATCCATCATTTTTTCTATAAATCTCATAACCAAATAACTTTTAGATATTAACCTAACGGAGGACATATATGACTTTATCTCACTACTATCATTCAACGTGTCTTCTATAATGAGCGAGTCTTTCCTGAGACAAACATGAACATCTTATTCCTCATCATATTTATGTGTAGCTGAAATATTCGTCTTATTTCGTTCATTATTTATCTGGTATCTACACACTTGGGATTTGAATATAATAGTCGTAGGCATAGGAAACATCAGGAACTACAGATGATGAATGGATAGCCTGAATTCTTACATGACTAGATGCTTTACACGGGAGAAAGAAGGAGTTAATGCTTCTCAAACAAACGTGCTTAACTTTTTGCATATAGGTAGATAGTAGTCGTGTTGATGAGCTTCGCAGCCATGTTTTACTTTGATAGAAAGAATGCTAGTTTCTCGCATTGTGGAACCCGATGGTATAGATCGTTTATCAAAAGCTGGTATGGTTGAGATTTGTGGTTGCTGCCGGTGCCTTCTTCGTTTGCAAGGTTGCTATAAGGGATTTGATTTGGTTTATTGGTTTGCAACACTATGCCATCACATGTTAACACTGGTTGAACTAATAACAAATATTTCTTCTTGGAGATACTTAGAATGTTCAATTAAATCATGTGTACCAGTAAGAAGACAATATAGTTATAACTTTGAATAGTATCAGTTTTGTGCCAAAAAATGTTGTGTTTTATCATCACAGCTTCATCTCAATAGTCAAAAATATGACAAACATTTGGTAACCGTGGTAGTATCACGCAACAAAATATTATATAAAAACTAGTTTAGATACAAGTGGGTCGGGTTCGGTCGATCGACCCCTTTACAGTGTTACGTATGTATTGTTTCATTACGAAAGTAAAGCATGTTAACAGTATGAAATGAGAGCTTGACAGCTCCTGAAACAGAGGAAGGAAGGACTAAAGAAAGCAGAAGATATCATAGGCTCTTACCTACTCAAGGACCAGGCTCATAACAAAGGAATCCTTAGTTATTGACCTAACTGAGAAGCAACAACTTCATGTCATTACCTCTACCATGCATGTACCCAATTCTTCTATAATAAAGAGCGGGCATTTCGCGAGCCAAACATGAATAGCTTACTCTTCATCTGATTTCTCGGTACTGGAATTAGTCATTCCTATTTCATGCATTATTTATTTGGTATCTGCACACTATTGATTAGAATCTGGTAGGTGTAGGCATGAGAGACCCCGTAAAAAAAAAAAGGTGTAGGCATGAGAGGCACCAGGAACTATAGATGATCGATAGGTAACAAGAATTCCAACAATATACAGCCCCTATGCCTCTCACCCAGTTCACCACACGGCCCTCGTGCCTCTCACTTCTACCCTACCACATCTGAATTATTTTTCACGAGGTCATTGACCGGTGATAAGTGGACCGGCTTGGTGAAAGCTTAATTCAGGTGAAATCTATGTATTGCGGGATGGCGGCGTGGCACTGGGCGGCTGCCACTGGGACGACGGAAGTGGGCGATGAGGCAGCTGCGGGGTGAAGGTTCATTGTGGGCAGTTACATTCGTGTGGCAGCAGTCAGATGTGATGCGTATTTGTATCATCTATAGCAAAATTTTGGACGTGATGTAAATTTGTTTGGGCACCATATACCTATAGGGCATCTGCTGCTGCCTTGTTTCGCCAAAAGTGACCCAAATGGCAGTTTTGTGGCACAGCTATTTTTGGTCACCACTTGGAGATGCTCTTGGTAGATAACGTAAGAGCATCTCCAGCCGTTACGCCCCCAAGACGCGCTATTTTAGGCATGGGCGCGAGCACGTTCCCAACCACCGCCCCCAGGCCGCCCCCACAGTTCGATCAAAATTCAGCAAACAAGGTCAGAATTCAGCAAACACGACCAAATTTGAACAAACAAGGCATATTTCTGATAAATTTAGGCGTTTTTACACGAAAAAGGGCCGAAAAAAAAACCCTAAACTACGGGTCGAAGTAGGCGCTGAGTAGGGCGTAGTCGTCGCTGGCGTCGCCCTCCTGCTTCTCCTCCTTGACACGTCCGGCGCCGCTGCTCGACCCCTCACCCCGGCGCGCTGCTTCACGGCGGCGGCGTTCGGCGATCTCCTCCAGGGCACGGCGCTAGCGGTCCAGCTCAATGCGCGCGTAGTCCTCGCGCGCCCACTTCAAGGCGGCCTCTTCTTCGTCGACCTCCTCGGCGAGGGCAGGCTCCGGCTTCACGGCGGCGAGCCCCGGCTCCGGCTTCACCGTCGCCAGCCTTGGCTCCCTCTTCGGCTTGACGAGGAGAGGAGGGGCCGAGGAGGAGGAGCCACGGCCGCCGTCGTTGATGACGAGGCCAGCGCCGCGGGTGCGCCTACCGAGCGGCGTCTCGGTCGGCTCTGGCTTGACGCTGACCAACGCCGACGCGCCGGAGGAGTGAGAGGAGGATCGGGAGGAGGAGGAGGAAGAGGAGGATGACCAACCCATCATCCTCCTCGGCAGCAACGCGCCGCCGCTCCGAGCGGCCGGGTACTCGAACGGTGGATCGTTGCCGCCCTCGAGGTGCGCGAGCACGCCGCTGAGCGTGCGGCCAGGGACGCCCCACCACAAGCGGCGGCCCTCGCTGTTGTTGCGCCCCCGTGGCGCCGGCGCGTTGTTGGTGGAGGCGAGCCGCTCCTCCTGTCGGCGTTCGAAGTATGCCGCCCACGCCGCGTGGTTGCCGATGGCGTACTCTGGGAACGCCCGCTCCGCGGCCGTCAGGGACGCCCGCGCACGCTCGAGCTCGGCGTGGAAATAGGCGGGCGTCTCGGGGACGGGCAGAGGGGGGACAGGGACCCCGCCGGCGCTGAGCCTCCACCGCGACGGAGAGCGTACGTCGAGCGGCGCGGGGTAGTTGGCCTCGTGGAGGAGGTACACCTCCCACTCATGCAGCGAGCGGCGGCGGAAACCGTTGGCCGCCGCCGCGTCGCCGGGGTACCTCGCGCTCATGGTTGCCGGGGGGAATTGCGGCGGCGAGGAGGGGGAGAGAGGGGGGAAGTGCGGTGGCGAGGAGCGGGAGGACTGCGTGTTCCTCACCGGCGCGGCCAAGGGCGCCTTTTATAGCGGCTCTGGGCGGCCGCGTGCGAACGCGTGGAGGAAGGCGGGGCGGCGTCGCCGCAATGCGCCGCCCGTGAATCAATGGTAGGCTGACCGGCGGCAGCCTTGGCATTGATTCCACGCGGGAAAACCAAGACGATGAGGATGACCAGCCTTCGTCTCACTGTCGCGCCGGTCCCGCCACTCTTGCGCGCCAAAACGTGCGCTGGCGCGCCGGGTTCGGATCGGGTGCGTTGGCGCCAATTTCGGCCCAATCCGACGAAAAACAGGATCGTGGGGGCGCGACTGGGCCGATTTTTCGACGTCGGCGCTAAAAAAGGCCTTGGGGGGCCTGTTGGGAACGCGGTTGGAGATGCTCTAAGACTAAAATCCGGATGGAGTTGTGCTTTATGTTGGACTGTTTTAAACTGTCGCGATGACATTATTCTAACCAATGCATATGCAGAGCCGAATAATATCTCACATGGACCATCGAGTCAAGGATCTACTACTACAAGTGAGAAAACAGTTGATAGACGTATACTACACGCAAATGCATGAAACCGCAAAGAACACAGAAAGAACAGACCAGAGTCTTCCCTTTATTTAGTGGAAGAACAGATTAAATTAATTTGACGGAATTCGCAGCAGCAATCCACATGGGCTAGTTGCCTAATACTCCCTCTATTTCATAATGTACTGTATATATATTTTCCGAAAAATCAAACCTAACAAACTTTGACCAAGTTTATGAAGAAAAATATTTACATCTAGAATGCCAAAAATTTATCATTAGATTTATCATAACTAAGATGTACTCCCTCCGTTCCGATCTACTCATCGTGGTTTTAGTTCAAATTTGAACTAAAACCACGACGAGTAAATCGGAACGGAGGGAGTAGTTTCATATTTTATATATTTCGTATCTTAGATAATAAGGATGGCAATGTGTCGGGTTTGGATCGGGTTGAACAATATCAAATCCATATCCATATCCATGAAGACAGTCTTTGCCCACCCATGAAAAAATCCATGGGTGGGAAATTATGTCCATGTCCAAATCCGATGGATATCCATACCCACTGGTTATCCATTGGGTCCTATCTAGACATATAAATAAGACATAACACAATGTTAACATAAGATTTTCCATTCTTCACTTCGTGGCAGGCTAGGCTTCACATATGGTAAATCAACGTCCACTAACAACATAAGATCATTTAGTATTTTTCTAACAAATGAGAATGACGAGTCATTTAATAAGGAGATAAAAAATAAGGGAAGGGCATTGGGGTATGTTATAGTGGGGATTGAATGTCAACTAATAAAAGTTATGACGAGGATTGTGTAATTTCTTTTGCATGTTTTGGATAACAAAGTGTAAAATTGCAGTGGGACATGTGACTGCGGGGTAGGGATAGCAGATTTTTGCCATTAAGTCCTACTATCAGGTCGGGTTTGGATATACCCACGGGTACAAGATTATATCCATGCCCTACCCACGAGTAATCGGGTCGGGTTTGGACGCTGCCCATGGACACAAAAGCATATCCAAACCCTATCCATTCGGGTCGGATATCCATGGATATCCATGTCCATGGATAAAATTGCCATCCTTATTAGATAACCAGAGTTTTCTATATAAACTTGACCAAAATTTGGAAAGTTTGACTTATTAAAGAAATCTAGAAGCCCATATTACAACCTCGAATTATCACCGAAATCTAAAAAACAACCCTGAACTATGAAACTGTCCAATGTACAACCATGAATTTTGAAAACCGAACAAAAGACAACCCTGAGGTGGTTTTCGACTGATGTTGGCCGGTTTTTGACTATTGACTCTCCAGTCAGCGCCATGTCATACAGCCTAGCCATTTTTGGCCAAAAAAGTTTTCAGAAAAAATGATTAAAATCTCAAAAATCCACACAATCATTATATTCAATCTGAAAAGTTTCAACAAATTTTGTCAAGTAGAAAAAAAACTTAAGCAAAAATTCAAATTCGGATACATTTTTGGTTAAATTTAGGTAAAAAAAGAGTTTCCAAAAAAGTTTGTAAAAAAAATCTCAACAATCATCACAACCTTTATATTCAACTTTAAAAAGTTTCAACAAATTTTGCCAAGTAGAAAAAAAAATGAGCGAATATTCATAAACATGGTGACATGGCATATGTGAAGGCGCTGACTGGACGGTCAACAGTCAAAACTGGTCAACATCAGCCAAAAACTACATAAGGGTTGTCGTTTGTCCGGTTTCAAAGTTCAGGGTTGTAAACTAGAAGGTTTCGTAGTTCAGGGTTGTGTTTTAGATTTCAGTGATAGTTTGCTTGTACTTGCTATCGCCCTGAGTTTTGTTCATCTATCAACAAGAGCTATCTGTCAAAGAAAATGCAGTTTCAGTTACCGCTCCTAGATGATGCAAAGTACGTAGGTGCATGCGCAGTGCTGCGGACGTCGGCGTTCTGTATGAAGTTCCCCATGATAGTGGTGGAGCCAGGAAAATCTAATGAGGGGGCCAAGTATTGCTATTCCTCGTTGGGGAGGGCCGGTGCATCAAAATATATCAATTTTGTGACAAATAATCACATTTTTGTATGCATATTAGGCTTAGATGAAAGATGTTAGGAGGGGCCAGGGCCCGTGACCATGCGCGTGTCGTGTCTGGTGTCATCGATCGATAAAGCCACCATGTTTGTCGATGTGAGGCCCTGTATGTGCGCACCTACAGGCATGTACAATGCATAGCCTCAGGGTGATGCCTCACATGACATGTAGGATCGGATAACAGATAAAGTAAGTTCGGATAGGAAAGCGGGATCCTCGGCAGGAGACGGGTGTTTCGAATGAAAAAGTATGATCCGGTGTCAAAAGTTGAAAAGGTTGGGGGTGAAAAGTAAAGATGCATGAGTATTAGGGTTTTTATTTTCTACTCCCTCTGTAAACTAATATAAGCGCGTTTAGATCACTAAAGATCTAAACGCTCTTATATTAGTTTACAGAGGGAGTATTTCTTAATGACGCCCACCAGAAATAGTTTGCATTAAGGAGAAAAACTAAATGTAGGTGTCTCAAAGTATTTTTTGTCAAGGGACATCTGTATCCATATGCCACCATTGTACATGCCCTAATGACTTTGTTGTTGCATCTGCTGGCACCAACGATTGCCATGATATCATTTGAGATTCCAAATCTGTCTGAACGAATGCCAATGTGCAGCAGTGTTCCTGCCATCTTCAGATTTCATGGATGGAATGTAGTTTTGTTTATAGTTTTGAGATGCCACTGCATGGATTATTTATTTATTTATTGCATTCTCATCCCAAAGATTAGCCGATCTTATATATGTAAAACCCTCCTCTACATTCACTTATCTTGCGACCAAGCTGTAGGACTTGCTAAGAGCTGATCATGGAAACCATTTCGTATTCGCTCGACGGCTTCCTGCTATTGGAGCAGAGGAAGAAGGCGCCCCCGAGCCACTGCTGGAAGAGCAGAAGCATGACCAGCAGAATCACTCCACAAGGTATGACGATGTCCCACGCGAGGCTGAATAGGTCGTGACGAAAGCTTGCATACATGTAAGATGGCCTCACTACAGGAAAAACACACGGCGATGAGTATCACTCCGTAAGCCGAGTGCTGAAACACGGGCTTATGGCTTAGGGCAGTACTCTGCGCCGGTCGACCGGCCCAAATCCAGCCGGTCACAGCACGAGCGTCGGATCAGGTCGCAATCAACGGACATGATGCTGGCTCAATCATCGTTCTTTCCTGTTTCTCTTGCAAAATGTGTGGCCACGTGTTAGGGAAAAAACAAGCAACACGCCGCCAGCGCAGAGCAGACTCCTGGTAGCTCCATCGTCGCGAGCTCGAAGCAACACCACACCTCTGCTTGCCTTCATTCGCGTCGCTTGCCGCACAGACACGCAGGCTGGATGCAGCTCCGCCGGTCCTGGCCAAAAACAAAGGGCGCTGATCTGCGCCGGCGCGCCGGCCCAACTGTTGGGCCGGTCGAGCGCCAGCAGCCCGATGCGCGAATCAGGGCCGTCAGATCTGCGCCAGATCGCCTCGAAGAAATCCTCCCGCACCGCAACCCCTCGCCGCACCGCACAGGCTGCACCTCGCCGCACCCCGTCCCTCGCCGCACCGCACCGCGGCAGGCACCTCGCCGCACCCCCGCCCCTCGCTGCACCCCGCCCCTCGCCGCACCGCACCGCAGCCCCCAAGCCGTTGACCTTGCAGACGGTTGTAGCAAGAACGCTGTCGGAACTCGCGGCTGCGCTTGAAGCACCATGGCCTCGTGAATGGATGTAGCAAAAACATGTCGCCAATAGTAGCAAAAAACGAGGTTGTTGCAACAAAAAAGTCGTCCTCATCATCGCCGGTCACATCTCAATTAAAAAAAAACACCATGGCCTTATGAATGGATGTAGCAAAACACACGTACGGTAGTAGCAAAAAATTGACACGGTTGCAGCTTTCTCTCTCAATGGTTGAAGCTTTTTCCCTCTATGGTAGAAGCTTTTCTGTAAACGATTGAAACTTTTTTCATTTGGAGCAACTCCTGAGTGAAATCTTCCTCTATCGTTCGGTTGAAGCTTTTTTCATCGAAGGTTGTAACATTTTCTGTAGACGGTTGTAGCTTTCCTCTATGGCACTGAACGCTTGCAGCTTTTTGTATAGCCGGTTGAAGCTTTTCATCTAGAGTTTGAAACTTTTTTTTAGCGGTTGCAGCACATGGGGCTGTGGCGGGTTCTGCGGTGCCTCGCCTGCAGGTTCGCAGGGATATGGCGCCCCCAGCAGCAGCGGCCATGGGTGTCAGGACCGCAGCATCGTCGTGGCCGTGGCCGAGGCCTGCGAGGAGCTGGTTTGTCACCAGAGGTAGCGGCCATGATAGCCGCAGAGGAGCTTGCTGCGAGGAAGAAGAAAGAGATGAGGACGAACGGATAAGAGGATAAGGTTGCGTAGAGAAAAAAACGATTCGTGGGCCTAGCTTTATTGAGCACGGCGAGATCGTGAAGCGTACGATTGAAAACAGATCGCGTGGCTCACGCTCGTCCGGCGCTGCGTTCGGCCGGCGCGCCGAACGCAAACGTTTACCAAAAACAAATCCGTCCACAGCGTCGTAGGCCTTTGCAGCTCGACGTGCCTCCACAGCACAGTCGGGGGTGGGGTTCCAACAACGCCACCGGCCACCGTCAGCGCGCCGCACGCCCGTGGCAGCACGCCGTGCACCACCGCACAGCTTCCGTCGTCGTCGCTTGCCGTTCTTTAGTTGAAGCTTTTTCAAAAGCCGGTTGTAGCTTTCTCATGGTAGGTTGCAGCTTTTTACGGCTGCATGGAGGCCGGCCTCCAGCTACCCCATCTCCGTTGAAGCTTTTTCATAAGTCGGATGTAGCTTTCTCAGTCGTCGATCGTAGCAGTTTAAAGTGTTGGTTGCAGCTCTTTCGCACGCCAGATGAAGCCCCTAATTTCTCTGGTTCCAGCAAAAAACAGAACCGGTCGTAGCATTTTGCGTTCATGGTTGTAGTCCGCTGCGCAACGGTTTCAACACATGCTTTCTTTGGTTCCAGAAAAAAAAAAGGCGCCGGTTGTAGCAATTGCACCACCGATGGCAGCTCTACCAAGTGCCTGTTGTAGCTCTGTTGTAGCTGGTTATTGCATTTCCATGCAGCACGTCGGCACCTTGCATCTTCGCCGGAATACGACGGCCGTAGTTGCAGCATGTGGCCGCAGCGCCACCACCGTTCCCAGCATCACTACATAGTCGTTGTAGCATGAGGCAACCGTCGTGTACATCCCCAGCATCGTTGCAGCTACAATTGAGCTGGAGGCGAGGGAGACCGAAGAAGAGGAAGGTGTTGGTTGTGCGCCTTGCAGGTTCACTGGGATATGAGAGAGAGAGAGAGAGTCAATCCAAAAAAGACGAAGCAGAGAAAAAGGAACGGAGGAGAACGCACAGTGCATAGGGATAGAGAAGAAAGAAATAAATGAATAGGACAGTTTGTGGGGCACTTGGAGGTGACATGGCGCAAAGTGGAACGCTGACCACGAAAGAATCGCACGCTCCGCGCGCGACCGGCCACGCCGGCTCGCCGTTCCGAAGCGTTTTCCATAAACTAGTAAGCGTGCACGTGCAATGCACGTATCATAATCTATAATGAAAACAGCCTGTCTTTTATGCTTATTTCTCATTTAGTCATTTTTTATCGATCCATTTAAAGTCTCATGCCTAACAATATGAGCAGTGTTAAACGATCCAAAATAATGACACCCCATAAAAATAATTAGTATTATAATATGATGCAAAATAGACCTGATCGGCAGTGTCGGATCCAAAATAATACACACCATAGAATAGTTAGTCTGATGATTATTCATAAAAAATATATAGTATGATGATACAATGCAAAATATACCTCTTAGGATCGTCGGACAAAATATCTTCCGTGAAGTACTCCATAAATTTAACATCCGGAAGACCACAAGATAACCTGTATGATGATTATAAATGTTAATAGTTATATCATACTATTATCCTTTAATTCTTGTTATAAAACTGTCAAAATAATCATGACTGGATATTTATTTAAACCTTTGTGACAGTATTAAAAAAATGGCACCATACAGCCAATACAGCCAAACCGAACACGTTCGATAAAAAAATTAAAAAAATGTCCTATGCTAATATAAACCAAATGACAAAAAAGGCTAGCGATAATTATAAAAAAAGGAACAAGGCCCGACGCTATATATTAGTAGTACTTCATTATTACTTGACCAAAGAGCCATCGATAAAGAAAAAAAAAAGAGAAAGAACATTGCCTCGTGCCTCACTCTTACATCTAACACATCACCGAACCTTTTTTTGAGATAAAGCGAAATTTTATTCATTTGCAATAACCAATACATCGTCTGTGAGAAACCTTACAATTTCATTTATAGGCTCCTCAAACCAATCTGAAGTCGAAAGAAATCTAGCTAATCTAGCAAGTTCATGTGCTACTTTATTTGCCTCTCTATTACAATGTTCGAATTTGGTCATGAGAAAATCACAAGCATAGTGATAACAGTAATCGAAGATTGCCGCCGCCGCTCCCGCTGACTGTCCTCCATCTTGCATGGTCTCAATCACCTCCAGATTGTCAGAGTTGATGATTAGGCGATTACATCCCGCCCTTTGCGCTAAATTTAGGCCAAATTTGAGAGCTAAGGCCTCCGCCATGAGAACATCCGCGCAGTAGTCTATCTTTCCATTCCCTCCTGCAATAAACCTACCTTTGTCGTCTCTCAAAACTGCCCCCATCGTACCCTCCAGCAAGTCATGGTCAAAAGAGGCGTCAACGTTGAGTTTCACAAAGCCCCTAGGAGGACATTGCCAACCCCCCTTTTTCATGGACGCCTTTGAAGATGAAGCATTTACAAAATTATGTGTAAGAGCTATGATCCCCATTGAGATCCGAGTCGCATTTTGAGTGGGTTCCTTGTGCACTAATTTTCGTCTTTCCCACCATAGATACCAAGCAGAGATAGCTATCATTTCTCTAACATTTTCGTACCCCATAATGCGCAGATCTTGATCTGGAAGGAGTAATAAGTATTCCAGTATTGCCTCTCCAGCACGATCAATCTCACAAGCTCTCTCAATAATCATATTCAACCCTATCCTTTTCCAAACTTCCTTCGCTTTTCTACATAGGAAAAGCAAGTGCTTCGTATCTTCTACACCCTGAGAGCATGTAGGGCAAGAGGGCGAGACTTTCATGTGTCTATTAGTGAGTGTTGCCCGACATGGGTGAGTACCATGTAGTGTCCGCCATAATTTTTTTTTGACTTTAGCCGGACAAGATAACTTCCATATCTGACACCATATAGGGTTAGGTGTGCTCCGTCCCATCCCGTTGGAATATTTTAGTTTGCTCCCATACTGATAGTTCCACTCCATAGAGTAAGCAGACCGTACCGAGAACATACCATTTTTCGTATAACTCCAGGCAATAAAATCTGTCATATTATGTTGCGCAATTGGGATCGAAAGAATCCGTTGTGCGTCAATTGTCCACATAGTTTGTCTAATCAGATCCTCATCCCAATTATTGGAGACCGGGTCAATCAAATCTACGACTTTTGATAATAAATACCCCCTCCTAGGGGTCACAATCTTCCTAGTGGCACAATTTGGGATCCATGCATCTTCCCAAATATTGATGTTGTGTCCATCCCCCACTCGCCAAATATAACCTCGCTTGAGAGTAGTGATGCCTGCCATAATGCTTTGCCAGGTGAAAGAAGTGCCATGCTTTGGCTTAGAGTTCAGCAAATCACCATTAGGATAGTACTTAGCCCTTAGAATAGTAGCACACAAGGAGTCAGGATTATCAAGGAGACGCCATGCCTGTTTTGCAAGCAAAGCCAGGTTGAAACAATGGATATCACGGAATCCCATTCCTCCTTGGTTTTTTGGCACACACATTTTCCACCAGGCCATCCAGTGCATCCTCTTCTGGTTCTCCTCGTCTCCCCACCAAAAATGCGCCATCGCGTCAATGATTTCTTTACAAATTTTTTTAGGAATTTTAAAGACCGACAATGCATAGGTAGGTATGGCTTGGATCACCGCCTTTAATAGGATCTCCTTCCCCCCGGCAGATAGTAATTTTTCCTTCCAACCACTAATTCTCTTAACAATACGTTCAATCAGAAAACTAAAACAGTCTGTTTTATCAACACCCACATTTGCTGGTAAGCCCAAATATTTATCGGTGAGAGCCTTCGTCATTATATTTAGCGTTGTACACAGTTGTTCTCTGATCTCTACCTTTGTATTAGGGCTGAAAAAAATACTGGATTTTTCAACGCTTACCAGCTGTCCCGATGCCGCACAATATAAATCTAGTGCTGATTTCAGGTTTTCCGCATTATGTTGGTTGGCTTTCATTAAGATCAATGAATCATCCGCAAAGAGAAGATTTGTGACTGGCGGGGCGTCTCTACAAACTTTAACTCCTGATATGTTTCCATTCTCCTCAGCATGCGCAAGCAGGGCATTTAATCCTTCTGTGCACAGCAAAAAAAGGTATGGTGATAGCGGGTCCCCTTGTCTCAACCCTCTCGTAGGCTTAAATCTCTCACTTTCCTCTTCATTGATCCTTACTTTGTATTCTACGATTGAGACGCATTGCATAATCAAGTTAACCCACTCATGACGAAAGCCCAATTTCAACATAATCTCCTTCAAAAAAGCCCACTCAACTCTATCGTAGGCTTTGTGCATGTCAAGTTTTATAGCACACAAGCCCTCTCTACCTTCTCTTTTGTTCTTGATTGTGTGAAAACATTCGTATGCCACTAAAATATTATCCGTTATCAATCTACCCGGTACAAAAGCGCTCTGTGTTGGGCTAATAATTTCCGGTAAAAAAACCTTCAATCGAGAAGCCACCATTTTTGCAATTATTTTATATAGCACATTACATAAGCTGGTCGGCCTAAATTGGGTTACCTTCTCTGGTGTATTAATTTTAGGAATCATCACGATCGCCGTATCATTCCAACCCTTCGGTATTGTGCATGTGTTGATTGCTGTCAGAACCTCCTCGATTAAGTCTTCCCCCAGCATGGGCCAAAACCTTTTATAGAAGATAGCATGGAGTCCATCTGGCCCTGGAGCTTTCAGGTCCCCAATATCGAATAAAGCCTTGCGGACATCTTCCGCCGTATAAGGGGCAAGTAGAGCATCATTCATTTCGTTTGACACTCTCCTTCAGACAAGTGAAAAAACATCTTGATTCGGGTGTTGAACTTCCGATGTAAAAAGCTTTGTAAAATATCCAGTAATGTGATTCGTCAATTCCTTATCTGTTAACCAGTTTCCAGACTCGTCTAATAATTTTTTTTATATTATTTCTTTTTTCCTGGCTGTGGCAGCATTATGAAAGAACGACGTATTACGATCCCCGTGCATCAACCAATTTGCCCGACCTCTCTGTAACCAAAATATTTCCTCTTGCTCCAAAATATTTTCAATTACCACAATAATTTCCTTCTGACGGCATCGAGATTCCGTATTCACTGGGCCACGCCTTAGTCTCTCCAACTCTTTTTTTAATTTTCTAATTCTCACCTTTGGTCCCTTTAGCGTTTCCCGGTCCCAAGTATGTAGATCGGCATGCACTGCTCTCGTACGGTCGGCAAGTGAGGGTCCAATACCTGTTAGCTTTGCTTTCTGCCAAGATGCCTTAACGATTTCAGTGACCGTCTCTTCCTTCAACCATCTCGCCTCAAATTGTTTAACACGCCCTTATCCCTTCCACTGTCTCCCCACCGCTCGTATAGAGAAGCAAAAGAAAAATAAAACGCTTGCAAAAGGCCGGCGTGGAGCGCCACCACCCACCACCCAACATTCAGCTGCTGTCGTCCTCGATGCTCCCGGCGGTCGGTCAGGAGACCCTGTGCGTACTGCTGCTGCTCCGGAGGAACTACCTGAAGCAGGAGCTCGACCTTCCCTTCCGCCTCTTCCGCTCCTAGGATGCCCCTCCCGACGGCCGCGCCGAGTTCCTTCGCGCCAACGCCTCCGCCCTCGGCGCCGTCGTTGGCAACGCAGATGCCGCATCGATGCGCCGCCGTCCTTCTCTGTGGGGGCCGACCGCGTCGACCTCGCAAGTGCTGGGAGCACCGGATCCGTGTCACCAACACCCCCAACTTCCTCACCGTCTAGGTCGCCGGCCTCGCCATCTCCGTGCCAAGGAAGACCACGCAGGCTGACCGCTACGTGCGCGCGGGCTTGCGGAAGGCAAGGGTGACTACACAGTCACCACGCGGGTTAGTTTCCGATGCTTTCCCGTTGACTTCCGTTCATATTTTTCTATCCAATGCATTCTTTAGTGATACTTTAATATAAATGCAACATAAATACAGTATATGTTAATCAATACTTTTGGTGGATACATGGTCGATGGCACCAAGTTATACTTACTGGTGAGACATCGCCCATCGAGATGGCGAGGCTTTGATTGGACATTTGGACATACACATACCTCTATGTAGCCCAAATCCTTAGGGTCAAATTCTTCCATGATGAGGGCTGTGTACTCATCGGCTCGCTCCTTGATCTTGGCAAGTTTGTCTGCTGAAGCACTAAGTGCGATAATCTGCGGCAGCGTGTCATCATTTGCTTAACTAATAGCGGAATATATGCTTCACATTTACACACTAAGTCTATATTTTCAGTTTGGGCTCTTGTGACTGACCTCCTTAACATCCTCAGATCTGATTCTTTCCATCAGCGTTTTGTCAACCCTGAACAGGGTGCACCTATATATCAATCGTGAAGGAAACCGTGACAAAACATTTAGCATATTTGAACTACTAACATGTCGATGCATCTTTGGTGACAGTTGTCGAAACCCTGGTGACTGAGTAGCTCCCAGAACTCTTTCAGCTCCGTCCTGGTCAGCACTTCACTATCCCTCTCTTCATCGCGAGTGAATCTCACATCTGCACTGCAAACTCGTCGGGCCCTTCCATCCCTCATCCCTGCACACACAATCAAAAGTAATCACTACTTGAACTATACTACAAATTATATCAAAGGAATACTCACTGAAATTGTTCAAGTTACCTACCAATGCATTTCCCAAATCTGGAACGGAGCAGGACACCATCGACGTGTAGGTGATTGAACGATTTATCCACAGCGGCCCAGCCGCCATCGACAACTTTTGCAGTCACAAATTGCAAGCCCTTGAGTGCCACTGCAGCAGTACTCTTGCTTCTGTCGTATCTCTTCCTTGCGTTAACCACGCAACCTCCGCAGGCACTGGCCTCAGTGGCGGTGTCAGGATCTAAACCTAGTGATGTCAAACTATAGTATTGAAAAAACAAATACGAACAGAAAATAACATACTTAACTTCAAACATAATTATCAATTTACCATTACCAAACTTTTTTTAACACACCATTACCAAACTTGAGACCCGACAAGTGAGAAAACAAGTTTGCTAAGAGAAACAAGATCTGAATTTTTTAAGAAGAGCAGAAAATAGGAAGAGAAAGAAAAAAATATAACTTACAGGTAAAGGTGGAATAAAAAGGGAAGGGCTCGGTGAGCTCACCGGTCGCCGGAGGTTCAGTACAGTGGAGCAGCCAAGGTGGACGTTCTCACATTGGTGATTCCTGGCGGCTGGCGGCATAAGTGCTCCATCTGCAGCATGTACATAAGAAGGTGAAAAGGAGAGAAGTAAAGGAATCATCCCGTGATTTGAGGATCTGCTGATCTGGGAACTTAATTTGGACTTGCTTTTTTCTGCTATGGACTTACCAAATCTCACGCAAAACATATGATGAGTTGTCAATTTCCAGAACTTGTTTACTTAACTATGAGATACGCCTAAGAGAAGGTCTTTGACTTGCCAAAATCCTGTGTAGTCACCCGACTACACAGCGATAACGTGGCTTCGCCACGGACTGGCCTGACTCCTTGGACCAACACTGAATCGCCCTGGTTGTACATCGAGCATGATCTCGACAACCTCGTTGTTGTCTCTGAACCAGGTGGTCTTTTTGGCCTGTTGCTGCTTGAACCTTCTAAGCTACCACTGTGTGTTTAGGATAGTGTTGCAGTGTCAGAATCAGTGGCTCGCTTGCCAACTTCAGTGTCAGCCATGTCCTTCTTTACCTACCTCTAGGACAATTTCTCCCTGCTCAAAGGATAAGTTGGTCAGTAACTATCTTTTACAGCGAATCAAAACTCACAGCAAACGTGTCTCCACAAATAGAAAGGTAAATTAAAAATAGAAGTTACAAGTGTAATTGTAATAACTTAAAAAACAGGAATATAGATTACAAGAGAAGAGATCTCTCTTTCTATTTCCCAATTGCTCAGATCTAGCTAGATCGGTCAAGGACTCATCTCTACATGGGGGGAGTTAAGCGGCATCATCCACTGCAGTAAATAGAAATTGGACCGAACCCCAAGTGGAGAAACAAACATACACTAACTAACCATCAAGCACAGAAGAAGAAAAGAAACAATTTTTTTTACCTCAAAGGGGAAAAGAGCAAAATTTATACCTTAAACCAATTATTATTTTGGCTACGTTGATACAACCAGTGTTCTTATATTTTCCTATGCTGTGTCAATAGCATTTCTGGTGAATTTTACCTGCATAAAACTTTTTATGTGTGTTATGTCCTTTCAAGAATACTCATGTACTTATATGATGTGGGTTATTCAGGATATTATTTGGTGGCCAGATCTCATGAGAGGTGCCGTGTGAATTGCATTGGCCTACAATAAGGTAAAGTATTGTGTCTGGTCTATTCCTTTTGTCTTGTTCACACCAATGTTGAAGTGTATAACCAGGAATCCTAATGTGCAGTGTGCACTTAATTTCTGTAATAAAACATTATAGATCATGGTGTCCTGTAGGTAACAAAATAGACAACTAACCAGGAATCCTAATGTGCAGTGCCTATTCAATTTTTTTTAATAAAACATTATAGATCATGGTGTCCTGTAGGTAACAAAATAGCAAGCCCTTGAGTGCCACTGCAGCAGTACTCTTGCTTCTGTCGTATCTCTTCCTTGCGTTAACCACGCAACCTCCGCAGGCACTGGCCTCAGTGGCGGTGTCAGGATCTAAACCTAGTGATGTCAAACTATAGTATTGAAAAAACAAATACGAACAGAAAATAACATACTTAACTTCAAACATAATTATCAATTTACCATTACCAAACTTTTTTTAACACACCATTACCAAACTTGAGACCCGACAAGTGAGAAAACAAGTTTGCTAAGAGAAACAAGATCTGAATTTTTTAAGAAGAGCAGAAAATAGGAAGAGAAAGAAAAAAATATAACTTACAGGTAAAGGTGGAATAAAAAGGGAAGGGCTCGGTGAGCTCACCGGTCGCCGGAGGTTCAGTACAGTGGAGCAGCCAAGGTGGACGTTCTCACATTGGTGATTCCTGGCGGCTGGCGGCATAAGTGCTCCATCTGCAGCATGTACATAAGAAGGTGAAAAGTAGAGAAGTAAAGGAATCATCCCGTGATTTGAGGATCTGCTGATCTGGGAACTTAATTTGGACTTGCTTTTTTCTGCTATGGACTTACCAAATCTCACGCAAAACATATGATGAGTTGTCAATTTCCAGAACTTGTTTACTTAACTATGAGATACGCCTAAGAGAAGGTCTTTGACTTGCAAAAATCCTGTGTAGTCACCCGACTACACAGCGATAACGTGGCTTCGCCACGGACTGGCCTGACTCCTTGGACCAACACTGAATCGCCCTGGTTGTACATCGAGCATGATCTCGACAACCTCGTTGTTGTCTCTGAACCAGGTGGTCTTTTTGGCCTGTTGCTGCTTGAACCTTCTAAGCTACCACTGTGTGTTTAGGATAGTGTTGCAGTGTCAGAATCAGTGGCTCGCTTGCCAACTTCAGTGTCAGCCATGTCCTTCTTTACCTACCTCTAGGACAATTTCTCCCTGCTCAAAGGATAAGTTGGTCAGTAACTATCTTTTACAGCGAATCAAAACTCACAGCAAACGTGTCTCCACAAATAGAAAGGTAAATTAAAAATAGAAGTTACAAGTGTAATTGTAATAACTTAAAAAACAGGAATATAGATTACAAGAGAAGAGATCTCTCTTTCTATTTCCCAATTGCTCAGATCTAGCTAGATCGGTCAAGGACTCATCTCTACATGGGGGGAGTTAAGCGGCATCATCCACTGCAGTAAATAGAAATTGGACCGAACCCCAAGTGGAGAAACAAACATACACTAACTAACCATCAAGCACAGAAGAAGAAAAGAAACAATTTTTTTTACCTCAAAGGGGAAAAGAGCAAAATTTATACCTTAAACCAATTATTATTTTGGCTACGTTGATACAACCAGTGTTCTTATATTTTCCTATGCTGTGTCAATAGCATTTCTGGTGAATTTTACCTGCATAAAACTTTTTATGTGTGTTATGTCCTTTCAAGAATACTCATGTACTTATATGATGTGGGTTACTCAGGTTATTATTTGGTGGCCAGATCTCATGAGAGGTGCCGTGTGAATTGCATTGGCCTACAATAAGGTAAAGTATTGTGTCTGGTCTATTCCTTTTGTCTTGTTCACACCAATGTTGAAGTGTATAACCAGGAATCCTAATGTGCAGTGTGCACTTAATTTCTGTAATAAAACATTATAGATCATGGTGTCCTGTAGGTAACAAAATAGACAACTAACCAGGAATCCTAATGTGCAGTGCCTATTCAATTTTTTTAATAAAACATTATAGATCATGGTGTCCTGTAGGTAACAAAATAGACAACTAACCAGGAATCCTAATGTGCAGTGCCTACTCAATGTTTTTTTAATAAAACATTATAGATCATGGTGTCCTGTAGGTAACAAATTATATTATAGATCATGGTAACAAATTATACAGCACAAATCGGCAGTGTGATGGTGACAATTTCCTTTATTTTCTTCCGATCATAAGATGTGCAAATTTCAATGATGTGACCTGTGTAGGGGAAGGGCTGGAATTACGCCGACCGAAGGGCGCGATGGTGACCTATGTCCTTGAGACGATGCGGCCACCAGGGCGAGGATGGTGTGGACACCGGAGCTAGGGCAACGCGCTGATATGGGCCGAGATGACCTCGAAAGGGAGGCCATCGGGGCGACGATGTCGTGGACACCAGATCAGGGCACCTCGTCGGGACGGGGATGGCCTCGAGATGGCGGCCACCGGGGCGACGGCGTCGTGGACACCAGATCAGGGCAGCTCGCCGGGACGGGGAGGTCTCCTCGTGATGGCGGCCACCACAGCGAGGATGACGTGGACACCATATCTAAGGCAGCTCGCCGGGACGGGGAGGTCTCCTCGAGACGGCGGCCACCAGGGGCGAGGGCAGCTCGTGGCCTGGTGGCGGCGTTGATCACGGGCGTAGTGTATTTTCCTGGAGGTAGCATCGTTGGGATGTCCAACATCCCGTGCGGGGGCAGACGCGTGTGCAGTCTGCCGGCAGAACATTTGCTCTGGACCATTGATCTGTTTGACAGACGATAGATGTAACGTGGACACTTGGATGTGTTTAAGTTGGTTTGATCGGACGGGGTTGGTTATCCCGTGTACACTATTTGGTGTGGCTGTAAGGGAATTCATGTTTGCTTTTTTAATAGTAGTATAGATGAATAGGATAGTTTGTTGGGCACTCCGAGGTGACATGACGCAAAGTGGAACGCTGATCACGAAAGAATCGCACGCTCCGCGCGTGACCGGCTAGGCGTTCCGCCGGCTCGCCGTTCCGAAGCGTTTTCCTATGGCTTATGTGCACCTAAGCCGAGTACGCCCACCAGAACACACGACGAACAGACAATACTCAGCTTACCAACGTGTACCCCGTGAACACGGCGTTCGGACACTCGGCTTAAACAATGGACATGGCGTAAACTCACGTAAGCCAAAGTTGCCTCGGAGAAGCACTCGGCTTACAGTGCAACTCAGAGCAAAGCTATCATAGCCTAATAGACTAACCTAGCAGATGATAAACAGAGAAATCCATTGGAGCAGACGAGCTCGCATGCTCCTGGAATCACTGGGCGCTCGTTCTCGTCTGGATTGGTCTGTGTCAGGTGCTGTCGGATGTATATGTTGTGTATCGGGATTTGCAGGTAGAACAGGGCCCACATGATTAACGGACGGGTGTATCACGGCGTGAGGCCCTCCCCAATGCTCCACATTGTACAGGTGTTAAGGTTGCCATGTAGACAAAAAAAATCTAATGTGTCAAGGTAATAAAGAAGAGAGAGGTGAGTATGGTGACCACAAAAAGAACCAATGCCAAGCACGTGAACCTAGGCAAAAGCAATTAAATAAAAGCAATCCATCAATGCATGGAATAGTTTAGTTGCTAAAGTATTAAATGAGGAGCTTAGCACCAACAAATAAAACACCTATGCATTATGGACATTAGGTGCTAAACTTTTTAATATGCTTAGCACCTCATATAAGCACCAATGCATTGGAAGTAGCCTGAGGGCGAGGACGATTCAGGACCAACATGTGCGAGGCGGCACATGCGAGTGCAAAACCAGAGGTGCTCCACGTCCACACTTACACTTTGGCACACCAACTACAGACCGGGATTTATTTATTTTTTTAGGGGAAGGTCGAGATATTTGATACATCAATTTTTGCATAAGCGGCCAGTAAGAGCATCTACACGGGAGTCGGGAGACCTGTAAAACACATGTGTATGTCCGTCCGGACATATTTGTTCATTTTTACAATTCAATAAGGACATGTACTCCCTCCGTCCAGGTGTATTGGGCGCCTAAGGAGCTGCACCATGATCTAGGTGTGATGGGATTGGCCGTAATATTAGATATAATTAGCATTAAAAATCTTGTAAGTTGAGCTAATTGATTGCAATTCCTTTGCCTTACCAATCAACATGCAGTACGAAACGCATGCAACCAGATTTATTACCAAAAAGATTGAAAACTTGTGCATGAGGGTGAAGCGAACGAGGCATGGGAGTGATACGAGGCTGATTTAATTCCTTCGCGTCTTACTCGTTTGGAAATTCTAAAATCGCTAAGATGCCCAATGCACCTGGACGGAGGGAGTATCAGTCTACGAAGCGGTCCGGACGTTTAAATTCCGGTATTTTAAAGCAAAAGTAGAGAAGCTTTGCTGGAGTCCGAACATGCAATTAATCAATCACATGCAGGTCCCTCTCTTCTCTCTCTCTTATTCCATCCGCACATGCATGCCCCCCTCTCTCTCTCTCCTCCCAACCCACAAATATTCCATCACATGCATGGTCACCATCTACGTTTTCTCCTCCTAGCTGGATACTTTGCAATTAGCGTTGTATTGTTGTCTCACATATCATGTTCGTGGACCACGTCCGGACATAAAAACGGGCATATACCAAAGAAATTTATAGGTCGGCGTTGGAGATGCCCTAAGAGCATCTACAACCGGTCGTTCAACTGGATGGTCCAGTCATTGTCTGGTCAAAGAAAAACTTGATTCAAACGGACGCCCTAAACCGGCCTTATACGCCCGGGCTAACCGACACCCCACATATCCAGCCCAAAGATATGGGGAGGTCCGGGCGTGTCTGCCACGCCGGACCTAAGCCACACTGGCCCACCCGACTTCAGATATATTCGTCCCCATCTGTTACCCGGATCACACCCTACCCACTACACTCCACCATCCAAAACTCCCATTTGGCGATCTCCGACCTTCTCTGCCATTGGGGGGGTACCAGATCTGAGTCCTACACCTCCAGATCCACTGATCCGGAGCTCGTCCCACACGGCCCCGAGAAGGAGATGACCATCCACCTTGCACTCTACCGCTCCTGGTAGGAGGTCGCCCGGCAGGAACGGTCAGACTCCTTCCGTCGGAAATCCATTGGATCTGCCCAAATGGCGCATGGATCCGTCGCGAGGTGTGTGGCCGCAGCCTCATCGAAGGCGGTGCGATCCGTCCGGCGTACCAACGCGACGGCCAAGGTTGTCAGAATCGCGATTTTGAATCGGATCGGAGCTCCGATGGTAGGATTGCAAATCGTAGAATCTTCACTATCAGGATCATAGAAGCGTATATTCTAAGAACTAAAATCGTAGAATCAAAGAGGTAATCTTGGATCATAAAGTCATAGAATCGTATAGCAGAATCGCGATTCTGACAACCTTGGCAACGGCGGATAAGCAATCGCTTCGTTGACGCGCTGAGGCTGGGGTGACCGCATGGGTGTTGTACCGACGTAAATATGGCGAGGTGTGCCCGCCGTGTGAGGCAACGGGCGCGGGAGATGGTGGCAGCCCTCGCGGCGGTGAACATTGGCGAGGCGGAGTCGCATTCTCCGGTGCCTCGTACGATGCACCAGTTCAGGCACTGCAACCACATCGTGGTGGACGTCGCCGACTCCACCAAAGACGGATCCATCATCGATCTCATGTCCACTGGCACCGTGAAGGCTCGGGACTTTGACGAGAAAGAGTAGGGCACGGGAGACGACGACATCTCGAGTCCCGCGAGCCAGTGTGTGTCCCATGTCCTATTATAAGCGACCTAAGCAGCACTTCGAGAGGCGCAGCCGGCTGTCGTACAAGGGAACGACGTAGTCGGACAAGCTCCGCTTAGATTAAGTTTTACATTGCATGTAATACTATGGATTTGAGGTTTCTTAATTGGGGATATCCGGTTGTGAAAAAGATTATTTGAGGACTTGCCGGTCACTATACACGGACACGTCCGGATGCTGCCGCGGGCATTCAAAGGGTTAGATTTGTCGTATCCGGTTGTAGACGCACTAAGAGCATCTCCAACGGCGTGCCGTAAAACAGACCTAGTATTCATCCGGGGACTCGTTCGTGGACACGAATGCGAAAGCCGGCCATGCCCAACCTATACCTCAAGTATCCGTCTTTATTAACTTACAAATATTGTCAAGGCACATTGTTTTCTTTCAAATCCATGTTTTTTTTAAACTCACATAAATTTTTAATTCCATGTGTTTTTTACATCGATGATTTTATTTGAAATTCGCATATTTTTTTTCCAAATTCGAGTACTTTCTCAAGTTCACGTATTTTTTTCGAACTCACACACTTTTTTCATATTCGCGTATATTTTTTTCAGATCCGCGTACTTTTGTTATGTTCGCTTTTTTCTAAATCCTGCTACATTTTCTAGGTTCGTGATATTTTTCAAATTTATGATTTGTTTCTGAATAAAGTACGCGAATACTAAGAAAATACATGAATTTGAAACATTTATGCAAACATGATAAATGTACACAGATTTGAAAAAAGTACGTGAATGTTTAAAGAGTTCATGAATTTGAAAAAAAAACAAACAAGAAAAAATTACATGAACTTGGAATAAGTATGTGGATTTGAAAAAGTACATGATGTTTTTTAAAAAAATCAAGGATTTGAAATACGTTTGCAAATTTTGAAAATCGCATGAACCTGGAAAAGGTAAGCGGATTTGAAAAAAAGTACATGAATTTCAAACACTTTCACGGACTTGAAATAATTATGTGAATTTTAGAATGGTCAAAACTGAGTCCAAGGACTAGCCTTGTTTGGTTTTTGAGGGTGCAAGTTATCCGGTTTTGGAGTCGAGGCACAAAGAAAACTAGTCCCAAATCTCCAGCGGCAGTCTTTCTTTCTTTGTTTTTAGTGGAAATTGTTGCAGACAACATCCAAGTTTCGCAGGTACTTGTATAATTGGGAGAAATGATACCACATAAATAAGGCATGTGTTTTAAGTCAGACAATAGAAGATACCGCATGTTTTTCCTTTTTGAGAACAAGAAGACATCACATGTAGTAATTACTAATTATACACATATACTGGAAATAACACACCCAAGTTTCTGCGACATAGCCTGCACATGTGATGTACCACTAGGTGTTGGGGCGCGCCCGTGGCGCGCCTCTTGAGGGGGAGCTGGGCGGTGCAAGCTAGTGATCGACCCTTTAACACATTTTTATGTTCTTAGCGTGTGTGATGATTTTCTTAATTAAGAAATTGAGATTTCAAGCAGAGAATAACATCAGAAATAAATACATATATGCATAGAAGCACCATTATGGATCTTAACATGAATAATGTGACTGAGAACAATGCAGTTTACATAAGCAACGGCATAAGTATGACATCTTCAAAAGCATCGGATAGCAGGGTTGAAAAGTAAATTATAGGTTCATCACGAGATAGAGCATAATTAGGAGTACTTAGTGCTAGATTATAGTGACACATGATTTGCGGTGTATTCAATGGCGCATCTAGTGGCGGTGGACGGTGAGAACCAGGCGGTACTTTGAAGTGACCCTAAAATGAAAAGCGTAGAAACTCAGACCAGTTGGTGGTTATAGTGGCCCCTCTTGTCAGTTCCTACCATAATGCGACATTCGACGCGCAGACGGCCATTTGCAACTCTGACCATGAGTGTATCATTGTTTGGATCAATGTAGTCCAGCAGGTTTTCTTCAGTAGTGTACCTGAAAATACTGGTACAAGAAAGCGAAGTGATTTACATGGACACAAATTATTGTGTGATATGGAAGATGAGAGTGTGTTTTTGAGGTTACCATGCGCTGGCCTGGCTTGGCAAATATTTTGTTGATTGTGCACACGTAGTACTTGATGTCAAATGTTTTGTTGATTGTGCACACATAGTACTTGATGTCTGGCTCTTTGTGCCAGAACATAGCAAAGAGAGCGTCTACATGGCGTTCATAGAGCTTCACCTCATTACCCCAATAACATTGGTCTTCAAGCTCACCAAAGTACTGGATGCCACGAGGTGCTCCTGCATTCAATTAAATGTAGGTGAGAAGCAAGTTAAGTATCGCTTGCAACAGCGTAAATGTCATAGTTTGTTTGGGAAAAGAAATTTCAGTTATATAACAGCATAGGCGGGGGCTTAGGGGCTGTTTGGATTGAACCCAAACCAGCCCTACAAAAACGATGGCGTGCCAGAATTTTCGCAAAGAAAACTGCCGCCTGGAACTTGCTCGTGTGCTAGTACAGAATCACAAAGGTTGGCTAAAAAATTGGCAGCCATTGGAAAATTCGGCTGCAATTGAAACGGTTGCCCACACTGTGGTCAACAGCCAAAAAAATTATTGGTGAAATTTAGACCTTACATTGAATATTTGAAACAAACAACAAGACTAACTCGGGCAGGAAATCCCTAAGCAAGAGAATCTGCCTCAAAACCAATACTAAGTTTTTCTGTACGGGAGAACATACCTGAACAACCTAAATAAACTGAAGTGCCACTCTCTTGCATTATCTGCATCTTCCCCGATTGCTCCTAAATCTTACAAACCCATGGCCCTGGTGTAGATATGTAACCCATCATTTAGTAACCATCAAACTCAATAGTAATATTTATGATATATGTAAAAAGGGATCAATGACATCGTTGAAGCTCGTTTCAACTAAACCTATTTAGAATTAGTTAACTGTAGAAAAAAACAGATTAGCGAGGATGCATGAATCATGTCTAAGAGATAGGAAAATGGCATCGATAATCTGCCACATAAATCATGCTTTCTGTACCATGGGAAGGAACAGAAACAAACTGAGAAGCTGAATGCATCTCTAAGAGATAGAAAAATGGCATCGATAATTCAGCTTTGCAGCGCTCGGCATACCAAAAAACAGCACCCTTGAATTGTCAACGGTAATCAATTCTATAGTTAAATTACCCCGTTGAAACTCCATTTTGTTGGCCTAGTTCCCTGAATTTCATTTGCTGACACATATAGCCAAACAATTAGGATAAGATACCTTATTTGAGTTTTATGCTGATGGTTCCAGCCACGGAAAGCCTTTGTCAATCTGTTCTCCAATGATTGGCAATCAAATTGATCCAATGTGTGCAGATTCTTCATGGGACCCAATTCAACTGGAAAAACAGAGTTAGTCAGTAAATAATTAACATGGCTCACCCTCACCTCCATGGGATCCATTTGCAGTACCATCTAGAGTAAAGGCTAGGGGAATAACATGAAGAAAAGAGAAGTTCAGTTAACCAAGAAGACTAAAAGAACATGTATCATCTCAGTAAAAACATTCAGGTCACTAAATGGAAGAAATGAGAACAGAAAAGTTATGTTAACCAAAAAAACAGAAAATGGAGCTTTCCTTAGATCAAAGGTAAAGGACAATGCTATAGAATAGTGAATACAAAAATTACAATAACAAATCTCATTCAAGCAAACCAAATCAAAATCTGCACTGTGTGAGACTGCGGCCAGAACAAAATTAGGTTGGCAAGCTCCTTTAAGTAAAACTGAATTATATTTGTGTGGTATCTTGACTGCAAGCTATATCTCCTATTGAATATTATTGCTTCAATGCAAACAAAGAAAAAAAAAACTATCCCGGTTACACGATTGTCTTTCTACAACCATCCTTCTATCTTCCATCACAATGAGAAAATATCTTGAATCAAAATAACAGTAAGCTTGAAGCAAAATACATGAAGTTGGTGAAATCTTATTCATCTGGTCTCCTATGTAGGTAATAGATATTGTGTCCTCTCTCGTTTGGTTGCCACACAAAAAACATCAATTAAGCATCCAAAAGTAGTGATCCTTAAAACTTTCCCTAAACAAAAAGAAGGATGCGCGTAAAATAATTACATGAAAATAGGACTAATAGATGAGTTAGCTTGGGAGTTCCTACATTTGACAGCAAATGGTAAGACTGAGCTGAGGGTTTGCTTCTTTAAGTATCTGTGCACTGTACATGTAGAAGCATGTGGAAATTGAATAATACTGACCTATCTGGGATGTGGGCATTTTTTTAGGCCAGGGCAGCAATAACTTAAGAGTGGCCATGAAACCTACGGTGCTCACTGCCCTCAGGCTGTAAGCCATATGACAGTAAATCACGAAGAGCATATTATTACTAAATCAAAGTTACATTCCAATTTATTTTAATTAAAGGGAACTCCTTCGCTGATCACATTTTCTTCAATGATGGCGTATATAAACTTGTTAGGGTGCTCTGTATCATGCGGTTTACAATCATGAGGATCAGTTAAATTGTTCAAATGTTTTGCTAACCAATCACAAGTCACTTGTCGAATAATCCTATAAGGATAGTGAATGAAGAGAGAACATACATGTGGGATTCAGAGACATGATGATCAGGAAGATGTGCATGAGAAGAGAGATGGGGAGGATGACTACACCTGCAACAAGTAGACACCACGACCACGAGTTGGTCGCTCCCCTGGAGCTTAGAGTTGGACTCCAGCTTCAACCTTGAGACAATCTGCGGTAAGCAAAACGGAAGCGAGGTGAGCAAACCGTCAAACAGATGGCGGGCACTAAAATAATTGAGAAACACTATGCCCATTTAGCGGTGACTTTAAAATATGGTGGGTCTTTGCTAGGATAGGATTTTGGAAGTAATCATGTCAGTATCAAAGGCGGCAAGAATTCATTTTATTTGCCGTGTTCTTCGCTACCTCTATCATCACATCCTCCATAACTTGGATTTTCATTACCTGAACAAAGCTTACCGCACACTTCAACACCATCAGGCACCTCGTAACTTATGTAAATGTGCACTTAAAAAGTTCAAAGCATTAAGCCACAATCTCCGCCATCCAAGAAGAAATGAATTAAAGAGCGGGTGGACCATGGTACCGAATCTCCTCTCTCATAGTGAACAACATAAGATAACTGGAAATAACGGAGCCCCCCTCTGTTTCCAAATTCGACGATGGCATCCCCATATATTGCTTCTGATGCCATCAGCTGCAGCGAGCAAACAAATGATGGAAGGCGAAATGTAAACATCAAACAATTTGGAAAATAAAAGCGACAAGGGATTTATTTTACCAAAAGAAAATTATATGCTTTTCCTGGGAATGCTGCTGCTGCTCATTATGTTTTAATGCTAGCTTTCATCCCAGGATTGATAGGGATAGCGTAAATTGAAATAGGAAATTGCTTGGTTAAGAAAAGATAGAGACATGTGAGTGTGTCCTTAGTTCTTAGGGAAACAGAGAAAGTGTTTTACCAACAGTGTCCCAAACACCACCATACTGGTTCATGCCCAGAACTGAAGCCACCTTGGAACTGATATCTTCATGATGCACAAGTCCTTAAGGGTCTCCAGGTTCGTTCGCTGCAGCTCGTTCTGTGTGCCGTTGTCGGCGAGGGGTGAAACAGAAATGCCAATCAATGAGACCTAAGTCCAAACCCTAACAAACAAAACAAAGTGAACAAGTCCCATGAGACTCCCTGCTCGCCTCCGGCAGAAGCGAGGGGGGTCTAGGTTCGGGAGGGCGCTGCTTGCCTTGAGGACGTGGATCTCGTTGTCGAGGAGGCGGGACGCCCGGACGATGTTAATGGGAAATCTGCTCCATGTCATGCATGTAATTCACACTACACAGAGTCTATGCTGCTAGCTAAACCTGGAACATATTAGAACAGTACAGAGCCCTTTCATGATAAAACTGAGACATAGTACTACCACAATACCAAAATATAAGACATTTTTACAGTTGAATTAAAACTGTATTTCACGTCTTATATTTTGGTACGGAGGGAGTAGTAGAACAGAACAGAGCTCTTGTGTAGTCGCAGGTAAATAAAATTGACTCGCTGGGTATCTCTCTGAAACCAAATTACTGGCTTTGTGTGCAAGTGAAGTAAAACCAAATCCATCGGATGGGAATATGTTACAGCTGAATGAAAAGGAAAAAAAGGCATCCATTTCCATCAATGTGTGTACCCTGCCTTCAATTAAATTCTTGATTGATGTCGAACATGACCATCAGGTTTTTATTCACGGTGCAATCCACCAATAATACATGTATAAATGATTGGCTGACAATGTGTGTGTCTCTCTCAGTCTGAAAGCAAAATTGCTCTCTTTCTCCCTCTGTTCAATCCATGTACGTATGTGACGTACAGGTGAACTGAACCCAAAATTGCTCTCTTTCTCCCTCTGACCTCTGTTCAATCTATGTACTAATGTGACGTACAGGTGAACTGAACCCAAAGGAATCGGAGTTCCCCCAAACCAGGCAAACTTACTGAAGAAACTAAAACGCAAGGAATGGAGGAAGGAAGGGTTGTGGTCGTCTTGCCATTGCCATTGAACTCGATGCCCCGCCGACGTGGTGTTGCAGGGCTGGGCGTGACATGGCCGGAGATGGCTGCCTGTGCCGGGCCGTGGTCGTACGGCGTCCGCAGCTGCTGGCCTTCACCGCCCCTGACGCCGCTAGTGCTCGCGAAGAAGAGGGCTCTGTGTCGTCCACGGCCATCGGCGGTCTCTTCCGGCAAGGCCACACTGCAGCTGGCCGCTGCAGCTTCTCTTCGTCTTGTCCGGCCACTACAACCGCAGCGAGGAGATCTGCGACTTGGAGCGACGACTGGCGAGGAGAGACGCAGAGGTGGAAGCCGGCGGCACGGGGAAGAGGAGGGGCTCGGAGCAGACGGAGAGGCAGAACGAGGGTGGCGGCGCGAGAAAAATCGAGGGAGAGGAGAGGAAGCGGCGGCGGCGACGGTGAGGGAGAGGAGATGGGGGTCGTGCGGAGACTCAGGGCTAGGTCTTGCCAAGTGCGGAGACCCAGGGCGGCGGTCTCGTGTTTTTTTTTATCCCTGCCCTGGCACAGTAAAAAGGGACGTGGACATCGTGGTTACTCGTCCTTGTAGCCACCGTTAAAGGGTTTAATGGGCCGGGTCCTGTATATATACATATACCAATGAGACTTATGCACGAACTGCCGTGACCGCGCGGTCGCTCCGTCATGGTATACATCACCGTACGTTACAGTTTCACGCTGCGTATCCTCTAACATTTCTATGCCCGCACTAAATGCATACACCACCTGTAGGGTGTTTCATTGGTCCACTTAGCGGGAGCAAACGAGCTCATCCGTTCTTTCGCCGCTCTCATGATAAACAAGCTCAAACAGTTCATCTGTGTCTCTTACCTACCCGAGAAGAAACACGCACACCAAATTCATCCCGTTTTAAGATCCGATATGCTCTTACCTACCCGAAGACAAATAAACTTGACAAATTCATCATTTAATTTGATGTTTTTTTTAAAAGGAGGATAACCTCCGGCCTCTGCATCAGGACGATGCATGCAGCCATATATTATTAATAGAGCAAAATCCAGTAGCCGAACATCATCGACCCGGAAAAAGCGAAGAACAAACCCAGAAACCATATACCTCGCGACAATAACTTCCCAGGATAACCACTAACCCTATGATACAAGACACAACATAAATGAAAAATACATAACTCCTAAGCTACCCCTTCAAGAGGGAATGCCGCACGTGCGCCGATGATGGCGAGTCCACCACAAGGTTGAACTTCGGATTCTCATCCCCAAAGCAAAGCTTCAATCCACCATATTCAGCAAGGACACGACACATGCACACGACGACATAGCCCGATTAGATATCTTGTGTTTCCATCATAGTGCATAAGCTCGTCGTTGAAGCAGTTTGTGCCATCCGCCTTTATCCATGTATCGATGCCTCAATAGTTGGATACCACTGGAGAAGACAACAGAAGACAAAGGCGTCCCATATTGCCTGCCTCCCGATACTGTTGCACCACCTTCGATCCAACAACAACAAGCTAAACTTGACACCTCCGTCAGAGCCGTTGTGCATCACCTGCAGGTACCAGGCATGACTTGACGTCTTCGTATAAGACGTCGTATGTAGCATCCGCCGGTAGCACACCCAACGGCGGCTTCACCTGTCGGCGACAGGCACCACCTGACAACTCCGAGAGAGATTCATGTGTCACCTGTCGAGCCGCATCAAACCCGGTATGTTGATGGAAGAGACGTCCCATATCGTCACCAGCCTCAGAAGGCCGTCACCATATCGAAATCGGGGCTCCGAGTCGCCCACACGACCCTAGAGTCTGCCGCCGTTGATTAAGAGGGGCCGCCGCCCAGGTTCCGGGCTCTACAGAGAGCACCCACCGTCGCGCCAGCCGTTGTCGTCGCCCATACAATGGCAACCACCGTCGCGATCCCGCATCAAGCGCCGTCAACTCCGGAGGAAGCTCCGACCGCCACGCACGTCCTATGACGAGCTCGGACACGGGATCCCAAGATACGCCTCCTCCGGCGCCGCCACAAGGACCCACCACCTGGCCCGTCATCCCCAGCGAAGGGGACATCGTCGCCACCATGGCCGAATACGGACAAGCCATCGCCATCGCCACCGCCAAGACCGTATTTGTGCTGGACGCCACCGCTGCTACCAGCCGCACCCAGCCATACCTCCATCTTCTAGCCACGTACAGCCGACCGGCACGCCACACCCAACCCATCCACCCGCACTGCCGCCGGGATCCACTATGCTGTTGTGCCATGGATCTGCAAGACGTCGTCGCTCAAACCATCGTCCCGCGCCGCCCGGCATCATGCGAGGAGAAGGGGATCCCCGCCGCCGCCTACACCGACCGGATCGGCGGCGCACGCTGGCGGCAGCGAGGGATGGAGCTGGATGCTGCGGACTAGGAGCGGCGGCTAGGGTACGCCCCCTCGGTCGCTTGCGGGAGTGACGTGAGGGGGTTACGTCTTTGAAGTTTCTTTTGCAAGGGAAATTAAAGTCCTTATTGCCTCTAACCTACCCGAGGAGAAATCATCACAACAAGTTCATTGCTTGTTTAAGATCTCATAGGCTCTTACCTACCCAAGGAGCAAGTACATAACAATGGAAAAACCTAACTGAGAACCAATGACTTCGTGTTAGTATCTCTATCATGTACCAGGTCTTTTATAAGGTGCAAGCCTTCCCTGAGCCAAACATGAAGAGCTTATTCGTATGATCTCTCTGTAGTGAAACTAATCATTCCTAATTTGCACATAATTTGTTTGGTATTTGCACACACCATGGGGTTGAATTGGATAGATATAGGCATAGGAGGCGACAGGAACTACAGATGATCGATCGGTGACAAGAATAGCCCGATGCGGCACGCTGCACATGTGTTTCACCCCTACTTCACCACACTGCTCCCTTGCATCTCACTTCTACTCCAGCACATCTCAGCTGTTTTTCAAGCGGTTATTGAGCAGTCAGAAGTGCTCTGGCTAGATCCAGCTGGTGCAGTTTGTTTAGTGACCGTCAACCTAACCCTCGATCAGGGAGGGAATTTCTTTGGCCCTTCAGTGGAGCATCTTACCAATAGGTGTGGAGTCTGATTGTTTAGAGGCTGTCAACATGATTAAGAGAGGGAATAGCAACAAATCTAAATATGCTTTCATTATCTGAGAGATCATTAGTAGTTTGGGAGAAAGGAATTCTTGCATTACTCATATTCGCCGGAGCTGTAATAGGGTTAGTCATGCCTTGGCAAATTTTGGTAGGTTGCAGCGCCGAACTTTGGTTTGGCTAGGCTCTGGTCCGGAAGATGTTTTGGCACTTGTGGGACGATTTGTATTCTCTGATACTTGAGTAATGAAAGGATTCATTCGCAAAAAAAAAAAAAAAAAACCTAACCCTCGATCCTGGCCGGTGTTTCTGGTGAAAATTGTGTATGCCGATATGGTGGATGTCAACTATAGTTTACAAATCCACAATGTTGGAAGCTCCAGCTGCCCTTTCAAATGAAGATCTTTATTTGGCATCTGTGTCGTGGGGTAGTTTCAACAAAAGACAATTTGGCCAATAAAATTGGAATGACTAAGAAAACTTGGCGCGGCGGGTGGCGGGAATGTGCAGCTCAGCCTCACCAGCCGCGGCAATGATCGGTTCATGCACACTGGACGGCGCCACTGCACGCCCGGCTCGAGCTCAGGCTGTGCCGTGCTCCCAGGTCTGCGCCGCCTGGACGAGATCACGTCCATCAGAGTTCACGGCATCGCTGGCCGCGGCGACGCATGGTCCAGTCTCACCGGGCGAGGGGGGTCACCCGACTAGCACGAGCCGGTGACACACGCGATGTAGTCGCGACCCAAGCGGCCAAGCGGCAAATACAGTCATGCAAACGAGGAGCATACGCTGGCTACGACGGCCATGTCGTGGAGGAGCACCACGCCAAGCAACATGGTGAGCACCACGATAGGCACGCCACTGCCATGTTGAGAATCAGGGCGAGGAGCACGGTGGCAAGCAAGTGGGATCAGAAAGAGAGCAGTAGGAGCATCTACAGCCTGACAGGGCAAATCCGGCCACTCAAACGCCCGCGGACGCCGGGGTGTCCGCAAGCACTGGCCGGACACCCCTTAAAAAAATTAATCCATATCTGGACACCTCAGTTATCATATCTCAAATTCCTACAAACTCATGCAACTATGTCAATGCACACACATTGTCCTGCTACTCCATCACTACTAACTAAACATGACATCAGACTACCAAAATTTGGCATGTTTGGCTATGACGGAGTTCATCCACGGCTGCCCTTGCCCTTCCCGGCGCCCTTTCCGTCCTTCTCGCGGAAGTACCGTTTGAAGCCGCAGTACGGATCGAGCCGGATCTGCTCGTAGCCGGAGCTGTCCTCGTCGCCACTGTGCACCTTCTCCTCCTTCAGTGGCAGTCCGGCCATGGCACGGACCGTCCGATTCTCCTCTCGGCCGAGGGCTCGCGTGTTCCTCCACTGCCGTTTCTTCACAATGCGAGCATGGATGGCTTCCTCCTCTGTGGCCGCCCGTGTCGCTGCATCAGCAGCTTCCGCCGCCGCCATTTCGGCCGTGATACGAGCCTCAACAACCCTTATCCTCTCTTTCCCATGATGGGCCACCCGTTCCCGGTGGGACTCATAGTCTGCCCCACCGTTGATGGGGAAGGAGCGGTGTTCCGGCTACCGGACCGTGAGGATCCAGCACTAGAGGACCCGAGTGCCCGGTGAGCCGACGCTATGGAGTCGCGACGGACAGATCCGTCCGTTGGCCGGGCGCTGTCCTCCCGAGAGCGGCGGAGTGCAATGCGGATTGCCATTGCCTCCTCCAACCTGCACGGAATGACGGCTCCGAAGTGGTCGGAGTCTAATCCGCTGCCTGCCAGGCCGGAGATGTCCGAACACCGCCGGAGATGAGCACGGGTGGCGAAGGGGAGTGGAGGGGAGTGGCTAGGGTTTGCCCGGCAAGCAGATGGGAATGAATATATGTGGGGTGGGCCAGCATGGACTGAGTTTGACATTGCGGACGCGTCCGGGCGCGCCCGGGCGCCCCCTATCCGTCTCATATTCGGGTTGAATATAAGGGGTGCCGGTTAGTCCGGGCATTTGAAGCGTCCATCTGGATCAAAAAATCATGACCGATCAGCAGCAACCCAGGATAGATATGAGGGTTTGGGTCGCCCGACCGCATATGCTCTAACAGACCTTGCACTGTTAGCTATTATGTTTTCCTTCCTTTTCAACAGATGAGTAAGGGAGCAGTAATTACTCTATCCGTCCTAAAATATATGGCCAATTTTAACACTTATAGTGTCAAAAATGGTCTTACATCGAGTAACATGAAGTGTATGCATGCATTGATATTTCTTTCATGCTTTGCCTGGAATAGTCATGTACGTGCAACAAAAATAATTAAGTCGGTATTTTGGCAAAAATAGTAGCCCTAATCTATTTCGGTCCTCGACTGTTTTTTTTCGCGCGGTAAAAAGGAGTTTTATTTCATAATGATAGTGTTAAAATCAAGTGGCACAAGAGCCTCAATACAAGGAGGACAATGGTGCAGCCATACAGCAGTGCTACACTAAGTGCGACTATAAGCAGCCAAACGATCTGCTACCCTATTTTGCTCACGGCAAATTTTCTGGGGAATGAACTCCCTATCTTCCATCAAAATTTAATTTCAGCAACTAGATGACCATAAGCTGAACGATCCATGTCATCAGTCATTAGGGATGTAATTGTTGTCAAGGAGTCAGAGTGCACAATGATCGGATTTTCTGAATGTAACTTGGCTAGCGCCATGGCTTGCATTGGTGCGTGGATCTAGGCCTCCAAAGAATCATTACAATTGAATAAGAACCGGTATGCCCCAAAAATTATACATCCATCATGTCTTCTAAGGATCATACCAGCGGCAGCCTTGCCATCAGCGGCAGAAAAAGCACCATCTACTGAAAGAGCCACATGACCAGCACGAGAATGAGGCCATGGCGGGGAAGGCGGTGAGGCCATCATCGCCGGTGTTGGTAGTAAATCGTCTCTGGTCATCTTTCCTTTAATAATTTCTTACTTAGAATATCTCCTAGACAACTGAAGCGACATCCAAAAACTCTAGAAAATCAGCAGATACTTCCGGAGGTGGGATGGGATATCCTTACCATGTACCAAATCCGTACTTAAGCACCATATGCGCCATATAAGCATGATAATCATATCGCGAACTGACTCATATGGTCCTGGACAGTTTTTGGTAATCCTCAACATTAGACTTGGATTTTACTTTGGAAAAAGGGGCAGAGAATCGCCAATCAGCTCTTGTAGCTGAGGACAAACAAGCTCAGCATTCACCTTTTGTGTAATGTTCTCATTGGATGTGGTCTGCCCTGGGAGAAACAAGCACAAAAAATTCATCTATTTGTTTAATGATCTGATAGTCTCTTACCTACCCAAGGACTGAGCACCGGACAGAAAACCAATGACTTCGTATCAGTATCCTTTTATATGGAGTGAACCTTCCCAAAGCCAAAGATGAACAGCTTATTCCTTATCTTGTTTCTCTGCAGTGGAATTATTTATTCCTGTTCCTACATTATTTGTTTCGGATATGCACGCTAGGGATTGCATAGGCATAGGGGGCATCAGGAACTATTAATTGATGATCATCAGATAACCCAAACTGCAATGTGACACAACCCAATTGCCTCTTCTCCTACTCTCTGCACATCCACAATTGTCCCGCCGGTCCGTGACTACTGGATCCAGCAATTGCTGCGATTTCATGATTATCTATCTATCCAAGGCTTAAAGCAAAATTTGGTGCATCATCATACATCTGTGTTTTTTTCTAAAATCTATATTTATACTGGCTTGGTGACCATTACATATAGGTTTCGCATGAAATTTATTTGAAGGCTCAAATAATCCCTTTAAAATCAATAGCTTTAAGGGTTTTTATCATTTATGCCACTATTTGTGTCCTACTACTCAGTTTTGGCATTAGAAGTTATAACTGCTCAAAAATACCATCGTTCCATGAGATGCTTCCTCAAAAATGCCACTAGATATCTCAAAAATGCCATCGTTCCAATAGATGTTTACTCAAAAATGCCATTAGACATAGTTATTGTCAGGTCAAACTCGTTGACCATGTTATATGATGAAAATCCTTCTATACCCACATGTCGGCTCTCTGTATCTCACAATGATAAGTGTGGACACCACTTGTCAGGAGTAAGCAAGCGAATAATTTTATAGGAAAATAAGAACCTTGTTGGGATCAAGTGGGACCCACACTTTATTGTAGTGAGGTAGAGGGAGAGTTGACATATTGGTCTATAGATATTTTGGTCATTATAGCATGGCAAATGAGATTAGAGCTGACAATAATGGTGTCCAGTGGCATTTTTGAGCCTGTGCCTAATGAAACGATGTCATTTTTGAGCAGTTAAAATTCCTAGTGGCAAAACCGAGTAGTGAAACACAATCAGTGGCATAAATGATAAAACCCCTAGCTTTAATTGGTATATGTATCCAGGTGCGGTATTAATACATGCAAATTTTAGCATGGTCCCTCTTACCTCCCTTTTTCACATGAGAGGTAAGACTCGTCGCTAGATGCTCTACGGATATGGATCTTATTTTTATTATCTCTAGTATTTGTTGTACTACCATGATTGAAGATGAATAGCTCATAATTTTTCTCACAAAAAAAGGAAAATGCTATCCTTCAGCCGGCTGATGCAGGCACGAGCGTCCGCTGCTTGCGCAGTCGTCAGATCAATCCTGATCAAGCGGCCACGCTGGCCACAAGTCAGTCCCGCACAGCCAGTCTTCTTTCATTAGATTTCTACAACACTAGACTGGTTTCAGAAAGAAAGAAAAAATGATTCCGTGGTGAAGTATTTTTTTTTTTTGCAACTGGGGTCTTGTTTCACTGGGAGTGCACTTAACATTGTGATAGATGCTGAGTAAATAGGCAATTTTCCGATTAATTTAATCCACGAATTAACTACTAGCATGGCATTGACACAAATAATAGCATACTGATATTCAATCATGCAAACACATACTACGCTAATTGTAGACAGATCTACGTATAACGCTAGCATGCCTAAAACAGAAAACAGTAGGAGCGGGATAAACGAGTTATACCCTCCAGTAGGCCATGCAGAGGCGGCGGCAGCGGTGACGGCAGCAGCGTCCTCGGCTGCCTTCTTGTCGGCTTCGATTTTCTCGGCGGCGGCACGTTCGGCGTCGGTGGCCATGGTGATGACGAGGGCGACGCGGACGTAGAGGAAGTAGACGAACGGCGAGCAGTCGCGTAGTCGCTTCCCAAAAACCTATTCGCCCCTCTCCCGTACAGGATCCAGAGAGGCGAGGCTTCGGAGACCTGCTCTCCCGTCGACCGTGTACGCGGCGGACGGGATGGAGTCACCGGCGGCAGCAGCAGCAAAGGGACGACGGCGGGCGTGGAGGCAGATGCGTTCTGTATTGCGGCCTTTAGGGTTGGCAGCGCCCCACATATATATGTGCGGCCGCGCGTGGAGAAACGTGGGCCGAACCCACGTCTAAGTCGGTAGCCCACGATCCGACGTCTCAGATCGTGGCCCTACCTGTCAAAGACTCTCCATTCCTGACCGGCAAAAAGAAGCGCATAGGAGTGAGCTCGGCTCGGCTCAATCCCGCAACCCGCGGCGCGGCGTGGCGAGGCGAGCGGAGGAGGAGGAGTGCGCGAGGGCCTCATCTCTTCTCAAGCTCCAATAGCATGAGGGAGAGAATCCCTTATAAACCACTCCAACTCTCCTTCCACTTCCATGGTGGGACTAAACTTCCAACCACTTTGTCATGCCACCTACATGGGCCCTTAGAGATCAAATCTGAAATTGTCATATGGGCTCTAAGCCCATCTCAGATTTCAACAATCCCCCACCAGATCTCGAGGGCCCATTGTGTCCTCTGTTCCAATTACTGTTTCGATATACCAGTGTTTCAGCGAAGACCTGTTAAGGTTGAGCTTCACCTAGAGCAAGTAGCTACACTCCTTCACAACTGAACAATGGACTATGCCTTGAATTGTCAGTTTGACGTAAAGAAGTTTCACCACATGTCTTACTGATACTAGGCTGCCGAAGGCTGACCCCTCGAGTGGAGCATATAAGTCACACTCCTGGCCTGTTCATGAGCTTACTAGAGATCACCCCAATCTCATAGACTGTGACCAGCAGTCGGGCTCATATAGGTGTGTTCCTCCAAAGATCGCTCTGTAGGATAGCATCTTGCTTATACATATAAGACTTGGAACACATTAAGACAGTAGTCATCCTCCCATACAGTATTGAGAGTATTGCATCTCCAGCGGAGTGGGTTAGTATAGTTACTCTCCTCAGTTCACCACTGGCTTGTTTTCCCAGGTCCTACTTCACGGGATCTCCGATCACATAGGTTGGGTTACCACCATGGCAACTCATGTGGGTCTCATGCCCATCTCCCTCGATGCATTATCTATCACAACACGTGATAGCCCTTTTGTAAAGGGATCTGCCAGATTCTTAGCCGTATGGACATATTCCAACGCTATCACTCCGGAGTTTCTCAATTTTCTGACAGCTTTTAATCTCATTCTTATGTGTTTGTTGGACTTCATGTTGTCCTTTGAACTCTTCACCTTGGTGATGATGGTCTGATTGTCACAGTTCATAAGGATAGCCGGAACCGGTTTATCAACCAATGGCAAGTCCATCAAGAGATCTCGAAGCCATCCCGCTTCGACACCAGATGTGTCTAATGCTGTTAATTCTGCTTCCATTGTCGATCTCGTTAAGATCGTTTGCTTGCAAGACTTCCAGGAAACAGCGCCACCTCCAAGAGTAAACATATACCCAGTTGTGGCCTTCATCTCATCAGCATCAGAGATCCAATTCGCATCACTATACCCTTCAAGTACCGACGGGTATCCGGTATAGTGAAGTCCATAGTTCATAGTACCCTTCAGATAACGCATACCTCTTTCAACAGCATGCCAATGTACATCACCCGGTTTTGATACAAACCGACTCAGTTTGCTCACAGCAAAAGCGATGTCAGGCCTCGTAGCGCTAGCTAGGTACATCAGTGAACCAATGATTTGAGAGTATCTCAATTGATCTATAGCCGTGCCTTTGGATTTTCGAATCAACACGCTAGGATCATATGGTGTTTGAGATGGTGTGCAGTCCGAGTATCCAAAACGACTCAACACCTTCTCAACATAATGGGATTGCAAAAGTGTAATCCCACCCTCATTATCTCTCAGTAGCTTGATGTTCAAGATAACATCAGCCACACCAAGGTCTTTCATCTCAAAGTTCTGAGATAGAAACGACTTGACCTCCTCAATTACTTTGAGGTTGGTTCCGAATATCAGTATGTCATCAACATACAAGCACAGTATAACTCCTTCGCCCCCACCATGGCGATAGTATACACATTTGTCAGCTTCATTAACAACGAAGCCAACAGATGTCAGTGTTGTATTAAACTTATCATGTCATTGCTTAGGTGCTTGTTTCAGGCCATATAAGGTTTATCAACCTACACACTTTTCCTTCCTGACCATCTATCACAAAGCCATCTGGCTGTTGCATGTAGATTTCCTCGTTTAGCTCTCCATTCAGGAAAGCTGTCTTAACATCCATCTGGTGGACGAGAAGATCATGCGAGGCCGCCAACGAGAGTAATACTCGAATGGTGGTCAGTCTGGCCACAGGTGAATAAGTATCAAAGAAATCTTCCTCTTCCTTTTGGTCATAGCCCTTGGCCACAAGCCTAGCCTTATACTTTTCAATCGTACCATCGGGCCTAAGCTTCTTTTTGAACACCCACTTACATCCCAATGGTTTGCAACCATAGGGACGCTCGGTAATCTCCCATGTCCCGTTGCCATGATGGAATCCATCTCGCTACGGACCGCTTCCTTCCAGTAGTCAGATTCTGGAGAGGCATACGCTTCTGAAATAGAAGTGGGAGCGTCATCCACGAGGTACACGAAGAAATCATCACCAAAGGTCTTTGCAGTCCTTTGTCTCTTTCCCCTACCAAGGGTTTCCTCGTCATCTTCCTCAGGATTTTCATCATGTGTTCGTTCATAGTATTCCATAGGAATGGCAGGCTCAGGAGTCTCCTCAGATTCGTGTCTAGAAGTGCTTTGCATATCTCTCATAGGAAATATATCCTCGAAGAATGTAGCATCCTTAGACTCCATAATTGTACCAACCTTTTGGTCAGGTACCTCAGATTTCACTACTAGAAATCTATAGCCAACACTATTCTTAGCGTAGCCCAAATTAACGCAGTCCACGGTCTTCGGTCCAAGCTTGCGCTTTTTGGGGATCGGCACATTGACTTTCGCCAAACAGCCCCAAGTACGTAAGTACGAGAGTGTCGTCCTTCTCTTCGCCCATTTCTCATAGGGAGTGATCTCATTGTCCTTTATCGGAACTTTATTCAGGACATGACATGCCGTCAATATAGCCTCCCCCCACCATGCCTTGGATAAACCCGAAGCATCATGATTTGTGCGTTCGATGTTGTATTGTTGAACTATTTGTTGGTTATTGCACTATTTGTTGTATTGAACGATAAAAATAATAACGAAATTGAACTATTTATTGTTGATTTATTTTGTTTGCGTTTGATCTTTTTTTTTTTTGATCTTTTTGCTTGTGTTTTGGAATGCATATGTTGTTTGTGCGAGAGTCACGCGCGCTGCATTTTTTACACGCTTCTGGAGTTGCATGCGCGCTGCTGAAGCCAGTGCTGCCCGCCGCGTCAAACCAGGCGATGAGCGCGCGCCAAAGTAGTTTTTAGCGCGCGACGCGTTCGGCGGCTGTTGGAGATGCTCTAAGCGCGTAGGACTTGTTCCTTTCCAATCGTGTTGCCAACAGCGGAGCCAGCGGCCGGCCATCCTGGGCACTTGCCCGGGCTGCAGCTTACGCTTATGTTGTACGATGTCCTGTCACAGCTGTAAAATCCACATATGCAACGTTGTTTCCCGGGCAAAATTGTCTTGGGCTGGCTTCATTTGGTAATCCGCTTTGTAAGAGTTAGTAGGCCTAGCAAGCAAGAAACACACGTTCAATTGTTCGTTAATCACCTCTCAGGAGAGCCTGTTCGGCTGCGTATTGCGTGGAAACAGACTAGCAGCGGCCAGCGGGGCTGGACTTCGCCTGGGCGCTTGGCCGGTGGCGGGATGAGCGGATCCATTGCCGGATAGGCAGGAACGTCTACTTTTTCCTTCCTTCCTAACGAGGTTAGGTAATATTGTTAACTGATGTGGCAATTTAAATAGATAGACTTGGGGCTTAATTCTTTTATGCCAGGCCGTTGGAAATTAGTCAAGTCAGTTGATGATAAGTATTGAACTGTTATCGCAATCAAGTATGAGAAAATACATTCTTCATGATTTTCTTTAGCACACTATTCGTATGTTCCATACTACTCGTATTTTCATTTTTGCATGCTGTTCACAAATCACAACACTCAGTTTATGTGAATTGCAAATCCGTTTTTATCATTAGTATTGTATTAGGACATTTGGATGGCAATTTGGATAACTATACTTTTGCTTGAAACAAGACAAGTTTGATTATGCGTCTCTCCTGTAGAAATAGACACCGGTGCTTCAGAAAAATCCGGTTTATTTTTTCAAGCACCTCCCCAAGCACCTAGCATTGTACAAGGCCTGAGATGCCAGCTCTGCCAGAGGGTTAACGGGGTTTTGGTGAGCCCATCCTCATTTTCCGTGTCCAACAGGGTTTCCTACCGGTCATCTCCGGTGTACCAAAACTTTCTTTCCGCCGGTAAATTCCACACCTCTCTCATGGCTGATATGAGAGCCTTACTTTTTGTGCACATGACAAGCGCATGGTGCTCATCTTCCTTCCCGTTTCCACATATACTACAAGTGGCATCCAATTCAATGTTCTTCTCAACTTGTTTTCCTTTGTGGCTAGGGTTTTAGTAGCCACCCTCTAGCCAAAGATGCGCACTTTTCCAGGGACTTTCGCCTTCCAAATGAGGTCCCGGATGTTTTGGTCGTTTGGTTCTCTGGAAGAACTTGATGGGTTTTGGGCCATTTGGGGGAGGTTTGCCTCAACAAGTTTATAGGCGCTCCTCACCGGAAATTCTCCGTTCTTCTGATAGTGCCATGCACTCCAGAATGTTTAGTTTCCAAATTCCATCCGCATCGAATGATTTAAAAAGTTGTCTAATTATAGCCTCATTCACTAGTAGATAAAGGGTCATCAGACCCGGTTCGTTTAGGCCTTTAGCCCCGGTTCCTGAACCGGGACAAAAGTGTCGGTACTAATGCTCTGACCCTTTAGTCCCGGTTCAATCCAGAACCGGGGCAGATGGGTGTCCACGTGGCCTGTGCGCCGAGCCCAGGCAGGAGGGGCTTTGGTCCCGGATGGTGGCACCAACCGGGACCAAAAGACATCCACGCGTCAGCATTTCTGTGGCTGTGGTTTTTTTTTT
>LR738709.1:683868248-683882805 GCA_902687465.1 Secale cereale | reverse complement strand
ATATATATGCATACAGAGAGAAGTAATATCGACCACCTCTCCTTCTCCGAGAGATTGGTCGAACAACAAGTTCTCGTATATCTATCCGACACTACCGGGTACATATATACAATAATTATCTCTTACAAATATAATCTCCTATAGGATGGACGCATGGTCCACATAGTATTCTCCGTCTGGCGCGATCACGTGTTCAAGGAAGAATGCCGCCAATTCCTCTTGAATTGCTCGCAGACGATCTGGTGTTAGGAGTTCATCCCGCATCCGAAACATCTAATTTGAAATAGGGGGTCAATACATGAAATGATGTATAAAATTGTGAATATTATTAATTGCTTACGCACTTCAAATTGTGCTTCAGAGTAGCCGCGCTCACAGGTCGTGTGGCGGATGGACTCGCAAATGTAGTATCCACAGTAATCATTCCCGGGTTCCTGCCACAACCACTTTACAAGAAATAGAGGTCAATCAAACTGATAAGCAAGAATGCCAAATGGTATTGATGAAACTAGCGCTTGAATCAAGATATAGGAGATGCGCGCGCGGAACATGCTACTATATAGTACTTACTTTCGGGTATCTAAATTCTAGCTTCTTCGGCTGTCCCGGAGCTTTTTTGGTGAATTTTCTCCAAACCCTGCCAGACAAAGAAAATAATTACTTGATATCAGAAATGAAGTTGCTGATATGCATGGTGGATAATATTGATCGATTTAACTTACCTGTCGAGCATTTGACTCATGTCCGCATACTCCTCGGGATCTTTACGTTTAGAGTCCAAGACAGTTCCTACTCCCTTCTCAAGCTTAATCTCTAAGAGAATATAGTGGAAGCTGCGCACGGATGCATGAACTCATCAATTACATTACTATAACCTTGACTGATATATAAGGGAAACCAAATATGCACAAGACAGTAACACTCACTTGAAGTTGTAAGGAAAGAGTATTATATCTTTGTTTTCATTTACCACCAACGATCGTAGCAAGTTGGTCTCGGTATCTAAGGGACACAATTTAACCTCGGTTGCATCTATGAGGTATGTGTTAATGAACCCAATATCACCTACTTGTCTTTTCTTCAATTCGACGATCTTCAATCTGCATAATATAGTGAGGATAATTATAAATACATGCAATGAAGATCAGCTATATAGAGAGACTTAATGACAAAAGTAGTACTACTTACAGACAGTATCAGGTGACCGTTATTTTATCGAGGGCCAATTGATTGAAAAACTGATAGAACTCCTCAAATGGAATAGGCAACAGTTCAATTCCAACGAGGTCATGCTCCGGTTTAACTCTCAAATACAAGCTATCCCTCCCCCCGGACTCTCTGGAGATTTTCAAGTACCAATCATGCAATCTTCGCATATTCGTTGATAGAGATCGTTCATTTTTGACGAGAGGCTTTTTGTACTCGTATCTTTCTATCTGCACGTCCAAGAAATCATATTGTACATCATCGGACACGTAATCTCCAAGATTGGTATAACCGGGCACCATCCTCGGATCATTAGCGACCATGTCGCTAGACACCTTGAGCGGGGGGCACGATTGGTCCGCTTGTTCGCCGAGCTGGGCAATTTGTTTCCCAGCTCGTCCTTCTGCTAACCTTTGATCAATTTTATTACTTCCCGACCGCTTCGCTGCTTGAAATGACTTTTCAATCATGCGGTCATAGTTGTCCTGCGGCTTACTTTTCGCTGGTTGCTTCAGGGCAGCAAGAGTGCGCTTTGCTTTCACCGCATCTATCTTCTCCTCCGGAGGTGGATGTCTCTGTGCTTTCAACCCTTCAAGCCAGTCCTTCACTTCGCCTTGAGCTATCTTCGTGTTTTCCTCGTCGGACCTCTCATATGGTAACTTCTCTAGAGGCGTGAGAGAAGGACCGAATCTGCATCGCCTCCCACCTCAGGCTGTACTGCTAGACGTCGCCAGACCAGACGAAGCGGCTGTCTTTTTTCCTTGCTTACGCGCCGGAGCAGGAGCAGCCGGAGCGGCGGCAGGTCTCTTCCGCCCTTGCTGACTAGGCGGAGAAGGAGGAGCTGATAACCCTCAACGGTAAGGGATCGAGATAGTCTTCGCGGGTAAGAATAACCCAATTTATTGATTCGACACACGGGGAGCCAAAGAGTATTTATAAGCTTTAACAGTTGAGTTGTCAATTCAACCGCACCTGAAATATACTAACTTGCAACAAAAGATAAGTGGTAACAGTGATATGATAGTGATGATAGTAATAGTAAAAGTAAACAGCAAAAGTAAATAGCAGTAGTAAATGGCAGAAGTAGCAACTAGTGACAGGCAAGGTTTAAAATACTGTAGGCTAGGGAGATGGATGGTTGGGTGCTGCATGGATGAGATAGATTCTAACTTGGGGCATGGCACACGGAAAAGTAATGATCATCTAGGCAAATATCAAACATTAGGCATGTATCTCGTAGGTAGTTGTACGTGCTTGCAATAAGAACTTCCCCCCAACAATCATGGCACTCGGGCCCTAAGTGTCAAGCATTAAGAATAACAAGTTGTAGCAAAGATGATAAACACCATACTAGATGATAGGCAACATGCCCCCAACAATCTGACGAACTATTACATGATCTAACTCATCCAATCCCTACCACCCCCTTCGCCTACAGCAAGGGAATTACTCACACATGAAGGGGGAAGTCATGGAGGGATGATGGAGTGGTGATGATGATGACGATGGCAACGATCTCCCCTCTCCGGAGGCCAAATCAGCCTCCAGATTAGCCCTCCCGAAGAAGAACAGAGGGTGGCGGCGGCTCCGCGATGAAAAACAGCGAAAGAACTTCCGATCTGGGGTTTTTCCGTCGGGAGGAAAAATATGGGCTAAAGTAGGGCACCAGGGGGTGTGGGGCCCACCCAGGCGCCCCCCCGGCGCGGCCCAGGGGGGGCGCGCCCACAGGGCGCCTGGGCACCCCCTGGCCCCCCTCTGGCCCCACTTCTAGCATTTTGTTTCTTCGGGTGCGTGGATTTTCGTGATTTTTCGTGGATTTTTCTGAGATGCTTAAAAATCCGTTTTCCTGCACACAAATAAACCATACAGGCAGCTCTGCTGAAAACAGCGTCAGTCCGGGTTAGTTTAGTCCAAATCATGCAAGAATGAGGTCAAAACAATACCAAAAGTGTTTGGAAAAGTAGATACGTTTGAGACGTATCAACTCCCCCAAGCTTAGCATATTGCTTGTCCTCAAGCAATTCAGTTCAACGAACTGGACGCGACAAAGAAAACTTTGACAAACTCTTTTGCTTCATTAGATGTATATAAGCATGTACTACGAAAAGAGTTCAGCAAGTATTAAAACTGTACTTATGAGAACAATGCAAGGAGCAATCCTTCTTTCAAGTGACCAGTCATAAATAATTAAGAGTAAACAATATATTACCGAAAATCATGACAAGATCACATTGCACATAGCTTGAGCATATTAAGGTGGTATCTCGCTAGCCTCCATGGGTGAAGCAAAACATAAATGCAGAGACCCCTCCAGAGTTTTAAAGGAGACTAGAACTAAGAATTTCAGAATAAATCATATCACAAGTATGCAGAAGACAATGTAATACTTTGGGACAATGCACATTACACTCAGAATGACAATTATGCTCTCCTAGTCAGTGCTTTGAAGAAAGAAGATGAGACTCTCGAACCGTGGCTTTTATTGGCAAAGTTGAAAACCCGTGATCGGAAACAAAAACTAAACATGTACCAGAGCTCTTGGTTTTAAAAATAGAAGTAAATATGTTTTTGAGAGGTGCATATTTCGTCAACGAATGCTAGCAGACAACAACTCAATCACTTTTTAAGCTAGACAAGTTTCGAGGAACGGCTCCCGCATGAGGACGATCACATCCTCTTAATCTCCTTTGTTTATCACTGCCAAAGTTTTCTGATTTCTCATGAACAAAGCGTGAAGGAGGGTTCGTTTGTTATATTATCTTTTTGAGCCGGGCGCACTCAATGCCAGTTCCTTTTCATATTAGGGGTTTGCACATTGTACATGCAATCCAAGGGTGAAACTTGTCCAACTTAAAGAGATCATGAATTAACTACTACTTCCTCATGAGCTAAAACATAGGCACAAAAAGAGAAATGTTTTTGATTAATTTTGAGATGGTACATGAAAGTCTATGTTAGGAATGGCAGGTAAATACCATATATAGGAAGGTATAGTGGACTCATATGGCATAACAGGTTTAGAGGTTTTGGATGCACAAGCAGTCATTCCGCTTAGTACGGGTGGAGGTTTAGCAAAAGACTGGGAAGCGACCAACTAGAGAGCAACAATGGTCATAATCATGCAGAGCGACAAAGCAACATTGAATCGGGCATGAAAGTGATATAACTATTCTAAAACTCAAAGATCATCAAGGCGAAGTAGACTTTTTAGTCTTAAACATGTGTAAGCATGTGCCAAGTCAATCCAAAAATTCTCTAAAGGAAAATACCACCCTAGTATGCCAGATTATGAACAGTGCGATGCATGTAGATCATTTCAATAACACATTATATACTCTAGTTATTGGAGACTAGCCACAAGGAAAGCATGAACCACTGGAAGAGCATTGTAAACATAGAACTATGTCGCTACAAGCTGGTCTCTAGATCATAAGTACAGGCATATGTACAAAAGTAGAAACAGAAAGAGTTCATACCGGTCTTCCTTGTTGCTTCCTTTCAGTCGATCTTTGTCATTACTGCTTGTCACTTGCACGATCGAACGTAGGAAATATAATCAAATGCCATCACGGACTCGAGCTGATCTCTGAAAACAAAGCAAACTAAAGAGAGAAAGGAAATCTTTTTGAGTTTTTCAAAAGTTGAATAAAAAGCAAAAGAAAGAGAAAATCTTTTTGTTGTTTTTGCAAAATAGAGGAATAAAGAAGAACGGGCAAAAACTTCGAAAAGATCAAAGCGAATAAAACGGATAATACAATGAAAAAGTGAGAAGGGCACGTACTCCCCCAAGCTTAGGCTTTTGGCCTAAGTTGGTAGCAGCTACTGCCCCCAGGAGCCTCCTGCTTCAGGGGTATGGTGGTGAGACCAAGGGTGGTAGAAGGATGATGGCGCGTACACCGAACTCCTCGGAGTCTCCCACGAGGAAGGTTCCGAACGCCAAACAGAGGAAGACCCTTCACCAAACTCGGTGGCGGTCTCATCCTGAAAATGTGGTATCTCACCGTGCCTCTCCTCGTCGGGCACAACCCCCTCCATGGGGTTATGGAACTGATGCTGGACCATGAACTCATCGAACTGGACAATATCAAAGGACCATCCGTTCCTGCGAGAAAAATCAAACAAAAGAGGTGCAGGTAGACGGATCTCGCGTTCCGCGGTAGTTCCGAAACGCAAGATATAAACAAGGTTATCAAGCTCAGAACCCATGGTAACAAACTTATGCCTTTTCATAGCAGCAAGATCAAAGCTTAAATAAGTAAAAGGAGTATCATCAGGGTGTGGGGTGCCTCCAAGATGCTCTAAGATAAGCGTGGCATAAATGCCACCATATAAGTCCCCCTTGTTACCGTTCATAGCAAGGCGTCGAGCAATTAAGGTACCAATATTATAATCAGACCTCCCTGAGAGGGCTGCTGCCAGGATAGCAATATCCGGAGCAGAAATGCTGCTCGTGTTGTCACTAGCTAACACCCCTCTAGCAATATAATATGCAAAATACCTGAGGTAAGGAAACAAGATACTGGAGATCTTCGACCGATGAATATCCCTCGTACCCATGCTGCAGAGAGAGTTGATGACGGTTTTCAGCTCGGAGGACTGAGTGGCCATCCTTGCCGTCCTCCCAACATTCGGCACACCTATTACTTCACAAAAATTTTCCAGAGTCATGGTGATAAGATCATTATAAATTTTAAACTCAATAGCACCTGAATTAGGATTATATCTAAAACTGTTAATAAAACCGGAGGTGAGTTTCTGATACTGAGTAACACGGCTCGTGACGAGTCGTGTCAAACCTGCATTAGCACAAAGATTATAAAACTCATCCTTGATTCCCGCAGCTTCCATGAATTCATCACATGGAAATGTCATTGCACGTGCTGGACTTGTGTCTTCCAACAACTCCAGGGGCACATGATCTTCATTATAGCTCACCCTAGTAGTCGATGGTGAAGCCGCGGCTCTAGTGACTCGATCGGAGTGTGCGGGCCTCCTCTTCTCAAGCCATCCTTTTGCCCTTCCTAACAAACTCATTTCTGAATTTTTTTACAATTTACAAAAACGAGGATTAAAACAAAGTGAGCTAAGGCAAACTACTCAACTCACTTGCCCAAGGCATAAACTTGCATCAAAACTTGGAAAACAACTTTCTACACATGCATGCAAGCTCATCTCTACAGCACCAAGAACTACTAAATACTCACAAATGAGGCCACCAATCAAAAATCTAATTGGAGGGGTGGAGGAGTCACATACCAGGGAGTATTTGCTCAAAATTTCAGCTCAAATGATGGGCTGTAGAGAGAGATCGAAGAATCGCCCCCAAGAACAGCAAGAACAGCAAGAACAAGACCAGAACTCGGGTTTCTGGAAAAAGAGAGAGAGAGAGGGGAAGAAGAAGTACCTGGAGGGGGGTCCCGTGGGCCCCAGGCGCCCTGTGGGGGGGCCACTGGTGGCCCCCCCTGGCTGGCCCCAGGACTTTCCGGGTCTCTCCCGTTGTGGAAATTTTTAATATAATTTTTCTGGAATTTTTCTGAAAACTTCACTGTTGAAAATTTTTCGAAGTTCAAAAAGCTGCGAAACTCTCTGAAAACTTGAAGCAGTTAGTAGTATTGTGAAGCTTCAAAAACATAGATACTTGGTACAGCAAGTATGACAACACTAAGAACAAATGAAAACATAGCAAGCTCAACTTTTTATCCATATAAAACACGTTCACTAGTAAGGTTGATCAAGTCTTACCAACAAACAAGCGATATATAGAGCAAAAAGTCTCACCTCCTACGAAGTAATCACTGAACTTTTACCTTGATGGACATTGTCCCTACCATGATAGTTTTGTATTTGTGAGGCACATGTAGTGGACAGTCCCATTCTCCAATTTTCACGGTCTCGATATTCTCTATAGAGTTGAGGGCATGCCTCCTGTCGGTCTTCTTCGGAAAATATACCGTGTGTTCTTTATCATTCACATGAAAGGTAACCTTCCCTTTGTTGCAATCAATAATAGCACCTGCGGTGTTAAGGAAAGGTCTACCAAGAATAATGGACATGCTCCCATCCTCGGGCATGTCAAGCACAACAAAATCAGTAAGAATTAAACAATTAGCAACTTCAACTGGAACATCCTCACAAATACCTATCAGAACAGCGGTTGACTTGTCAGCCATCTGAAGGGAGATATCTGTAGGAATTAGTTTCTCTAAACAGAGCCTCTCGTAAAGAGAGAGAGGCATAACACTCACTCCCGCTCCAAGATCACATAAAGCAGTTTTGACATAATTATTCTTTATGGAGCAAGGAATGGTGGGTATACCTGGATCACCGAGCTTCTCAGGAATCTTTCCACTGAAAGAATAGTTAGCAAGCATAGTAGATATTGCATCATTAGGAACTTTTCTTTTGTTAGTGACAATATCTTTCATATATTTTGAATAAGGAAGTAACTTAATAGCATCAGTCAAAGGAATTTGAAGAAAAAGAGGTTTAATCCATTCACAAAACTTATTGTAATGCTCTTCTTCTTTAGATTTGATGGACTTACCTGGAAAGGGCATGGGTTTCTGTACCCTAGGTTCTTTCTCCTTCCCATGTTTTCTTGCGATGAAGTCTTCTTTAGTGTACCTCTTACGTTTGTCAGGTGCTTCTTCTTCTCGAACTTCAGGCGGATCATTCTTCTCATTATCATTACCTTCAGGTTCAGCACCGTCTTCAGTCTCAGCATCGGAGATAGATACACTGTTGGGATCAATAGCTGGCTCTTCATCTGCAATAGGATCATTAGAATTGTCAGTCTCTTTATGTTTCTTCTTCTTATTTGGAGAGACAACAATTTCTTCTTCCTGCATTTGAGAATCTTGCTCGATTCTCTTCGGATGTCCCTCTGGGTAAAGAGGATCTTGAGTACTAGTTCCCCCTCGGGTCTTAATCCCAAAAGCCTGCAATTTATCTTGTTTGGCATTGTTAGCAAGCAAATCTCTTTGCACGTTAGAAATTTGATCGAGCTGAGTTTGAACGATATGAAAATGCTTCACAAGACATTGAACATCATTAACTGTTCTATCTAAAACACCAAGCAACTTTTTGATAGCAAGGGAATTATCATGCAACTGACTTTCTATCCTCTCATTAAAATGATTCTGTTTCATAATAAAATTATCAAACTCATCTAAACATTGATCAGGAGGCTTACCATGAGGGATGTCACTTGCGTTGAAATCTAAAAGAGAGTGTACCTCTACCATAGGAGGGTGAGTGGTAGGCTCACACAGCTTCTCAATAGGGGGTAGATTCTTCACATCTTCAGCTTTAATACCTTTCTCTTTAATAGACTTCTTTGCTTCTCGCATATCCTCGGGGCTTAGAACAAACATGCCCCTCTTCTTTGTTGGTGGAGGTGGTTCAGGGACGGACCAATCTTCATGGTTTTTGGCAATCCTGCCCATTAGATCTTCCGCATCATCCGGTGTTCTTTTCCTGAAAACACAACCAGCACAACTGTCCAGATAGGACCTAGATTCATCAGTTAGACCAGCATAGAATATATCAATTAATTCATTCTTAGGAACTCCATGTCCTGGTCTAGCCTGAATCAAAACGCAGTACCTCCCCCAAGCTTTAGGGAGGGACTCATCCTGCAACTGTTTAAAGTTGTAAATTCTTTGTAAAGTAGCATGTTGCATATGAGCAGGAAAGTACTTATCAACAAAAGAGTGAGCTAAGTCCTGAGGACTCTTAATGGATCCGCATGGAAGTGAATCATACCATGCTTTAGCACCTTCCTTCAAGGAGAAAGGAAGAAGCTTGGTCACATAAAAGTAGCGTATCTTCTCATCTGTGGTAAACAGGCTACCTAGCTCACCAAGTTTAGTTAGGTGTGCAATAGCATCATCATTTACTCTGCCATAAAAGGGGTCAGCTTCAACCATAGGTATAAGTGAAAGATCAACAGAGAAATCAAAATCAGGATCATCAATGCATATATGAGATGTAGCAAACTCAGGATTAGGAACGGTTTTGTTCTTCAAAGAGTGTTTTTCAAATATTTTCTTAATAGTTTCAGGGTCAGAGCCGGCAAACTCTGTCAATTCCCTGCATAAATCTTCATCAAGTATATAGTAATCATCATCAAGGAGCCTCTCCTGGAGTTTACTCAAATCAGGATAATCATAAGTTTCACTAATAGGGTAGCGAGTAACAGGAAGTTCAATTCCATATTTTTCAGCAGCAGCAGTAATTTGTTTCTCAAGAGCATAACCAAGCGAACTAATATCATCATCAAAAGTAGTAGAAGCATCATCAAGAGTATCAGACGTAATAACAGATTCAGTAGGAGCATCATGTGGTGGTGGCGAGGCAAACTTACTCATAACAGAAGGTGAATCAAGCGTAGCACTAGTGCTCAGAGCAGTACCTCTTCTTGTAGTGGATCGTAAGATCGGAACCTTAGGGTCACCTTTCTTACCCATAGTGAATAAAGTGCAGCAGGTAGGATACCTCAAGTAGACTTGTAAATATTGCTATGCTCCCCGGCAACGGCGCCAGAAAACGGTACTTGATAACCCTCAATCGTAAGGGATCGAGATAGTCTTCGCGGGTAAGAATAACCCAATTTATTGATTCGACACACGGGGAGCCAAAGAGTATTTATAAGCTTTAATAGTTGAGTTGTCAATTCAACCGCACCTGAAATATACTAACTTGCAACAAAAGATAAGTGGTAACAGTGATATGATAGTGATGATAGTAATAGTAAAAGTAAACAGCAAAAGTAAATAGCAGTAGTAAATGGCAGAAGTAGCAACTAGTGACAGGCAAGGTTTAAAATACTGTAGGCTAGGGAGATGGATGGTTGGGTGCTGCATGGATGAGATAGATTCTAACTTGGGGCACGGCACACGGAAAAGTAATGATCATCTAGGCAAATATCAAACATTAGGCATGTATCCCGTAGGTAGTTGTACGTGCTTGCAATAAGAACTTGCACAACATCTTTTGTCCTACCATCCCGCTACGAACGGGGCCAAAAGGAACTAATGGATATTAAGGTGCTCCTGTCAAAGAGCACCGGAACAAAGCAATGAACTCAATGGATACATATAATCCTCAAACTACGGACCATCCCCTTTGGTGTCCCAAGCTGTCACTTTTGGGATCGCCGGTTCCGAACCGTAACAGGTGCATACAACTCATAGATAGGATCAAGAACACAAATATATTCATGCAAACACATATGGTTCAGATCTGAAATCATGGCACTCGGGCCCTAAGTGTCAAGCATTAAGAATAACAAGTTGTAGCAAAGATGATAAACACCATACTAGATGATAGGCAACATGCCCCCAACAATCTGACGAACTATTACATGATCTAACTCATCCAATCCCTACCATCCCCTTCGCCTACAGCAAGGGAATTACTCACACATGAAGGGGGAAGTCATGGAGGGATGATGGAGTGGTGATGATGATGACGATGGCGACGATCTCCCCTCTCCGGAGGCCAAATCAGCCTCCAGATTAGCCCTCCCGAAGAAGAACAGAGGGTGGCGGCGGCTCCGCGACGAAAAACAGCGAAAGAACTTCTGATCTGGGGTTTTTCCATCGGGAGGAAAAATACGGGCTAAAGTAGGGCACCAGGGGGTGTGGGGCCCACCCAGGCGCCCCCCCGGCGCGGCCCAGGGGGGGCGCGCCCACAGGGCGCCTGGGCACCCCCTGGCCCCCCTCTGGCCCCACTTCTGGCATTTTGTTTCTTCAGGTGCGTGGATTTTTCGTGGATTTTTCTGAGATGCTTAAAAATCCGTTTTCCTGCACACAAATAAACCATATAGGCAGCTCTGCTGAAAACAGCGTCAGTCCGGGTTAGTTTAGTCCAAATCATGCAAGAATGAGGTCAAAACAATACCAAAAGTGTTTGGAAAAGTAGATACATTTGAGACGTATCAGGAGCAGGCTGGCTGCTCGGGCGTGCCAGCGGCGAAGGAGGCGGAGTGCCGCCACGCGCCGGCGGCGAAGGAGGCGGAGTGCCGCCACGCGCCGGAGAAGGAGCCGGAGTGCCCTGATCATCACTCTCCGGAGGAGGAGGCGGTGGAGGAGGCGGAGTGCCCTGACTCGCCGGAGGAGGAGGAGGAGGAGGCGGAGGCGTCCAGTTGAGAATGTTGATGAGGTCCTTCCGCCATAGGCATGGAGTCTTCAGTGAAGAACCCAGCCGAGTCTCCCCTTCACCGGTAGGGTGGTCAAGCTGGAGCTCCTCAAATCCCTCCGTAATTTCATCCACCATCACCCTAGCATATCCTTCTAGAATCAGCCGGCAGTGAAAAGTGTCGCCGGGTCGAGTAGGATAAACAGAGCCAGCAGCCGCCTTGACCTTCAGATTCATCCACTGCGCCATAAGGTGGCAATTTTGTGCCTCCGTGATAGCATCCACGGGATACCTGGCAGTAGCCGTCAAGACAGGCTCCGGCTGAAGCAGCTCGGTGGAAGCCACGCTGCTTCTCCGCTGAGATGGCGGGGTAGCTTCGGGGGAAGCTTCGGCAATTCTTTTGTCCCGATTTGCTTCCCGTTCCTCTATCGCTTGTATTCTGGCCCGCAGCGCCTGCAGTTCGGTCTGCTCCATTTTCTTCCTCCTCTCGTGGCTTTTGTAGCCGCCTGCGTCCGGAAACCCAGCACGCCACGGAAGGGAGCCTGGCGTGCCTCGTGTCCGTCCAGGGTGCTCAGGATTCCCGAGGGCCATTGTCAGCTCGTCGTTCTCTCTGTCGGGGAAGAACGTCCCTTCATGCGCTGCTTTGATATACTGCCGCATCTTCCTGAGTGGTGTTTCCAATTGCTTGTCCGTCCAAATGCACCTCCCTGATACAGGGTCCAAGGTTCCGCCAGCCCCGAAGAACCAAGTCCGGCAATAGTCTGGCCATTGCATTGTCTCTGGTTCGATCCCTTTCTCAAGCAGATCATTCTCAGCCTTGGCCCACTTAGGCCGGGCTCTGAGGTAGCCACCTGACCCTGTGCAATGGTGATGCTTCTTCTTCGCAGCATTTATCCGGTTTGTCTCTGACATCTTCTGACTCTTTTCCGATGTCTTATAGGCCACAAATGCGGGCTAGTCATCTTTGATCTTCTCATATATGCCCACGAATTCTGGAGTCTTTTTATCTTTGACAAACTTATTCAGTTTTTTCTTCCATGCCCTGAATTGGTCTGCCATCTTCGAAAGAGCAGCAGACTTGATTAAGTCCTCTTTAACTGGTTTCGCCGGATCATCCTCTGGCGGTAGGATGAAATTTGACTTCAGCTCATTCCAAAGATCTTCTTTCTGCATATCAGTGACATAAGACACCTGAGCATCATTTCCAGCCAGCTTTAACCATTGATGGATGCTGATCGGGATCTTGTCCCTAACCAAAACCCCGCACTGATTAACAAATGTGTTCTTTGTCCGGATGGGTTCAATCGGCTCGCCGGAGCGCGAGATTTCTGAGATCTCAAACTTTTCATCCAGCCTCAACTTTTCTTCGCGCCTCGTCTCTTTACCGAAGATTTGCTCGATCCGGAGGGCTAGAAAAAGGAACAAAGACGAGAGTTAATGAATGCATCAATTAACTAGTCAGCACAGGCTTAACTAACATATATACCTCCTGGCCGGACTCGGTTCGGTCATAGGAGCCAGCATCACGGTCTCCTTCTTGCACCGGCATTGGGTCACCGGAGCCGTCCTCACGGTCTACTTCTTCCATGTGCATTGGGTCACCGGAGCCATCAATATCATAGCCTAGATCTTCCAGCTGCAGCTCTCTTTCCACCTGCTCATCGGTGTCGTTGAGAAACGACAAGACGGCATTTTGTCCGTCTGCGATTATGTCCATCAACATTGCTTCTTGTGCTAGGTCTCGGGTGTTGTCGTCCATAGTTTCTACAAATATTTACAACATGCCAATTATTATTCAAACATGACAGATGTATATATTAATGGCAAACGTAGAACTAGCTTCGACCCTCGACCCTTGGACGACCCTCGACTGCTCGGCGATCCACAACCCTAGAATCCGTCATGTCACATTTTGTCTAGTGTCAAAGGATTCAACAAAACCAATATTTCATCATTAGGCGAAAGTAACAGTCGCATGATGGTACGAAGCTCTCCAAAGTGGTTTTGGAGCGGAGTCCCAGAAAGGATAATTCGTAACAAAAGACGGATTATCCTATCAGGAACTCCGTTCCAAAACAACTTTGCATAACTTCGTACCAACATGCCCCGGTTACTTCTGGCAAATGATGAAGTCATGGAATTCTTCAATGCTTTGACACTAGCTAGGCAACCTCTCGACCCCTCGACCCCCGACTGCTCGGCGATCCACAACCCTAGACCCCCTCATGTCACATTTTGTCTAGTGTCAAAGGATTCAACAAAACCAATACTTCATCATTATTAGAAAGTAACAGTCGCATGATGGTACGAAGCTCTCCAAAGTTATTTTGGAACGGAGTCCCAGATAGGACAATTCGTAACAAAAGACGGATTATCCTATCAGGAACTCCATTCCAAAATAACTTTGCATAACTTCGTACCAACATGCCCCGGTTACTTCTGGCAAATGATGAAGTCATGGATTTCGTCAATACTTTGACACTAGCTAGGCAATCTCTCTCGACCCCTCGACCCTCGACTGCTCGGCGATCCACAACCCTAGACCCCCTCATGTCACATTTTGTCTAGTGTCAAAGGATTCAACAAAACCAATACTTCATCATTAGGCGAAAGTAACAGTAGCATGATGGTACGAAGCTCTCCAAAGTGGTTTTGGAACGGAGTCCCAGATAGAATAATTCGTAACAAAAGACGGATTATCCTATCAGGAACTCCGTTCCAAAACAACTTTGCATAACTTCGTACCAACATGCCCCGGTTACTTCTGGCAAATGATGAAGTCATGGAATTCTTCAATACTTTGACACTAGCTAGGCAACCTCTCGACCCCTCGACCCCCGACTGCTCGGCGATCCACAACCCTAGACCCCCTCATGTCACATTTTGTCTAGTGTCAAAGGATTCAACAAAACCAATACTTCATCATTAGGCGAAAGTAACAGTCGCATGATGGTACGAAGCTCTCCAAAGTTATTTTGGAACGGAGTCCCAGATAGGATAATTCATAACAAAAGACGGATTGTCCTATCAGGAACTCCGTTCCAAAATAACTTTGCATAACTTCGTACCAACATGCCCCGGTTACTTCTGGCTAATGATGAAGTCATGGATTTCTTCAATACTTTGACACACTAGCTAGGCAACCTCTCTCGACCCCTCGACCCTCGACTGCTCGGCGATCCACAACCCTAGACCCCCTCATGTCACATTT
>LR738709.1:683783101-683862130 GCA_902687465.1 Secale cereale | reverse complement strand
AGTTTCTGGTGTTTATAGCTTACTGGAGGTCGTGCACAACGCTGACCCTCGGGGTGGGTTGTGACGCGACAGGTACGTGGCACGGTGTACCGGTTGCCCGTTTGGTGACTCGGGAACCCTGTACACATCGTTTGGGGCCGTGAGCGACACCCCGGCCGGATCTCCCCACGGATGGAACCCAAATAGGCGATAAACCTGGACGAGAGACTTGAGTAGTTAGTCAGGTCGTGGCCGACACCCTCGCTGGGCTTCCGCTTGAAGGTTGCCGAGTACACGCCGAGTAAACGGCGATAAGTGGTGAAAGCGTGTGTGAAGAGGTACACACCTGCAGGGTTATCAAACTATTCGAATAGTCGTTGTTTGCGGTACGAACTACTTGGTTGCTCTTACAGTTCATAGACAAGTTGATGGATACTACTAAAAGCCTCAAGATAAGCGTGAGTGCCGTGGATGGCCCTTCCGTAGGATGACGGAAGAGGATCCTCGGTGGTGTATTGATGTGGTGATTAGAGGACTCGTGTTCGTAATAACTTCTTGCAATCCGTTGAGAGTTGTAGTATAGGTTAGCCAAGGTCAAAGCTGGCATTCTGCTATAAACTCCACTACCCCCTTTGATAATGTTGCATGTATGATAGGTTCTGTGGTAAGACTTGCTGAGTACCTTTGTACTCATGTTTGCTTAATAACTGTTGCAGAGGAGAACCCTGCCCCTGCTGATGGGTTCTACATAGACGTTGACGTCGACGAGTAGCTTGACACCCAGACGGTGATCTGGAGCTTGTGAAGGGCCTTGTAGATAGTCAGGCTACACCAAGCCTGTTTTATTTTCTAAGTTGTCTGTACTCAGACATGTAGCTTCCGCTTGTGCTTGTATGACTGTATGACTTGAGTGATGGGTCATGTGACCCCTACCTGTATGGATATGTTATGTATGGCTCTTGGAGCCTTTTAAATAAAGTACTTTGAGTCATAGAGTTCTGTTGTGATGCAATGTTGTATTTGCACATATTGAGCATATTGCGTGTATGATTGAAATGCTTGGTATGTGTGGGATCCGACACCTAGTTGTTTTCCTTTGGTAGCCTATCTTACAGGGAAATGCCTCCTAGTGATTCCAATGAGCCTTGGTAGCTTGCTACTGCTCGGAACACGTAGGCTGGCCGGCATGTGTCCTTCTTCGTTCATGTGTCTGTCCCTTAGGGGAAATGTCACGCGTTGTTCCTTTAAGTCCATGTAGCTTGCTACGACTTGGGTTCATACGTTGATGACCGACACGTTCGTTGCTGGGTCATGGATGCCTGTCCCTGTAATTTAGTGCCACTTTTGGTTTATAACTAGCCATGTCGTCCCGGGTTCTCTGTCATATGGATGCTAGCGACACTGTCATATACGTGTGCCAAAATGCGCAAACGGTCCCGGGCCAGGTAAGGTGGCACCCGTGGGGTTACCGTGCGTGAGGCCGCAAAGTGATATGACGTGTTACAGCTAGATCGGTGTGATTTAAGATCGGGGTCCTGACAGCGTTGGCATCAGAGCTGGACTGCCTGTAGGTTTCTCAAGCCAAACTGGTCGATGTTGAGTCTAGAAAAATTCTTAGTTATATGTAGGGGAATTGATTGTGGAAGGGAACGTAAGGCTCTTTTTACTCCTTTACCTTATGCCCTTCTGATCTGAGTCAGTCTATTCTTTCTACGGGGATTAGGACTAGGCCTCTTATCCTTACTAGGTTCACGTGTTACAAATCCGTAGACTCTTAGGATTGTTGGTTTCAAGCCTCAGTTCAGTTTCTATCCTTTTAGTATGATGATTATTGAACCGGAACCTTGATATGGAATTGTTGAGTGGCTATGCTATCATTTGTATGATGTCTCAAATCTTTGTTTGAGCATTTACAGTTGTTATGCTGCCCGATTTCTTCCAGAAACACTAATGCCTTTGCATTATTTCGTGTTTCAGATGTCTGGCCGCATCCCTCACCAAGTGGTTCGTTTGACTCGGTGCATTAATGTGCCCGGTCACACGGCCATGCTAGTTCGTGTGATGACTGAGACCGGTTATCGCTGGTATCCTGAATACACCATGGAGGAACAGTACCGGGATTTCAATCAAAGTCAGTATTTCTGCACTGTCCGGATATACCCCTCATATCCCGGAGCTAATGATCCCATCCATTGGTCTTATGGACTCGGGATTACCATCGAGATGGCAGTGCAAGATGCCGCTTATTCGATGATGACCATTCTCCGTGCTAGGCATGCCCTGTTGCTGAACACTGAGTTCTGTTACATGCCAACCTCACTTCCCGGAGAGGAAGGCTACTACACTGGTATGTATACTGATGCTGCTCATGAAGAGCCACTGCTTCAGACTACTGTTCAGATGTTGGAGGATAGGGACCATGAGGTCCGTGCCCTCCGAATGGAGCTGTATAACACTCGAGCCGCTCACTGGACTACTTTGACACGGCTTGCACCTGCTGTGCACGCCGGATATCTGGACATGCGGGATTTGTATCCTGTGCGGACTCGTCTGCCTGATCGCATGGATTGGCGTGACGTTGGGGGTATTACACCTCCACGTGGGCGTCGGTTACCACCAGCATCGGGACCGAGACCACATCCATGCCCCTATGGTCCACAGCCTTCGAGTGCTCGCGAGTTCCAAGATCCATCTGTACCACTTCCAGGCTACGGTGGTAATCTTTACGAGGATTACTACGCGAATGTCTGAGCTAGTCCGTGGTAGTAGTAGTATTGTAGTGGTTGTATTTCCACAGTCCTGCGCGTCTTGTGGAATATGACTTAGTGTGTACTGAGTTCCGAAGGTGTAGTTAAATAATGTATAGGAGCTTGGAATGCCTCTGATGGGATGTATCGTCTTTCACCGCAGTTGTACTTTAGCCTTGGCTTGTACTAAACTTTGTATGGTGTGTATGACCACTGGTGTATATATAGCAGTTCCTATATTACCATGTCGTACGGATGAACATCTCTGCATTCTGTGTCATCCATTACATTCTGCACTTCTATGTCAAATTTTTGCCATCCTTGTCTAAACCGTTGTTTTGTTTTCCTAGGATGGTCAACACTCGCAACACTTCTGCTGCTCAGGAGCAGGGTGAGGCTAGTGGGGCTAGAGATGGGAATCTGCCCCAGCCACCCTCTTTGGCGGAAGTTATGCTTGAAGCAGAACGGAACAAGAGAGAGACCAACCGTTTGCTGGAACGCATAGAGCAAAACACTGGGTTCCGTCAGAGGAATGACGTGGTGTCAATCCACGATTTTATCAAGATGTGTCCACCAAAGTTCCATCACTCCACTGAACCTCTGGATGCTGATGACTGGCTACGTAGTATCACCCACAAGCTACACTCTGCCCGTGTGGCCGAAGCTGACAAGGTTATCTACGCCGCCTACCATCTTGAGGGCCCTGCCAGTCTTTGGTGGGAAAACTTTGAAGCTATGCGTCCTGCTGGCCAAGTCACTACCTGGGTTGAGTTCAGTGAGGCATTCCGTGAACACCACATTCCGGAAGGTCTCATGGATCGCAAGCGGGAGGAATTCTGCAATTTCACCCAGGGCCGTTTAACTGTGGATGGCTATAGTCGTGAGTTTGGTAATCTGGCACGCTATGCACCTGAGGAAGTATCCACCGACGCCAAGAAACAGGCGAGGTTCCGCAAGGGACTCAGCCCTGAACTTCGTCGAGATTTACGTCTGCACGAGTGCACCTCCTTCCAGAAGTTGGTTAACAAGGCTATCAGTGCTGAGACAGGCCAGACCGACTTCGAGGCCACCCGCAAGCATACTCGAGACCTTGGTTCCTCATCTGGCTCTGGCTCTCACAAGCGCCGTGTGTGGGTTCCTAACACTGCTCTGCCACCCAAGTATACACCGAGGCCATCCTATGAGGCGCCTCGCCCAACTCAACAGTTTGCACCTGCTAAGACCTATGGAGGTCCACCCTCCAACTTTGCTCCACGCACCACCACTGTGACATGTTTCAAGTGTGGAGAACCGGGACACTACATGCGTGATTGTCCCCAGAACCAGCCAGGAAAACCCGTTGGCCGAGGTAAGCCAACCGGCAAGGTGAACTATGTCAAGCCAATCCCCACTGCACGTGGTCATGTCAACTATGTTTCTGCCGAAGAAGCTTATGAGGATCCTAACGTCGTCCTTGGTACGCTTCTCGTAAACTGCCATCCGGCATCTGTTCTTTTCGATACTGGAGCATCCCATTCGTTCATATCTGAGAGCTATGCTCGATTGCACAACATGACTTTTTGTGACATGCCTACTTCCATGGTTATTCAAACTCCTGGTTCGAAGTGGCAAACCTCTAGGGTAAGCCATGGAAATGAAATCCTTGTCGATAGACTTGTTTTCCTTGCTTCTTTAATCGCTCTCAAGTCCTCGGACATAAATATCATTTTGGGTATGGATTGGATGACAACCCATTACGCCAAAATTGATTGCTTTACTAGGACCGTTCAACTTACACATCCATCCGGCAAGATAGTCAATGTCTTGACCCGAATGGCTGAACGTCGGCTCTATTCTCTTAATGCCAGCCCTCTACCAGAACTCGAAGATATCCCGGTAGTCCGTGACTTCCCGGATGTTTTTCCAGAAGAACTGCCAGGAGTTCCACCTGACAGAGATGTCGAGTTTGTGATAGATCTTATTCCTGGAACTGTCCCAATCTCTAGGAGACCTTATAAGATGGCACCACTAGAATTAGCTGAGCTAAAGAAACAACTCGATGAGTCCTTGCAAAAGGGTTTCATCCGTCCTAGTTCTTCCCCTTGGGCTTGCCCCGTCCTCTTCGTCAAGAAGAAGGATGGAACGGAGCGGATAGTTGTAGATTACCGACCTGTCAATCTGGTCACCATAAAGAATAAGTATCCGCTCCCCAGGATCAACGACCTGTATGATCAGCTCGCTGGATCCTCAGTCTTCTCTAAGATGGATTTGAGGTTGGGCTACCATCAAATCAAAATCAAGAACGGGGACATTCCTAAAACGGCTTTCGTTACTCGTTATGGCCAATATGAGTACACCGTCATGTCCTTCGGATTAACCAATGCCCCAGCTACCTTTTCTCGGTTAATGAATTCTATATTCATGGAGTATTTGGATAAATTCGTCGTGGTATACCTCGATGATATACTCATTTTCTCCAAGAACAAGGAAGATCATGCCGAGCATTTAAGGCTGGTATTGACAAAACTTCGAGAGCACCGCCTTTATGCCAAATTCTCTAAATGTGAATTCTGGTTGCCAGAAGTAACTTATCTAGGTCATGTGATCTCTGGCAAGGGTATTGCTGTCAATCCCGAGCGAGTTCAAGCCGTACTTGATTGGACTCCCCCTGAATCGGTCAAGCAAGTTAGGAGTTTTCTTGGCTTAGCAAGCTATTGCCGACGTTTCGTCGAGAATTTCTCCAAGGTTGCTAAACCTCTAACCGAACTCCTCAAGAAAGATAAAAAGTTTGAGTGGACCCCACAGTGCGAGTCCAGTTTTCAGGAACTGAAAAGACGCCTGACATCTGCACCTGTACTGGTACCACCAGACTTTTCCAAGGATTTTATAATCTATTGCGACGCCTCGCGACAAGGACTAGGTTGCATTCTCATGCAAGATCGTCAAGTGATTGCATACGCATCTCGACAGTTGCGTCCACACGAGGATAACTATCCTACTCATGATTTAGAGCTTGCAGCTGTAGTCCATGCACTCAAAACATGGCGGCATTACCTCCTTGGTAATCGCTGTGAAATCTTCACTGATCACCAAAGTTTGAAGTATATTTTCACTCAACCGGATCTAAATCTCAGGCAAAGACGTTGGGTTGAGTTGCTCACCGACTACGACTTAGGAATCACTTACACTCCTGGAACGGCCAATGTCATGGCTGATGCACTAAGTCGTAAGTCATATTGTAACAATTTAATGTTACAACAAAGTCAACCACTTCTCCACGAGGAATTTCGTAAGCTTAACCTTCACATTGTTCCTCGAGGATTCCTTTCCACCTTGGTGGCGAAACCTACCCTTATGGATCAAATCATAGTTGCCCAGTGGTATGATAAAGGCATATCTCGGATCAAGGAGAACATTGCTAGCAGAGTTGCTAGAAGCTTCTCTGTGGATGATCGAGGTGTTGTGTACTTCGAGAACCGCTTGGTGGTACCCAAGAAACCACAACTACGACAGATGATTCTTAAGGAGGCTCATGAATCTCCTCTCACGATTCATCCCGGTAGTACCAAAATGTATCAAGACCTACGTCAAAGATTCTGGTGGACTAGGATGAAGAGAGAAATCGCTCAGTTCATTGCTAACTGCGACGTTTGTCGTCGAGTTAAAGCAGAGCATCAACGGCCTGCCGGCACCCTTCAACCTTTAGCTATTCCTGAATGGAAATGGGATAAAGTCGGTATGGACTTCATCACCGGGTTTCCCAGGTCCAGGAAAGGGAATAATGCTATCTTCGTTGTTATCGACCGTCTTACTAAAGTAGCTCATTTCCTGACTGTTCGGGAGAGTATTACCGCTAGCCAGCTAGCAGACTTATATATCTCTCGAATAGTATCACTTCATGGTGTACCGTTGGAGATTAACTCAGATCATGGAAGTCTTTTCACTTCCCGATTTTGGGAAAGTTTCCAGAATGCTATGGGAACTCATCTCTCTTTCAGTACTGCCTTCCATCCGCAATCAAGTGGTCAAGTGGAACGAGTCAATCAAATTCTGGAAGACATGCTTCGAGCCTCTGTCATTTCTTTCGGTATGGAATGGGAAAAGTGTCTTCCATTTGCCGAATTTGCTTATAACAATAGTTATCAAGCCAGCTTGGGTAAAGCTCCCTTCGAAGTTCTATATGGACGAAGGTGTCGAACACCTCTTAACTGGTCAGAGACCGGGGAAAGACAATTCTTTGGCCCGGATATGATCCAGGAAGCAGAGGAACAAGTTCGCATCGTTCGTGAGAGATTGAAAACAGCCCAGTCTCGCCAAAAGAGCCAATATGATAGTCATCATAAGGCTGTGACTTTTGAAGTCAGCGATAAGGCTTACCTTCGGGTTACTCCTCTTAAGGGAACCCATCGCTTCGGTATCAAAGGCAAATTGGCCCCTCGTTACATCGGTCCTTTTCGCATTCTTGCCAAACGAGGAGAAGTTGCCTACCAATTGGAACTACCTCCGCACCTCTCCAAAGTTCATGATGTTTTCCACGTTTCCCAACTCAGGCGTTGCTTCTCGGATCCTATCCGCGGAGTGGACCACGAAACGCTTGATCTCCAAGACAATCTCACATATCGAGAATACCCTGTTCGTATTCTTGATCAAACTGAGCGTACCACTCGACGCCACAATATCAAGTTTCTCAAGGTTCAATGGTCACATCATTCCGAGAGTGAAGCTACTTGGGAAAGGGAGGATCGTCTTCGACTTGAGTACCCCACCCTCTTTCCGGAGGAACCCGAATCTCGGGACGCGATTCTTTTAAGTGGTGGTGAGTTGTCACATCCCTAGCTAGCACTTGCATTAGGACCTAACTAGAGTGTGCATCATGTTTACTTTCAAAGAAACCTGAAATGGGATTAACAGAAACCCCAGCACCCCTCCCCTAACAACTAGGGTTTGCTAAAATATTTTCCAATGTACCCAAAATGCCCTTCAAAATGTTCATCATTTCTGCCTTGGTCTTAAACCTCTGCCAAAAATGGTGCACATTTTTCTAGGACAATCTAGGGCTTTGGATTAAATCATATGGTATTTGAATTTGGGCATTTAAATGCTACAAAATATTTTAAATGCTCAAATAATCATAAACTATAATGTTTCCTACTGTTCATATTATATACAGCAGGTATGACAAGTGTTATGAGTTATAAAAATGCTTTGGCATTTTATTTAATTAAACAAAGTTGCAAAAGAAATAAAACAGAAAGAAAATAGGAAAAGAAAAATAGGAAGAACTCTTACCTGAGCCCACTTACCTGTTGGCCCAGCCGGCCCGGCCCACCAGGGGCATCCCCGTCTTCTTCGTCGCGCCAGCGCACGAAGCAGCTCGGTGGCGAGCGCCGCCGATGCGCCGGCCACCTCCTGCCTGCCTGGCTGGCTCCTCGGCCCTCTGGACGGACTAGAACGACGCCACGAAGCCCCCTCGACCGTTTCCCCCTCTTCCCCGTGTCTCTCCCCTCCTCTCTTCCCTCCGCCGAGCTTCCCCGAGCGAGCTCGTCGCCGACGACCGCTGACACCGCGCTCTACGCCACCCCCTCGCCTCCCCGAAGCACCACTAGCTCCGCCGCATCGCCCCGAAGCTCCCCACCGACGCACACGACGCCAGGAGCTCCGCAACGTCCTCCTCGCCGTCGTCTTCAACCTCCGGCACCGGAGATCGCCGCCGCCCGTACGCCGTCGTCCGACCGTCCCCGAGCTCACTTCGACGCCCTCTGCGACCGCTGTGAGCTCACGCTTCGAACCCCCCTCTCCTCGGGCTCGTTTAGGCCTTGTAGCCGCCGCCCCCTTTGCTGACCGACGATCACCGCCGCCAGCCAACTCACCGCCGTGGCCATAGGCACCGTACCTCATGGCTGAGCACGCCGTTAGCTTCAGTAGGTCACCAGCAAGCTAAAGCAAGCTTTAGCTTCTCCTCCCGTGCACTACAACTCCATCCCGACCAACCCCGTGCGAGCACCGCCGCGGACGAGCTCGTCGCCGTCGACTCCGGCGACCCCTCGTCCAACCAGTGGCACCGCTGGATGCGGTGCATCACCAGGAGCACACCGAGCCCATCCGCGCGGCAAATGGATGCCGGAATAGGGATTCCGACGAGTCACCGCCGTGCGAAATGGTCGCCGCCGGCCAAACTCCGGCGGGCTGACGTGGCCCGATGATTAGGAGTTAACAGTAATTAGTTTAGTCACCACAGTCACTGACAGTGGGCCCCCGCTGTTAGTCAAACCCAGTCAACCCTGGTTATGACCGGAATTAGCTCCTGAGACACTGACATTAGGGACCCACCAGTCAGGTTTGACCTGGACTGGCCCTGTTGACTGCCTGACGTCAGCATGATGTCATGCTGACGCAGTAAAGGTTTTTCTGGGATTTTTTTAGATTTAAAATAATTCAGGAAATTCTAGAAAATACCCAAAACTTCTATAATTCATATAAAATCAACCATAGCTCAGATGGAAAAGATTTATATATGAAAAATGATCAGAAAAATCCAATCTTTTTAATGGCACTGGTTTCATGCATGTTTGAACAAGTTAACTTGCTGTTTATATCAAAAACATGATAATGCACTTATTTAAATAATAGTTTGCACTTCAATTTGAATCCTTGATTCAAATAGGTTCAAACCCTTCTGGTTTTAGTTACATTAGCCAACACACATGCATCTTGCCATGTCATGAGCATGCATCATATTGTTGCATTTGTTTGTTAATGATTGTATCGTCGGAATTCCCTGTGTTAGGTCCTGCTCCCGAGGATACTGCTGCGTATCCAGTTGAAGAGCAGTACCCGACAACTACCTTGTCAGGCAAGCAATCATTGATCATTCCGATACAAACCCAATCTTCTCGCTCCTGCTCTCTTTTACTGCATTAAGGCAACAACGCGTGAACTGCTACTTGCTGCGGTAGTTGAACCCTATTCCCTTGCATGACCTGTCATTGCCACAGTAAATAGTTGAAACCCACTAGCATGTGTAGGAGTTGATTGAGCCATGTGATGTGTGATCCACCATGCTATTTGTTTATGTTGCCTGCTATGCTTAGAGTTGTGTCTGGTCTGATTCATCTGGGTGATGGATCAGAGTGAAATGATCTTACCGATAAGAGAAGGAAGTGTGGAATACGCTTGGTAAAGGTATCGATGAAAGGCCATGTAGGAGTACATGGTGGGTTGTTTCATTGGAATCGTCCATAGGACCCGAGATCTGTATGTGTGGTTCAAGTTACAGCTACTACCACGCATTGGGATCCTTAATTGACCCTCTCGGCTTATTAATTACCCTTGATCTCTGTCCAGGAGTTGCAACAAGTTTCTGGTGTTTATAGCTTACTGGAGGTCGTGCACAACGCTGACCCTCGGGGTGGGTTGTGACGCGACAGGTACGTGGCACGGTGTACCGGTTGCCCGTTTGGTGACTCGGGAACCCTGTACACATCGTTTGGGGCCGTGAGCGACACCCCGGCCGGATCTCCCCACGGATGGAACCCAAATAGGCGATAAACCTGGACGAGAGACTTGAGTAGTTAGTCAGGTCGTGGCCGACACCCTCGCTGGGCTTCCGCTTGAAGGTTGCCGAGTACACGCCGAGTAAACGGCGATAAGTGGTGAAAGCGTGTGTGAAGAGGTACACACCTGCAGGGTTATCAAACTATTCGAATAGTCGTTGTTTGCGGTACGAACTACTTGGTTGCTCTTACAGTTCATAGACAAGTTGATGGATACTACTAAAAGCCTCAAGATAAGCGTGAGTGCCGTGGATGGCCCTTCCGTAGGATGACGGAAGAGGATCCTCGGTGGTGTATTGATGTGGTGATTAGAGGACTCGTGTTCGTAATAACTTCTTGCAATCCGTTGAGAGTTGTAGTATAGGTTAGCCAAGGTCAAAGCTGGCATTCTGCTATAAACTCCACTACCCCCTTTGATAATGTTGCATGTATGATAGGTTCTGTGGTAAGACTTGCTGAGTACCTTTGTACTCATGTTTGCTTAATAACTGTTGCAGAGGAGAACCCTGCCCCTGCTGATGGGTTCTACATAGACGTTGACGTCGACGAGTAGCTTGACACCCAGACGGTGATCTGGAGCTTGTGAAGGGCCTTGTAGATAGTCAGGCTACACCAAGCCTGTTTTATTTTCTAAGTTGTCTGTACTCAGACATGTAGCTTCTGCTTGTGCTTGTATGACTGTATGACTTGAGTGATGGGTCATGTGACCCCTACCTGTATGGATATGTTATATATGGCTCTTGGAGCCTTTTAAATAAAGTACTTTGAGTCATAGAGTTCTGTTGTGATGCAATGTTGTATTTGCACATATTGAGCATATTGCGTGTATGATTGAAATGCTTGGTATGTGTGGGATCCGACACCTAGTTGTTTTCCTTTGGTAGCCTATCTTACAGGGAAATGCCTCCTAGTGATTCCAATGAGCCTTGGTAGCTTGCTACTGCTCGGAACACGTAGGCTGGCCGGCATGTGTCCTTCTTCGTTCCTGTGTCTGTCCCTTAGGGGAAATGTCACGCGTTGTTCCTTTAAGTCCATGTAGCTTGCTACGACTTGGGTTCATACGTTGATGACCGACACGTTCGTTGCTGGGTCATGGATGCCTGTCCCTGTAATTTAGTGCCACTTTTGGTTTATAACTAGCCATGTCGGCCCGGGTTCTCTGTCATATGGATGCTAGCGACACTGTCATATGCGTGTGCCAAAATGCGCAAACGGTCCCGGGCCAGGTAAGGTGGCACCCGTGGGGTTACCGTGCGTGAGGCCGCAAAGTGATATGACGTGTTACAGCTAGATCGGTGTGATTTAGGATCGGGGTCCTGACAGACCAACTAAGAGAGCAATGACGGTCATAATCATGCAGAGCGACAAAGCAACATTGAATCAGGCATGGAAGTTATATCGCTACTCAGAAATAAAAGATCATCAAGGCTTGACAGACTTTCTTTACAGTCTTAAATATGCGTGAGCATACGCCAAGTCAATCAAAATAAATTCTTGAAGGAAGATATTACTAAACCATACCACATCATAGGCAAACAAACCATGTTGGTACTCCAATAACACATTGGGAACCCCCCAGCTATTTGAGACTAACCATAAGAAAACATGAACTACTAAGCGCCATCGTGCACGTAGCATCTTTATCATAGACATATCAACCAATGCAACGAAAGCAAACTCTCTTAAGAAGATAAGCATGATAACTAAAGAGAGTTCAAGTAACCAACTAAATGAAAGCTCTTTATAAAGATAAGCATGAAAACTGAGAGCTGAACATGACAGTAGCTATTAAAAGACAAAGAACACACACAGCAAAGATAGACATGAAAATTCTATGTTATGTTCTAGGTAGAAGTGGAGCGTGTTTCTCTCCCACATAAAGAAATCTGAGTTCCGACTCGTTATGAAAAGCTGAAGAAAATTAAAAGCAAGACGCTCCAAGCATAGCACATAACACATGAAGTGATTAAAATATAGTGGAACGAAAGACGAACTGATAATGTTGATGGAGAAGGGGATGCACGGGGGCATCCCCAAGCTTAGACGCTTGAGTCTCCTTGAATATTTCTTGGGGGTGCATGGGGGCATCCCCAAGCTTGAGCGTTTGACACTCCTGAATCTTTTTATCATCTTCCCTCGCACACTTGAAAACTCCCTTCATACATAACTCATCATAATCTGATTAGCAAGGTTAGTACCCATAATAAAATAATTTTTCCTTGCTGGAAATAAAGATATTCTTGAAGTTCTACTGTTTCTCAAGATTGCCAAAAGGTTTTTGCAAAGAAAAAGCAAGCTCTAGGTTTGCAAAATGAAGGAAAGGCAAAACAGGACAGAATCTGTGAAAAACAGAACAGCAGGTAGTAAATGATTTGTTCGGGGCACTTCTGCAACTCTAATCAAAAAATTCAGAACAGACGCACGAAAGACAATTATATAGATCATACTGTCGAAAAAACTCAGACCAAAAAGATGATCTGGTGATTTTATACGAATTTTTCTATCCAAGGACATAATCTGTTTCCTAGACAGCACCTCACAACTTTTGAACTTTCTAGCAATCAGAGGCTATACTTGGCACAAAATTGAAAAGCAAAGATACAATGATGATGCTACTGTAGTAACAACATCAAGACACAACAAAAGCAAAATAAAAAATTTATTCATGTGGGCTGCCTCCCAAAAGCGCTTTCTTTTATGCCTTTAAGCTAGGCATAATGCATAGAGGAATCAATAACCATCATAATAATCGGAGCTATAAATTGCTTCAAATGGTTCCTCTACAAGTTCACTCTTGTTCCTTCTAGGAAAGGGGTACACACCTTTTGCCTTTCCGCGCAAGCGGATTTGTCCCTTACCTATATCAATGAAGCCTTTTACTGCTCGGAGGAAGTCCCTTCCAAGCACTATATTTCCTTGGTTTGGCTCCATGATGAAGAAATCAATCATTGCAATCCCTTTAAGGAATTTAACTGGCACGTCTTTTATTCTTCCCTGGATTTCAGAAATATCTCCATTAGTGTGTTCATGATAAGATGGTAATCTATCCATGTTAAATTTTAAAGAATCATGAACAATTTTTGGCATAGTAGAAACCATAGATCCAATATCACAATAAGCAAGGAAGTCTTGATTAGAGATGCTAATCCTAACAAAAGGCTCCCAATCATTGTCTATTTCCAAAATGTTTTCTTATTGGGTTTAGGTTTCTCTACCTTCATCAAGTCTAGAGCATCCATTCTCTTTTCAATAGTAGCAAGTCTATCTATGACAGTATCAAAGTTATGATCATAAACAAAGTAACTAGATAGACCATGTATAATTTCAAGAGCTCTAGCTTCATCACACTCTAGGAAATCTCCCTTGGCTATAATATCAAGAGAGTGTTTACACCATTTAAAAAGACCATGGTAAAAATTTCTAAGCACAATTTTTATAGGTATCCAAGGCATAATTCTCCTATGTGCATCAGAAATTCTGTCCCATGCCTTCTTCATATTTTCTCCATCCCTTTGATGGAAATCTAGAACTTCTGATTCCCTCAAAGCACCAAATCCTAACATGTTTGGCTAAACAGAAAGGACTACTAACAGAAAAGCAATTTTTTTTTTGTAAATTTTTGATAAAGGATACTAAAGCAAAAACTGAAAGGTAAACTAACAAGACTAAAAGCAAAGGTAAAAGATAGCGTGCAACTCCCCTATCCTGAAGAGTGGAGTCCCCGGCAACGGCGCCAGAAATTGCTTTGCTAGGTGGCTTCTCACCCCTCGTTGGTTACCCCAAGTGGAAGGTTTGAGATGCAGTATAGCAGAAGTTTTCCCTTGGCAATACCAAGGATCGTTTTCCCTGAGACTCCCAGTTTCAACAAGAAGGTGTCAACTGCTAACGGCGCCAGATATTAGCAATCAACGTGGACCTGCACACAGATACAAATAACTTTGCTCCCAACGAGTACAGAGAGGTTGTCAATCCCTCCGGCCTTGTAGTTTACAAAGGATCAAACGCAAGTGATAATAGTGATAGGTATAATTGCAATAGTAAGTAAAATGCAGAAAGTAAATAGCGGATGTGATCAATGATGGTAATATGAACCGGAGTCTCATGATGTTCACTAGTGATGTCTCTCTCCCAAGAGACGATAAAACAGCTATGTGAGGTAAATGAATTTCAGCTGGGCAATTGACAGGACCATGTGCGCAAACCAATGCTGACTACATTGCAAGAAAGGTTGAGGTTCAAAGCATGGGCGGTACGCCGAGGTAAGTAGACCGAAATCCATCGGCATCTACTACTAATCATCCACCTTGAGATATCTATCCAGAACATCTCGCTGGTATTAAGTTGCGAGTCCCACCCATAGTGTAAACTCAAAGCAACAGACAATTGCATTAAAAGAACTTTGCGTAAAGTAAACAATCCTTGCACCCGCGGGCACAAGCACCGTTGTTTTCCCCCTTGTGGCAACAGCACATCCCCTAGACTCATGTTTCTGTCACTCAAGCTAGTCATCGAGGGGCATGAACCCACAATCAAGCATAACGTTCCCTCTTGGAGTCACTACCTACTACTTGGCCAAAGCAATAAGTAACAACGGAGAACATGCAAGAATTACTTACGAACATAAATATAAAAGAGGTGAATCAAATATATTACTCAAACACAATCTGAACATAATCTCATAATCCATCGGATCCCAGCAAACTCATCATAGCAAGAGCATAAGGATTACATATGTGCCTCGATCATGTAGGGCACCTCACGAGGACTAATTACTGAAGCACAAGAACGGGAGGAGAACATCACATAGCTACTGGTCATGGACCCATGGTCCAAGGGAGACTACTCACAACTCATCCGGGAGGCATCCATGGTGGTGGAGAAGCTCCCGGTGGTGATCCCCCCCTCCGGCAGGGTGCCGGGAAGAGTTCTCCTGGTGCTCCCGATCTTGGAAGTGGCGGCGGCGGCGGAACAGAGATGAGATCGCGAAAAAGAGTTCTCGTCTCGAGGGTTTCGGGAGACGCTTTAAATATATGCCAAAGGGGGGCGTCAGCGGAGCCTCGGGGGGCGCAGGCGCCCCCCCGGCGCGGCCCAGGGGGGGGCGCCGCCAGGGCGCCTGGAGCCCTGGTGCCCCCCCCCCCCCGGTTGTACTTCGGGCACACGGTAGCTTCTGGAACGCTGATTTTTTATATAATTTTTCTGGATTTTTCCTGGCAGTTCTCGTAATGTGAAAACCTGAAATACAAAAACAGCCGAAAACAGAAACTGGCACTGGGGTGCACTGAGTTAATAGGTTAGTCCAAATATGATCAAAAGTGTATGGAAGTGTATAAATATCATAGCAATATCACCCAAAAGAGGCATGGAGCAAGCAGAAATTATAGATACGTTTTGGACGTATCAGTGGCTCCAACCGGGACTAAATGTCCCTTTTCAGCAGCCCAAAGGGCGGGAAGGAGGGGCCTTTGGTCCCGGTTGGTGGCACCAACCGGGACTAAAGGGGGGGCATTGGTCTCGGTTGGTGCCACGAACCGAGACTAATACCACCCTTTAGTCCCGGTTGGTGCCACCAACCGGGACCAAAGCCTTGTGCTGGCGCGGTGCAGTGGGATGTTTAGTCTCACCTCGCTAGTTGAGAGAGGCCAGCACCAGTTTATAAGCTGCGCTGCCTCTCTCCTCTCGAACTCATCTGAAATGCAGGCTTACGGGCCTAATTCGACAGTGCAATGCCTGTGGGCCTACTGGGCCTGCTGCGGGCTTAATCCTGGCCCATGGTTGGGTTTCTAGTCGTATTCAGGCCGTGGTGGCCCAGTAGGTGGCATTTTTTTTTCTTTTTTTCTTTTTTTTTTCATTTCTACTTAGAACTAAATACTTATAGTTTTTTAGTGATTTCTTTTTTCTTTTAGGTCACAAAAATTATAAACTTTCATTATTTTCTTTGTTGCTTTATTTATTTTATTTTGTTTCTACTTACAACAAAATACTTATTGTTGCTATTTTTTTTGCAAGTTTTTTTGTTTTGTTTTTTGCATTATTTATTTTCTTTTGTTTTTTGCTTTATTTTTTAATTCTTTCTGGTAAAATCAATTACAAACTTTCTGTTAGTGCAAGTATTATTCAAATATTAATAGTTTAAATTTGAAATTATTTGTTTTCTTTGTTGCTTTATTTATTTTATTTTGTTTCTACTTACAATGAAATACTTATTGTTGCTATTTTTTATTTTTTTGCAAGTTTTTTTGTTTTCTGCATTATTTTTTTTTGTTTTTTGCTTTATTTTTTAATTCTTTCTGGTAAAACCAATTACAAACTTTCTGTTAGTGCAAGTAGTATTGAAATTTGAATAGTACAAACGGACAATGGTATCATACTCGTTTGTTACAAAGTTGGCATGGTATCATCATAATAGTTGCCGAAAAAAGTCTTCACTTTTTCTTCGCTTGTGTCATTTGCTTATTGTGCCGTAACCATGGATAATCTTCATCGTTTATCAGGATGCTTGGGTCAGCCTTGACTTTGAAGGGAGGAATTTCATGAAACTTTTCATAATCTTCAGACATGTCTGTCTTGCCCTCCACTCCCAGGATGTCCCTTTTTCCTAAAAGAACTATGTGGCGCTTTGGCTCATCGTATGATGTATTCGCTTCCTTATCTTTTCTTTTTCTCGGTCTGGTAGACATGTCCTTCACATAGATAACCTGTGCCACATCATTGGCTAGGACGAACGGTTCGTCAGTGTATCCAAGATTTTTCAGATCCACTGTTGTCATTCCGTACTGTGGGTCTACCTGTACCCCGCCTCCTGACAGATTGACCCATTTGCACTTAAACAAAGGGACCTTAAAATCATGTCCATAGTCAAGTTCCCATATGTCCACTATGTAACCATAATATGTGTCCTTTCCCCTCTCGGTTGTTGCATCAAAGCGTACACCGCTGTTTTGGTTGGTGCTCTTTTGATCTTGGACAATCATGTAAAATGTATTCCCATTTATCTCGTATCCTTTGTAAATCAATACAGTCGAAGATGGTCCCCTGGACAACAAGTACAACTCATCACAAACAGTGTTGTCACCTCTGAGACGTGTTTCCAACCAACTGCTGAAAGTCCTGATGTGTTCACATGTAATCCAGTCGTCGCACTGCTCCGGGTGTTTGGAGCGCAGACTGTTCTTGTGTTCATCGACATACGGGGTCACTAATGTAGAGTTCTGTAGAACTGTGTAGTGTGCTTGAGACCAAGAATATCCGTCCCTGCATATTATTGAGTCCCTTCTAAGCGTGCCTTTTCCAGTCAGTCTCCCCTCGTACCGCGATTTAGGGAGACCTATCTTATTAAGGCCAGGAATGAAGTCAACACAAAACCCGATGACATCCTCTGTTTGATGGCCCATGGAGATGCTTCCTTCTGGCCTGGCGCGGTAACGGACATATTTCTTTAGGACTCCCATGAACCTCTCAAAGAGGAACATATTGTGTAGAAATACGGGCCCCAGAATGACAATCTCGTCGACCAGATGAACTAGGACGTGTGTCATGATATTGAAGAAGGATGGTGGGAACACAAGCTCGAAACTGACAAGACATTGTGCCACATCACTCCTTAGCCTTGGTACGATTTCTGGATCGATCACCTTCTGAGAGATTGCATTGAGGAATGCACATAGCTTCACAATGGCTAATCGGACGTTTTCCGGTAGAAGCCCCCTCAATGCAACCGGAAGCAGTTGCGTCATAATCACATGGCAGTCATGAGACTTTAGGTTCTGGAACTTTTTCTCTGCCATATTTATTATTCCCTTTATATTCGAAGAGAAGCCAGTCGGGACCTTCATACTGAGCAGGCATTCAAAGAAGATTTCTTTCTCTTCTTTCGTAAGAGCATAGCTGGCAGGACCTTCATACTGCTTCGGAGGGATGCCGTCTTTTTCGTGCAAACGTTGCAGGTCCTCCCGTGCCTCAGCTGTATCTTTTGTCTTTCCATACACGCCCAAGAAGCCTAGCAGGTTCACGCAAAGGTTCTTCGTCACGTGCATCACGTCGATTGAAGAGCTGACCTCTAGGTCTTTCCAGTAGGGTAGGTCCCAAAATATAGATTTCATCTTCCACATGGGTGCGTGTCCCTCAGCGTCATTCGGAACAGCTAGTGCGCCGGGGCCCTTTCCAAAGATTACGTGTAAATCATTGACCATAGCAAGTACGTGATCACCGGTACGCATGGCGGGCTTCTTCCGGTGATCTGCCTCGCCTTTGAAATGCTTGCCTTTCTTTCGACATTGATGGTTGGTCGGAAGAAATCGACGATGGCCCAGGTACACATTCTTCCTGCACTTGTCCAGGTATATACTTTTAGTGTCATCTAAAAAGTGCGTGCATGCGTGGTATCCTTTGTTTGTCTATCCTGAAAGGTTACTGAGAGCGGGCCAATCGTTGATGGTCACGAACAGCAACGCCTTTAGGTCAAATTCCTCCTGTTTGTGCTCATCCCACGCACGTACACCGTTTCCATTCCACAGCTCTAAAAGTTCTTCAACTGATGGCCTTAGGTACACATCAATGTCATTGCCGGGTTGCTTAGGGCCTTGGATGAGAACTGGCATCATAATGAACTTCCGCTTCATGCACATCCAAGGAGGAAGGTTATACATACATAGAGTCACGGGCCAGGTGCTGTGATTGCTGCTCTGCTCCCCGAAAGGATTAATGCCATCCGCGCTTAAAGCAAACCATACGTTCCTTGGGTCCTTTGCAAACTCCTCCCAGTACTTTCTCTCGATTTTTCTCCACTGCGACCCGTCAGCGGGTGCTCTCAACTTCCCGTCTTTCTTACGGTCCTCACTGTGCCATCGCATCAACTTGGCATGCTCTCTGTTTCTAAATAAACGTTTCAACCGTGGTATTATAGGAGCATACCACATCACCTTCGCACGAACCCTCTTCCTGGCGGGCTCGCCATCAACATCACCAGGGTCATCTCGTCTGATCTTATACCGCAATGCACCGCATACCGGGCATGCGTTCAGATCCTTGTATGCACCGCGGTAGAGGATGCAGTCATTAGGGCATGCATGTATCTTCTGCACCTCCAATCCTAGAGGGCATACGACCTTCTTTGCTGCGTATGTACTGTCGGGCAATTCGTTATCCTTCGGAAGCTTCTTCTTCAATATTTTCAGTAGCTTCTCAAATCCTTTGTCAGCCACAGCATTCTCTGCCTTCCACTGCAGCAATTCCAGTACGGTACCGAGCTTTGTGTTGCCATCTTCGCAATTGGGGTACAACCCTTTTTTGTGATCCTCTAACATGCGATCGAACTTCAGCTTCTCCTTTTGACTTTCGCATTGTGTCCTTGCATCGACAATGACCCAGCGGAGATCATCATTTGGTTCCTCTTGATCTTCAGCAGCTTCACCCATTGCAGCATCATTGGGCACATCGTCTGGTTCCTCTTGATCTTCACCAGCTCCCCCCATTGCAGCATCACCGTATTCAGGGGGGAAATAGTTGTCATCGTACTCTTCTTCTTCGCCGTCTTCCATCATAACCCCTATTTCTCCGTGCCTCGTCCAAACATTATAGTGTGGCATGAAACCCTTGTAAAGCAGGTGGGAGTGAAGGATTTTCCGGTTAGAGTAAGACATCGTATTCACACATTTAGTGCATGGACAACACATAAAACCATTCTGCTTGTTTGCCTCAGCCGCATTTAGAAACTCATGCACGCCCTTAATGTACTCGGAGGTGTGTCTGTCACCATACATCCATTGCCGGTTCATCTGCGTGCATTATATATAATTAAGTGTGTCAAAAACCATTACAGAACATCATAAATAGATAATTAAGTGACCAAATGGATAAAAGTTCATCATCACATTAAAACCAAAGTACATACATATATAGTTCTCATCTAACAACATATAGCTCTCCATACACATCGAAACTATGTAAAATATTTCAATGCGAAAACAAATGCGATCATAATCGCAACCAAGGTAACAATTGATCCAACGGCATAATGATACCAAGCCTAGGTATGAATGGCATATTTTCTAATCTTTTTAATCTTCAACCGCATTGCATCCATCTTGATCTTGTAATCATCGACGATATCCGCAACATGCAACTCCAATATCATCTTCTCGTCCATAATTTTTTTTCCTTCAAGAATTTGTTTTCTTCTTCAACTAAATTTAACCTCTCGACAATAGGGTCCATCTTGATCTTGTGATCATCGATGACTTCCGCAACATGCAACTCCAATTCCATCTTCTCCTCCTCCATTTTTTCCAATTTTTTCTTTAAGGAAATGTTTTCCTCTTCAACTAAATTTAACCTCTCCACAAGAGGGTCGGTTGGAATTTCCGGTTCAACTACCTCCAAGACATAATAAAACATCTATGCATGTCAGGTTGGTCGGCATAACTATCGTAAACACTAAAAGAAATAGTTATAAATTAAAGATAATATACCACATCCGAATCGTAGACAGGACGAGGGCCCACGTGGGCGGATATCAAAACCATCGCACTATATAATAACAAGCAATAATAAACGTAAGAAAATTAGACAAATATCTATCTAAAGCAATAATAAAAGTAAGAAAAGCATGGACATAACAAGAGGCTCACCACGGTGGTGCCGGTGACGAGATCGGCGGGGGCGATCGACGGCGGCGAAGACGGGGACGGGACGTGACGGACCGCTAAACCTAGACAAATCTCGGAGAAAATAGAACTTCGAGAGGAGAAAAGCTTAACTAGTGTGGCTCGGGCATTCCACCGAACACGTTGTGTGCATAGGAGGTGAGCTAGAGCACCACTAACCCCTCTCCCCCTCGGCCAGAAAAAAAAACAGAGCAGTGAGCTCTGCTCTTGAGTGAGGGGTTATATATAGGCACCTCATTGGTCCCGGTTGGTGCTACGAACCGGGGTTAAAGGGGTGCCTTTGGTCCCGGTTCATATCACCAACCGGGACCAATGGTGGTGGGCCAGGAGCAAGAGCCATTGGTCCCGATTTGTCGCTCCAACCGGGACCAAAAGGTCCAGACGAACCGGGACCAATGGCCCACGTGGCCCGGCCGGCCCCCTGGGCTCACGAACCGGGTCCAGTGCCCCCATTGGACCCGGTTCTAGATTGAACCGGGGCTAATGAGCTGGACAGGCCTGGACCAATGCCCTGTTTTCTACTAGTGATTGAACTTTCTTCTGTCTGGATGCATGAGCTGGTTAACCCATCGAATATGTGACCTCCGGATAAAAGAGGTTATCTTCAGGCCCTCTCTTCTTGGGATCCACTGATCTCTTTGTATTTATATGTTTCTCCCGTCTCCAACTCTCCAAATTATGTCATTCTTTAATAGCTCTAGTCCAAACTCAATGGCTCTCCAAACGGGGGACGCATCCGAAGCAAACACCATGTCCAAGAGATTTCCATTAGGGAAATATTTGGACTTTAGGACCCTCGCACAAAGACTATCCGACTTTTAGATTAGTCTCCATCCTTGTTTGGCTAGGAGCGCTTGGTAAAAAAGGTGCATATCTCTGAAGCCAATATCTCCTGCTCTTTTTGGTCTTATCATTCGCTCCCATGACATCCATTGCACCTTCCGGTGGCAATCCTCATCTCCCCACCAGAAGTCTCCGATCATCCATTCATACTTCTAACAAAAACCCTTAGAGAACATAAAACACTCATCACAAAAGTTGGAAGGGCTTGCACTACTGATTTTATATGAACCCCCTTAGCAGCATACGACATGAATTTTTCTGACCAGTCACTACATCTTTTCCAGAATCTGTCAATGATTGGTTGGAGTTGGTCATCTTTCATCCCTCCGGGGTAGGCAAACCCAGGTACTTATTCTCAACCATGTTCGTCATCACCCCTAGAATGGATTTGATTTGTTCTCTTGTTTCCACTGGCACACTTCACTGAAAAGGACCGAACATTTACTAGCACTTAGTAGCTGTACACTTCCGGAAATTGAGCAAAACCCTTTTTATGGTTTCCGCTTGCTCCGAGACAGCCTTCAAGAAGATCAAACTATCATCAGCAAACAACAAATTTGAGATACCGGGGATATTTCTTGCAATTTTTATGGGTGTATGCTTGTTCTATATCATTTCCTTCCTCAAGAGATGGACGAGCCCGTCCGCTATGAATATGAAAAGGTATGGGCTGAGGGAGACCCCTTGCCAAACCGCGGGCTGGGTTGAAAGGTTCTAGAATTTTCCGTTACACCTGACCAAGTACCTTACTCACCTGACACACTGCATTACCCAACTAGTCCACTTATCACAGAACCCAACTTTCCGCAACACCTCTTCAAGGAATCTCCCATCAACTCTATCATAGGCCTTTGCAAGGTCTAATTTGTACACACAATAGTTATCATTTGCATTCTTGCAATGTTGAATCTTGTGGAAACATTCGAACACAATGATAGAAATGTCCGTGATCATTCAACCGGGGATAAAAGCACTCCGTGTTTCTGAAATGATCTCGTCCACATGGGTCGTAGCCGGTTCACTAGGCAGTTGGAGATCACTTAGTAGATGACGTTGCAGAAGCTAATCAGTCTATAATCCTTCAGCGACTGTGGGCCATTTCCTTTGGGAATGAGGACTATCACCGTATCCTTAATTCCTTCCAGGATGACACCCTTCTCAAAGAACTCCATAACTGCCTTCACAACATCCCCTTTCATAACATCCCAGTTCCTCTGGAAAAACCGTGCCGGGAAGCCATCGGGGCCTGGGGATTTAAGAGGGCCAATCTTGAACAACGCATCACTAATTTCCACCGTAGAGAATGGCTTTTGTCAAATCTCCATTCATGTTGTTGTTGACACGCTCACTAACTAGGTTCGGAATTTCTCTTGGATCTACCTCCTCGTCTTTTAGCTTAATCTGACTTTTATGATGTTCGACATGTTCTCCTAAGGAACATTATATCTCTGAACTAGTTTCCTAGTTGACTTATTAATTCATACTGAATCATACATGTCCTTTACTTCTTTATATGTGCAACTTGTTTTTCCTGACATGATATTTTCATGCAGGTTCTTTTGCGTATTCTTCGAGAGTATTATCGCCATTTCCATACTTATGACAACACACTCGTGACAAGAAAAATTGGCCTCCACCGAGTGAAACCTTCCAGCGGTCAAAAGGTAATGATAGTACAAATGTTGTTTGTGTTTCCTTGCTACTCTCTCATTTAAAAAATATGAAAACAAAATTGTGAAACTTTTTCTACTTCGACCAGTAATACATCCAAAACTCTGTAGATTGATCATGTACAAACAATACTATTGGTTTTTTCAAGGAAAGTATTCTGATAATATATTTATCGACACTTTCTGCTAATCTGTCACGGGTGCAGTTGATTGTCAAAGTTACAGATATTGTGCAAAGCTTCAGTCCTAAAAGGATTTTAGTGTTCATATCTCATAATTATATTGTACTCCAGTTGATATTACTGTTCATTTTGATTGTTTGCATCCGCAGTTCAGATTTGTAGTCATGGGCAACATGTTCTGCCCTTAGAATTCATCGAAGATTTGACTTGAAAGGTTCATCCTTAGGCCATTCTACTGACAAAGTTAAAATCGACGAGAACACGACACTGAAAGACTTGGCTCTGAATTATTCATTTTATCTTGAGACTTCTTGGGAGGATGCTTTGCTTAAGTAAGCATGTTCCCCTCGAAAAGCTGTTTATCCTCATGACCAGTTTTCTATGTAATACCCATGTTCTATCCTTATATTATGTGTAGGCAGATTGAGATCAACAACGAATTTCTAAAGAATTAGGATATAATGGATTGCAGTTTGCTTCTTGGTTTCCATTACCGAGCTCGTCAAAGCCTACTAAGAGGAGGATCATGTCCTGCAAGCATTTTGCAAGATAATAGACTAACCGTTCTTTTCGAACTAGTTAAAGCATGGAACTATATCTCCATTTGGAGTAAGTTGTCCAATTAACCCATTTGCACTGCCAGCTTTTTGTCTGGCAAGAGCATCTCCACTCGCGCCCTCAACATGCCCACAGGGCTCTTTTTTTAGCGCCGGCGCTGAAAAATCGGCTCAGTCGTGCCCCGAGGACCTTGTTTATCGCCGGTTTGTGCCGAAATAACAGTCGGCGAACCCAAGCCAAACCCAGGCCCCCGGGGGCCGCCTGAGGGCGCCGGCCGAAGAGAAAAGGCATGTGGGTTCGCCCTATCGGCGAGAGACGGCCCTTTTCCCCGCAATTCCCCGGCTTTCCCCCCTCCATTTCCCGTCATTCCCCCCTTCTGCCCTCTTCTCCCACCATTCTCCTTCCTCTCCCCGCCATCCGGCCGCCATCCCGCTGAAGAAGTATTCGGCCCCTCACGCCGCTGTCGTGGCCGATGCCACCCAGCTCAAGCAGAGGAAGCCAAGGGTGCTGCCGCCATAACCACCGGGCATGACAAACGCCAACTTGAGGACGGAGGTTCAGCGCCCAGAGGCTGTCACCACCGACCGGCGGAACGGGCTCAACGCCAAGAGGGCCCGTGACGCGGCCGATGTCGCATCCACGGCGGCTGCGGCGGAGCAGGCAGAGGCGTCTTGCGCGGGGATGATGCATCGACCCGGCGGCCACGGCCCGCAAGCTGCCTGGAGCCAGCAAAGCGTCGGGTCGCCGGCTAGCGTCTCGTCGTCGCCACAACACTGGGGGGGTACACTCTCGCCTGGCTACACCGACGGCGACGCGCACGGCGGATTCAACCCCAACATCACATTTCCGCATGGCTAGCGCGCCTCACCCTTTGGTCTGAAACCCAACCAGCGCACGCCCTCACCCGCGTTCGCCGGCATCCAGTACCCCATGTACAACTACTCGCCGCCGGCTTACGCCGCCTCTGCACCGTGGTGCCCTGCACTTCTCGCAAGCCTCATCGTCGCATTTCGACAACCAGCTCCGGCGACGAAAGGGAAAAAGAAGAAGCAGGGGGTCCAAACGACCTTATGATCCAAACTACCCCCTATGGTTCTACGATTTGGGTTCAGAGAATCTACGTTTCTACAATCCTAGTAGTAAGATTTTATAATTTGCGATCCTACCAGAGCTCCAATCTGATTCAGAATCACGATTCCGGAAACCTTGCATACGGTATCTTGTCAAATCTAAGATCGTGTATCATCTTCATAGATCTAAGAAAAGAAATGCTAGAGGCTCTTGTTAAATGAAAGATCATGTAATATCTTGATAGATGAAAGAAAATAAATGGCAAAGGTTCTTATTAAATTCAACAGTGTGTAGTAGTATCTTGATAAATGCAAGAAACTAAATGCTAGAGGCCGCTTTGCGCGTGATTTGGTAACAAATTGCTCACAGGATACACGCAAATACATATGCGTAGGGCAGATGCCTAAACCTTGACTTCGGAAAACTTTTATGGAGCGAATATTTTTATTGCATTTTGCTTTTTATATATTGATTTACATTACGTTTTTAATGTAACATTCTAAAAGAATGAGTAATGTTACATGTGTAATATTCATTTGACATTTTGTTGTCTGGTACAATCTCCCTTACAAAATGCAAGGCGTATTTCGACTATCCAAATTCAAGCTTTGATAAATAACACATAACATTATTTTGACACAAATTTGATGCCATTTGAATCTTCAACATTATTTTCTTATTATTTTGATTTCATAACAGTTTTGATTGTATAGAAAAATCATGTCAGAAAGTACATAGTTGAAGGAAACCCCAAAAATATTGGTTTATTATAGACAATAAGCAGCAAGCTCATTGGGATAATAAATAGAACCAGGCTATGCCAGAATGAAAAGCGGCTCAAAGGGGTGCTTAGCGGTCATGGCTGTCACACCGAGTTGGGCTAGACGTTCCTGCAGCAGCACTGCTGGGGGTGGACGGTGTGGTTGCAGCGGGAAAGAGAAATAGGTCCTGGAGCTCCCCTGGCTTCGCACTCAGCCATGCACGTCACTACACGGCAGGGCTGCACCGCAGCGTTGATGCACGACCATATCTTAACTGCATGAATCAAATCAACTCAAGGTTACCATGTAGGAGTACCTCATAAGTTGATCAAACCGAAAATGCAGAATAAAATCATGGAGAGATCCGTACGTGCATGGCAGAGTGACGGTGGCGAGGAGGGCATCATCATCGTGAGAACCAGGAAGAGGACAAGAACCGTGGAGTGTGCATTGCTACCGTCGACCGTCATGGGCAGGAAAAAAAGAGGAGGTTGCTTCAGTTTCCTTCGGTTGTCCTCGTGCTACTGTTTCAGTACAGTGGTTGCCGATCTCTTTCCCCTACAGTGGGTTTATATTAAGGTGCGACCCAATCATGCAATTCGGGCGATTGATTCTATAAGATATAAGATATTAATGCTACATTTTAAATTAAAAAAAGCACCCTTTATTGAAAATGCCATAATATATTTCATTTATGTATTTCCCTCCCAGATTGATGCTTCTATCACAGTGTTAAGGGCACTCCAAGTGATCTTAAGCTATATATCGTATACATTATATAAATGTGTAGATCTTGCATTTCTCTGTAGGGCATTTTATTAACCCAATTATATATGATCTTGCAATCGTGTGTTCCTCTGTCAGATTAATGTTGGCATCACAATGCTAAGACCATATGGTATCTTTTCAAACCTAAGATCGTGTATCATCTTGATAGATGTAAGAATAGAAATGATAGAGGCGCTTGTTAAATCAGAGATCATATAATATATTGATTAATGCAAAATAATAAATGCCTGAGGCCCTTGTTAAATTCAAGCTCGTGTAGTAGTATCTTGATCAACGTACGAAAGTAAATGCTAGAGGCACCTCAAAATAAGAGAAAGAGCAGCCCGATCGCTTGTGCATTGTTTGGTGACAATTTCCTTACTGGAGACATGCAGATGCATATTCGTAGGGAAGATGCATAAGCCTTAACTTCGAAAAACTCTTATGGAGCTTTTAGTTTTATTTCGTTTTCTTCTTGATATATTGATTTACTTTACTTTTTTTAGGTAAGATTCTAAAAGAATGAGTCCATTGAATGAGTAATATTCATTTGACATGTTGTGTGTAACTACCTCCCTTACCAAGTGCAAGGCATATTTTTACTATCCTAATTCGAGCTTTGATAAATATCACATAACATTATTTTGAAAAATTTGATACCATTAAAATATTCAACTGGAGTATCTTATTATTTCGATTTCATAACAGTTTTGAATGTGTAAAACAATCATCCAACAACCTTCCATACCAGTTGAAGGAAACCCCCAAAATATGGGTCTTAGTCTCGTGTTGCTAGCGCCTGGTGAACACGACATTATCTGACAACCCTACTGCAAAATCTAGATTAACGTGCTTTGGATGATTTTTGGTGTCTTGGAGGCATCTCTTAAGTTACTAAGCTCCCTATAAATGAAGCCTACATCGAGATAGTTTTTGCATTCGTGGTCCCACATGCCAGGGAGTGCATCCATTGTGAGTTGCACCTATTCGCATTTGAACCTGGCGCTCCTACACTGATTGATACACAAAATTTTAATCTATGAAGATTTATAAAATTTAGGGATTTTTTTAACCTGGGAACATTTCTAACTTTTCAAACATTTTTAGAATTCACAAACATTTCTAATTTTGCGTACATTTTTAAAATCCATGGACATCTTTTTCAAATTAAAAAAAATAAATTCAAGAACATTTCATATTTATTATAATGTTTTCTAAAATTGCGTGAGCATTTTATTTTTTTCAGAATATTTTAAATATTCTCTCTACTTTGTTCTCGTTTTCCTTCCTCTATATCTTTTCATTCGCATCTCCGGATGGGTTGAGGCCCAATAGGGTGACTGGCCAACCAACCAAAGCAAGTGTCTTGGGTGTGCGCTTTTTGTCGTCACTAGTAAATTTGCACGTGCAACGCACGTCTGAGACTGCCAACATATTATAATAGAATTATAAAAATAACAATCAGTGGTTACATATCTATTCATATTTACATGCTTTAACCGACAATAGTGTTCAGGTGAAAAAAACTAAATCACATGGATGCAAAAGTTGCAGGATACATAGATGAATCAAATGAGCAAATCCTTATTCAAGTGGCATTTTTCAGAAATCTGTAACCACTGATTGCTCTATTTTGATTGTTGTCAAGCCTGGGATGCCTCCGATGCTTACTCAAGCCACGGACGCTGATTTGAAGGGAAGACTTACCATTCCATCGAACTATCTTAAGTGATCTCAACAATATTAGGAGAAATTTCTCTTGTACCCCACTTGGACCTCCCTTTCCTAGAAATGCCACAAATGTTAGCCTTTGATTATAAATATGGTTAAATAGCGGATATCGAACAGTTTCATATACGGACCTCACTTCAAGCTTACCCAAAAAGGTTATTACGATTTTCTCTGTAATAGTCGAAGAATATGTATACAATTATAATAAAATACAATACTTCAACAATATAAGCTTGACCAAGTGTAGAAGTTTGGCTGCAGATAGTGGAGCATCCAAGCATGTTAAAAGATTTGGCCAAACTTTTCTGATATCCAAACAATGCTTGTAAAAAAATTGGCATTTTTTTATTGAATCTTGTAAATGAAAGAAAGCAAAATGCTTTAGAACACAACTGGTTTAAGACTGAAAAAAAAGTTATTTGTAAGTTTAAATACCTGCAGCTTCTTCTTCTTCTCATAAAAAAGAGAAAATTTACCGAAGCACCTTGGTACAAACTTATTGGCTGCGATTAGCAAAGTGGGATCATGTGTCACATGCTCGCCTGCTCCTCAGCTTCAGTATTTGAATGGATATGTGTGATATTGATAAAGCTACTCTACAAAACCATGGATGCTAAAACTACTATCATAGGTAGAATATATTTTCTAAACATAAATCTAAAAGCAAAATAACACATAGCCGGTATTTTAGGGCATAGAGCAGAGAGGCTAATCAATAAAAGTATTCACCTTTGCTTGCTGTAAGAAATTGTGAAAGAAAAATGGAGAGAATATGGCATCACAATATATTCTCTTGCAAGGGAAGCGTTGAATTTGTGTTATGCAACCTTTCCCAATCTTCATCACGTAATTAGCAAAGAAGCTACAGCAGGAAAATCAGAGCAAATTACCTCAATGATTGAGTGAGCCAGGGAGAAGCCAAATGAAAGTTCACCCCACAATGAAAGGGGCAAATCTCTCCCCACATGGTGTGGGCCATCTACTTACACATGCTGGAGAAATACATCTACAACATCCATTATATGCGGAACTCAATAGAAGAAAAGCCACTATCATGTACATTCGACACCCTATGAAATGCATAATATTTAAAATTAAGCCTATTATTTTTTTACGTTCTTATTAAGCTCTAAGTGTAGATAAACAGTAGCTAGAAATCACTTTAAAAGAGGACCTGTTAAGTCTAGAGAGTCAAGTAACAAAGCTAATGTGTCAAGATTCGAACCAAAGAATGGGAGATGTGTTCAGCAACACTAACTAAATTAAATCGTCCTAGAGAAGGACCAAATATGTATATGTTTATTATCAATTCTAAAGAAAACAAAGAGCCGGCCCTAGGTAGAGCCTACTTATCATCATATGTATGCCACAAAACCGTCAATCAGGCCAAGCAAGTGCCCTCCTATTTTTACGAAAATTCAAAACAAACAGAACCTAACACCATATAATTTAAAAACATGCCCTAGGTTCAAACAATGGCACATTCAGATAGTAACAAGAAAACCATGGTGTAATCAGAAGCAATTGCCAACGTACACCAAACTTAATCGTGCTGATTCATAGCTAGACAGTACAGGAAAACATAGCACAACCCAGTGCCAGATGACCACCGCCGAACAATCCCTCGTCGGTGTGATTGTAGTAGCATGATTAGACAGTCGGAATAAAAGGTTTTTGTTAGGATGTAATATAATTCACATCCACAATATGGAATCCACGAACAGATCAAGAATTAAAAATAGAAAAAAAATGTCAACACCATCTTTTTCATTTATTACACCTCATATGCATTATGGTTATGTCACTCTACAATTCACACATATATGAGCAAAAAATAATGGCTTGGAGACATATATGTTCCTATCAAAATAGAACCATCCGATGACTTGCAACAAATGTGTCGAGATGGTGCGCGTCAGTGATCTGAGTTATTTATTTAGGAGAAGAATAATAGTGACTTGTACATTTGAGGTGCTACTAAGGAGATCAGCTGCAGTTAAAGGCAGCAACGTGAAGCCAAGATCATTTTTCAACATGATGTACCAACTAACATTGAAAAAGAGATTTCTGATTTATCAATAGCGCACTTTAGAATGCATGTTTATAGTCAACAAGGATCATTCTACATAGACTGAATACCTTTGCACAGATCTGTCAATCAAATTACGAAGCACCACCAGTCTAGCTCCTCGGCATCAATCTCTTTATGTCTGTCATCTTTCTCAATGAGGTTATAGGCACCATGAACCTGAAAGTCCAACACATGACAAGATGTTGCATAAGCAGAAATCTGATCACCTCACCTCTGTCCAAAAGGAGCACATCAATCAACATAGCAAAGCGATGAAGGCCTATGGCAAACCAAAATGAGACACCCCCTGGTTGAGTAGCAAATCAAACTAATATGAAAGTCTTATACATCTCATTTCGGAAATTTCAGAAATGATCAAGGGGTGAAGTCCACTATGATTTTTACCTTGTGCAGAATAAGCTTTGTTATAGGTCCTTGTACCCATGGAATGTTTTTTTAAAATTCCATACATCATTCAACCATGCTGAACTTCACATGTATAGGGTATATTTTCAGATAACTAAACCTTGTCATCATCTTACATAAATCGTACACAAAATTTCAGAACCTGAACGATACAGCTTCGAAACAAACTGAAAAGTTATGAGCACCTGAAGTAAACATGTGGGAAACAAATTGAAAGATATATCAAAATCTAATCACATGTATGCCTTGCAATGGCTCACAACAACAAAATATTACATTAATTCTGCATAGGGCATCCTACTAACAATTCATAATTGAGAAGAATAAAAATTAGCCTCGGGATGATATATTTCTAATCACCAGACCATATATTCCCATCGCAGGATCTGTTGCTTCACGTGTTCTCTATCAAATCTCCAATTAACAACCAAAAAAGAACACAAGCATCCACTGTTCCTCGAGAATCGAGATGAATCAACAATCGACTGGATCGATCGCCTTGAGTACCATAACTCCTAGTGGCGACGCATCAAAAACCGAGACCCGCTATATGACAGGCTGAAGAGCGCGCAGGCGGGGGAGTGGTGGTGTACCTAGGTCGCCGCCGTGGTGGGCGGAGGATTAGTCCGAGTGTTGCGGCGAGATCGGCGAAGGAAGCGCGGCTAGCGAGGATCTGGTTGTGGAGCTCGCCGAGGCGTGCAGCCGCATCGGCGCACACTGTGGTGGAAATGACCCGGACCTCGGGGCCCTTCCAGGATGTCTCGCGCCGGGACGGATGTGCGAAGCCTGCATCGTCTCTGTCGCCGCCACTACCGACTTCATCTCTCCGTTCCTCCGTCGCTCGCCACTCTGGTCGCTTCGGGTGGTTGGCTCCGTTTGCTCACGCACATAGGGCAGCAGAGGAGGAGTGGGGAGCGACGGCAGCAAGCCGCGCTTGCATCTGTGGTGCAGCAGAGAAGGAGCGGCCACTCGCATCCATGGGAAAGCTGATAGGAGCGGCTGTTAGAGAAAATTATGGGATAGTTATCACCGCTAATTGAGGACGAATTGGTGCGCGGCGCAGTCTGCCTAGGCAGAACATTTAATCCGGATCGTTCATTTGCCTGGCAGACCCTTGATAAAATATGGACTGTTAGATATAATTCAGTTGAATTGATCCAACGTCTTGGGTAATCCTGTGTACACTTTATGGTGTGTCTATAAAGGAATTCATGTTTGCTCTTTTAATAGTAGTGGAGATGGAGATTCCATGTGTTGCATAAAAAGTTCACCTCCCTCGGGTGTGGGTTATTTCAGTACCTTCAGAGTTCAAAGGGGCAAAGTGGGTTTTTGCTTGTGAGGGGTTAGCGCCAACTTGTTGGTTCTATCATCTATGCCGAGTGGTCAGGTCATCACTTTTTCTGTCTTCACCCTCAAGCGGTGGGTTCACAGTGGAAGACAAGTGTTGTGTTACCACTTGGGGGGGGGGGGGCTAGAATGAAAAGACCTTGTAGATCAAAGCCAACAGAAGCACTTGTCGGAGAGCCATTGTAGTTAGGACTTGTAGTAGTAGATGTAACCTCAAGGTTGGGAGCGCGGCTAGGTTAAGAGATTGGCGTCATTTTGGGACAAAACCAGTGCTAGAAGAGTGATTTTGAGGTGTAGAGGCACGAGTGAATTGGGTTTTGTGGGGGCAGGGGGTGCATCATACATAGGCCTAAGAGCTAGCTGGGCACCCCAAACCGTTCCCAAATGCCCGGGCAGATGGCCCTGTCACTGGTCATGAAAAACTGACCTAGACGGGCGCCTTAAACCGTCCTCAAAAGTCCAGGCAATCCGCCGCCCCTCATATCCATCCCAAATATAGGGTGCATATGGGTCAGCCCGGGCTCATCCGCCACGTCGGCTTGGCCCAGACTGGCCCACGTGTGCCCCACAAATATCCTCATCCGAAAAACCATAGACCGCAGTCAATCTGAACTCCACTTCAGTCCTCTCTCCATCCACTCCACTTTCGATCCCCTCCGAACCCATTCGATGGCCGACGACAGAAGCATCGCTACCTCCGGTGGGGAATCCGGCTCTGATGATGACTGCGCAAGCCTGCTTGGCGACACGGAGCCCGATGATGTGGAGAAGGCCGCCATCCACATCGCGTTGAGGCGTTTGCAGCTCGAACAAGGCGGATCCGGCATCAGCGGATCTACTTCGTCAATGCCCAGCACCCGTCGACGCAGCGCCAGCGATGCCGCTGGCCCTTCCTATCCAGCACACAGCTCCGGCCGCTCAGCTCCGCTCCTTCAGGTACGCCACCAACCACCACCACCCTCTGCTTCGAAAGTGGTACACGTCCACCGCTGGTCCTCATGCCCGCGTCGGGGCCGACGCGCACGAGGACGCCCGAGTCTGATGCACGAGCAGCCCGGCGGGAGTGGCAGTGGGCGAGGGAGAGGGTAGCAGAGGGTGAGGCGCTATTCGCACTCCGGTCACGCACAAGCGCGTCGGTCGATCCCGGGGCAGTGCTCCTCGCGTTTGTCCTCCATCACTCTCTCACGACGATGGAGACGGAGGTGCGACACCTCCACCACAAGAATACCAAGGCACTCCCACTCGCCATCAAGTTATCGGAGCGCGAGGCAAACAAGAAGGCAGCGGCGAAGGCAAAGGTGGCCCGCCATGCGAAGGTGCAGAACTGCCTGCTCCGCATGCTATCGGGCAAAAGGTGCAGCTCCGATTCTGACCTGACGGCCGGCTCCACCTCCAGCTCCAACGACGACGCACCTCCGCATGCTGACGCCTACATGGAGGAGGGGCACATCCGCACCGACGACCGGAAGGGGAAGGGGCCAGCGAGGAAATGGTGATTTCCTCCACCCTTCCCCATTTTAATTATATTTTTCCTATGTTTTAAGTAGTTTGTAGTATGGATTAGCACTGTCCACCGTTGAACTCTCATGAACTATGCTCCTTTTGTCCGGTGATGAAATGTTGATCCGATGAACTACGTGTTGATTGTGTTTTTCATTGTGTTGCATGGATTGAGGTTTCATATATGACGAACGTGGCTGTGGAAGCCAATATATGAGGCGTGCCCGGTCAGTGCCCACGGACGCGTCCGGGTGGGTCTGCGAGTTTTTGACGGACTCGATTCGGTATGTCTTGCTGTAGATGTTCTAAGATCATGCATACCAATGCAAACAAAGTATGGAAGTTGGAGAAAATGAAGGTCCATTCGGTGTATATGGATGGTTAATTTGGTTTATGTAGGATGAAGTGAAAACGGACAATACACCCAAACACAAACAATTAGCGATGGAAACATCGAACTGAACACCATAATCCAAATAAAACTTGAATATCGGTCGACTCAGTTCGGTTCTTCAATTTTTGCTACTAGTAAGCATGCACATGCATCGCACGTATTGCCTAATGTTACAATGATATATGAAAATTCACTTGTATGTAAAAGGATAATCTCATAGTAGTAGTGAAAACTATTTAGAATGAGTTGTTTTATAAAAAAAGGTTCATTTCCCTCCCAAAAAGCTACTACATTCACATTTCAGACTAATAGTACCCTTATTCTATGAATCTTGAATAACATATTCAGTTACTCAGTTAGAATCATTATTTTTTTTTCTTTCTATCTACGACAGATCTACGGTAATATGATTACTTTCTTACATGTCCAACTTTCAATAATCTTCTTCCTATTTTGACGGCATCATCTCAACCAACGCCACTGAGTGCCACAACTCGATGAGGTAGGGGAATAGCCGCTCTAAGCAACATAGCAATGTACCCATTGAATTTAATAAATGACTTGGCAGTGTTCTAAATAAAATGACATGGTACTATTATTATAAGTGAAACAATATATTTTAGCACCTCATCATGTATCAAAATGAGAAGTCGGAAATTTAATTCGGCTCCCGGGAGCACATGCGCCCAAAAATAATTTTTGAAATGTCAAAAAATCAAGAAAATAGTTTCATGTGTTACATCCAAATGCTACCTGAATATTTTGAGGCAAAAAGTTAAGCATTTTGGCATGTGCAAATAAAAAAAATAAAAAAAATGAACACAAACTGTTACCCCAAAATATCATCCCAAATTTGTTTTTTTCACCAATGAAACACGGCTATTCCGTTTCACATGAATATTGTCGAGCATTCTTGCGACACTAACACTAACAGTCACAAAAAAAAATCTGAATTTTTAAAAACAATTATTATATTATTATTTTCGCATTACTGTTCAGCCGGGAGCATGTGCTCCCGGAAGCCAATACGCCCCTCCCGATTAGAAGTGAACTATGAAGAAAAAATTAGTTTGTGCTTGATTAGCTTGGGAAAGTAGTTGCATATTCAATATCAGCATGGCAGAACAACAATAGTTGGCCTTCAGCAACAACATTCTTCGGACACAACCTCCATTCTTGTGTCCCGCCAAGAAGAAATTTTCAACCAACACAAAACTATTTTGACTAAAAATTAAGTAGATGACTTCAAACGTATGAGTAATAGTGAAGTTTTATAGAAGAAAACGAATGGTGAATACATATTTACAAATAGGCATCAACATCAATGCAAGGCTTCGTAAGAATTTTTTTAGCAGAATGAAGTGAGCATCAACATATATCGAGCAAAACAAAACGAACATTTCAATACCAATAGAAAATAAATTGTTGGCTGCAGTTATGGAATGAGATTGTTTAACCAAAAGGGTAAAAAAATAGTTGGTTGGTATTGTATTTCAATTCTCAAGGGCTAATGTTGGCTGTTGGGTAACAGCTCCACATATCTGCTAACCTATATCCAAGAAGTTTACTGCCACATTGAAGTATTAATAAAGAAATAATGTTGAGAGATATACGACCAGTTAGACACCCAACACTAACGTGCACCAGCGAATCAGTCCCGGATCTAACACAAGATCGAACATTGACCTGATCATAGCGTCGTTTCAGCTTGCTCATCATCTTCAGATGTAGTTTCCAGTGGAGCAGGTAGAACTTGCGTATTGACTGGATATTCACGGGATTCACAAGGGGAGTTACAACAGGCTACAGAAGTTGAGATTTCAACACTGTTTGGTCACTACCTATGCACTATCCTTACAGTTGCAAATACTCATGAAAAAAGATACAGCGAAATTTTTAGTATACCACATCTAAAATTGGCACTATCCACTATCCTTACCATTGGAAATACTTGTGAAAACAGATAGAAAAAGTTAGAAAAATCACATTTGATTTAAAAGATTGTCACATGATGTACAGGCTTCACATTTGATTTAAAAGACTATCCACTATCTTCGGTTGCCGGCTCGCCACCTGCTGTACAGGCTTCACAAGTGCTAGGCATCAGGGTAGGGGACGCTGGATCGTTGAGGACGGCAGGAGGGTGGTGCTGTGCAGGCGGCAGACGTGGCCAGCAGGTGGAGGGTGTGGATGGCATCCCCCACCAGCGTCGGGCGGGCGGGCATCTCGCGCCACAGAGGAGGCCGGTGGCGGTGGCTTGTGAGATGCGCAGATGAGAAGGGGGAGGAGAAGGCGCGCGACTGCTGGGAGGTGGGGATTAGCGTGGCGGTGGCCGGTGGCCGGCGAGAGGCGCAAATGAGGAGAGGTAGAAGAAGGCGCGCGGTTGCTGGGAGGTGGGGATGAGCGCGGTGGCCGCCGGTGGCCGACGAGAGGTGCAAGAGGAGGAGCGCGGGGGAAGGCGCGTACCGGGGAAACCGAGCAGGAAGGCAGAGTGCGCCACGGACGGCGTGCACTACAGGGGAGGCGGGCGGGTGGGCCGGCCGCAGACGATGCGGATCCTCCATCCGGCAGCGCATGGCACGCGGGCGCACGCCGCAGCCGCCTTCGACATTGGACGCACGGCAGCACGTTGCCATCGTATGCCGCGGGATGGCCTGTATTTTAGGAGAGGTGGGCGACGACCTGGCCGTGATTTGTTTCCATGATGATTAGTTTCCAGGAGAGGTGGACGGCGACTTGGCCGTCATTATAGTTTCCTAATAAGCGTGCAGTTTATTCCTCCGTGGTGGTGGAGTACGGTCAGTCAATATAAATTGCTAAATGCACACGGAGAACAAATTAGATCAAGATTGACGGTTAGATTAAGTTTAGTGGGCCTAATCATGTGGTGGTAACAAACCCGTGTATATTTATGGGGTGCGTTTAGAAAAGTTTTTGTTTGATTGTTTAATAGTAGTAGAGATAGAGATAAAAGTGCTCACCTCTAAGAATAAAAGCCTGCAAAAAAAGACTTATCTCACGACACGGCGCGGCAAAGCATGGGTCATCATCATGTTGTGCCAAAGCATGGTTCTCTCATAAATAAGTAATGGGGCATGCAAATATCTGGAATTGGAATGGCATAATTGCCAAATTATTCTTTTCTAATTAAACTTTCTGATTTAGTGACAACATTATTTACTTCCTTATTCATACCAAGTGCAAATTAAAGTCCATATTTGTATAGTACTAGTTTTTTTTTTTGTTTTTTGCTCACTACTTATATATTGTTTCTTCGCGGATCTTTCTTCTACCAAACACACACCAAAGCCTTCCGCATCCAAAGTTCCAAACACCACTTCCTGCTCCCGCACCGACTTCGCCGGCGACCTAGCAATGGTCGACGTTTACCACCGGCCGACGCTCCCGCACGGCCTCCCGCGCCATCCTTACCACGCTGCCGGCCTTCGCCGCCTCTCCACCCGCGCCTCGGCACCCAGTAGCCCGGCTCCTCCATCTCCCTCCGCAGCGGCGCCCTCCGCCGCGGCGGTTCTCGCTCACCTCGCTGCGGCCGGGGTGCCCGTCCTCCCGGGCCTGTCCGCAACCGAGCTTGCCCTCGTGGAAGCCGCTCTCGGCGGCGTCCAGCTCCCGCCCGACCTCCGCGAGCTCCTGGCGCTGGGCGTGCCCTCGGGGGACGACTTCCCGCACTACCGCTCCTCCGCGGGACTCCGCCTCCTCCGCTTCGCCGCGCAAGAGGTCCCCGCCGCCGTCGCCGGGACGCTGCCCCTCGCCCCCGGCCGACGCGCGGGGCGGTCTCCGCCTCCCCTCGTCCCGCTCTGCGGCCGGCATTACGTGCCGGCGACGCCCTGCCTCGTGGGAAACCCTGTGTTCCACGTGTCCGACTCCGGCGTGACGTTCGCGGGCGCCAACGTGGCCGACTTCCTCCTGCGCGCCTTCGCCGCCGATGCCGAGCCGCCGCCGCTCCGGCGCCAGCTGTCCGCGCCGGTGACGCCGTCCCCCGCGACGCCGTCGAACACGGCGCGCCGGAGCCTGGACTCGGTCACCGGCAGGGCTCCGCGCTGGATCGAGTTCTGGAGCGACGCCGCCGCGGCCGGGGACCGTTTCCTGGAAGTCATCCCCACGGGCGCCACGACCACGAACGCCACCGCGGGGCCGGAGCCAGCGTGGCTGCGGCGCAGCCTGCAGCAGGCGGGCTCAGCGCTGAGTCGCGGCGGGTGGGGCGCCGGCGACGTGGAGGAGATGACGGGACGCAACGGCGAGGCGAAGGTGGTGGCACTGGCGCTGACGGTTGACCAGTGTTGCGGGGAGCTGAGGAGGGGAGGGTGGGGCGCGGAGGAGGTGGTGGAGGTGCTGGGGCCGCTGCTGGGACCGAGCAGGAAGGCGCGGCGGGCGGCGGTGGCGTTGCCGCCGGACGTGGCTGCGCGGGTGGGGCGGCTCGCCGAGGCGGTGTCGCGGGCGGTCGGGCCCCGTGGCCGATCGAAGCCCCCAAGGCCATTTTGAAAATCTATCATTGTTTTCAGGTTCCTAGCCTGGCCAAAAAACTGTGGCATCTGTGCGACTGTGCCCCTGTTCCCTCGCTACCAGTGTTTGAGTGCGTGCGTGCGCGCACGTGTACTCCACTTGTTTAGATCAGTGCATGCATGCATGGTTTATTTACGAGATCCGGTGCAGAGACGCACGCAGCAGGCCATTGTCGGGCGAGGAACGACGTGGTCGGGTTGGAGGTCGGGGGCGTGGAGCACCGCAGCGTGGCCGGCGGATTGGGGACGGACATGGAGCGGCACACGGAGCTAGGAGGCGCAAAGGGTCAGGGCGTCTCCAACGCCTGCCCTGGAACCGCCCGCTACCGTCTCGGCCGAGCGATCTGTCACGTATTTTGTCATCTAACACGTTTCTCCATCGCCTCATAGATAGGGTTGGATCAGGTTTTGTCAAGAAGCAGAGACAAAGTGGGGGCTTCGTGGCTGTCCCTACAGCTTCCACGCCCGCGCCTGACTAACCTACTCCATGAAAACCATCCTTCCTCTCCTTCCTCGCCCGTGTATTTTCCTGTTCGGTGTCAGTTGCCCGCACTCATGTCAATGTAGAATGGTTGCTCTACATTGACACCAGCCTATAGCGGACGTGACCTCGCTAGCGCCAACATGCCAGCCAGCTCGCCCGAGGTCTATGACGACGAGTCTACGATGAAGACTGGCTCCGACGAAGACACTGCATCAGACCCCGCGCCTGTGCATGCCGGCTTGATCATGGAGCCGGTGTAGGCGCACTTTGCCGCCGTCATTGCGGAGGAAGAAAGCAGCATGCGCCGGCTCCTATGTTGGCATTCTGGCATGCACAGGAGAAGCAACGGTACAACATGTTCCTCATGGAGCAACATCGGCTGGTGGAGGGCCAAACCTATGGCGAGCGCGCAAGTGAGGAGGACGTGGCCAACATAGCCGCGGCGAACCTGAACTTCATTGCGGAACAACGGACCCTCTACGAGGTCGCGCGTGCTCAAGGCATCGCTGGCAACACAGAGGCGACCGAGCCGGATGCGGACGTGCGCGCGCGCGCGCGCGCACACACACACACACACACACACACTGGCGGCGCAGGCGGTCGAGGACGAGAACACCGCTAGTTGCGCGTCCTACGCGCCCCCAATCAACTTTCTGGGGCATGTGGCAGGTGGGCAGCGACGGACCGTCGACGTCCACCATCGACCTCACGTCCATCCGCACCAGCGATGGACAGGTCACAGACTCCTCGAGGATGAGTCGGGCATGGGAGGCGACAAGACATTGTGTCCCAAGTGGGCCGCTCCGTCTCCCATGTTCTATTCTTTCTCGCCGGGGACTGCACATTCACTTCATGAATCTTGAACCCCGCCGGCGCTCATGGAGACAACAAATGGAGGACGTGGTCGCCGATGCCGAATACAAAGAATGTGGAAGACAAGCACTGTCGTAGGATAGTTTTAGGTCGAGCTGCTTTTTATTTGAAAATCGGCGGGTTTGCATGAATTTCATCTCGTCTGTTGAAACCCTGTTTGAATTGTATGCATATAGTGTTGGATGGTTAGCACCCGCGTCCGTGTCAGCAGACTGGTCCCCTCTGTCCATGGACGGATGCAGGAGGAAATTTGGAGGTCAGCGTTAAGATGGCCTAACGGAGAGGAGGGTATAGGTCTGCGTTGGTGTTCTTCAGAGATTTTCTTTAGGGACTGTTCTTCAGAGATTTTTTTTTAGGGATTGTTCTTCAGAGTGTTTTTAGGGATTGTTCTTCAAAGTTTTGAAGAACACACCTGACGGCTGGTCCGCACGCCCGAGAAGATCAAGGGGGTCTGGTTGAAGTAGCAAAGATAGCACATATGCCATGGACCGACGACTCAGATGACTTCCAGCCCTAATCCGATGGTTCGGCCTCACACGCCCGAAATGACGACTCAAATCGCTTCCGACCCCGGTGGTGAGGAAGTGCCCTCGGCGATCTCCTTGTTTTTTAGTGCTAGTGTTCTCCTTGTTAGTTGGCTATGTATTTTGAGAGGATACCGCTTAGACCAAAGTATGTTAAATTTTGGCCTTACTCTACTGATTTTTGTTAGAAACATACTCAAACATTTAGAGACTTTCTCACAACATTTAGAAAAAAATGTTCACAAATATTAAAATGTGTTCACCCAATATTTAAAATATGTTTTTGATTTTTTCATAAGTTTTCAAGAAATTCATGACATATGTTTTATGACTAGCTAATTGATGTATTAATTGTTTTGGTATGTACATATATTAACTCTCTTCTTTCTTCATTTATAGTCCTCCGGATTGAGCCAAACTTCGGTAACGAGACGAGGCCCGAAGAAAAGGTTGCGCCCGGATGAAAAGTTCACGATCACACATATCGCGAACGATGGCACGATTGAACCCAGCCGGACCAAGGAAGCATTTTCTGCTCAGTGTGGTGCTATTGTTAGGGACATGATCCCGATCAGCATCTAGCTATGGAATGAGCCTAAGAACGTAGACCCTCAAGTTCCTTATGTCAATGATAGACAAAAAGATGATCTTTGAACAGCGTTGAAGGCAAATTTCACCCTACTGCCAGAGGAGGATCCGGATAAGCCAGTTATAGAGCCATTGGTCAACGCTCATGCTCTTAAGAAGATGGCAGATCTATTCGGAGGTGGAAGAATGAGTTGAAAGCAAAGTTTGTCGACAAAGGGAAGACTCAAGTCTTCACCGGCCGATTTAAGAAGATAAGAGATCACCGGCCCGCATTTGTGGCCTACAAGACATCGGACGGGACTAAGAAGATGTCAAAGACAAACAAGTAGAATGCTGCAAAGAAGAAGTTTCACCATCGCACGGGTCAGGTGGCTACATCAAAGCCCGACCATTGTGGGACAAGGCTGAGCAAGACTTGCTTGCTAAAGGGGTCGAACCAGAGACATTAAACTGGCCATACCGTTAAATGACTTGGTTCTTCGGGGTTGGGGGAACCTTGGACCCTCAAACAAGGAGGTGTCGTTGGACGCAAGAGCAACTTGAAATACCCGTCAAGAAGCTTCTGAAGTGTATCACCACAGCGCAGGAAGGGACGTTCGTTCCCGATAGACAGAATGACGAGCTCACCGAGGCCCTCGGAAATCCGGAGCACCCTGGACGAACACGAGGCACGCCGGGCTCCGTTCCGTGGAAGGTTGGGTTTCCCGATGCAGACTGTTACAAAACCAAGGAGAGAAAGAGGAAACTGGAGCAGACCGAACTGCAGAAGTTGCATGCAAGGGTACAAAAGCTAGAGGAACAAGCAGCTGACAGCCAGCGATCTGTCGGAGCTACCCCAGAAGCTACCCCGCCATCTCAGCGGAGAAGCGGCGTGGCTTCCATCGAGCTCCTTCAGCAGCCTGACTTCACGGCTTCGACCTACCCCGTGGATGCTATCGCGGAGGCTCAACATTGCCAGCTTATGATGCAATGGCAGCACCTCAAAGTCAAGGCGGTTGTCGGCTCTGTTGCACCTCCTCAAGCCAACGCAACTTTTCACTGCCGTTCGATTCCACAAGGCTATGCTGTTTTTGATGGTGGATGAAGTAACGGAGGGATTTGAGCAGCTCGAGCTTGACCACCCTACACGTGATGGGAATACTCAGCTGTGTCTTGCTCTGAAAACTCCATGTCTATGGTGGAAGGAGCTCATCAAGCTTCCGAACTGGACGCCTCCGCCTCCTCCGCCTCCTCCTCCGGCGAGTGAGGGCACTCCGCCTCCTCCTCCTCCTCCTTCGGCGAGTGATCAGGGCACTCCGCCTCCTTCTCTAGCTGCTCCGACGCGTGAGGGCGGCACTCCGCCTCCTTCACCGCCTACTCCAGCGCGTCCGGGCAGCCCGCCTCCTCCTTCGCCTCGTCAGCAACGGTGGAAGACAGAAGCCGCCGCTTCGGCTGCTCCGGCGCGGCGGAGCACTCCGGCTCCTTCTACTACTTGTCAGCAGCAAGGGAAGAGAGGCGCCGCCACTCTGGCGTCTAGCAATACAGCCAGAGGCGGGAGGTAATACAGATTGGGCCCTTCTCTCAAGCCTCTATAAAAGTTACCATACGAGATGAGCGAGGAGGAAAACAAGAAGATATGTGAAGCCCAAGTGAAGGACTTCTTTGAAAAGCAAAGAGCTAAGAAACATCCACCTCCGGAGGAGAAGATAGATCCGGTGAAATTGAAGCGCAATTTTGATGCCCTTAAGCGACCACCATCGTGTCCGCCGCAAACCAACTATGAGCGCATTATTGAAAAGACATATCTGCAAGCGGAGCAGTCGGGAAGTATTTGCATTGATCGTAGGTTAGCAGAACGAAGAAGTGGGAAAAAATCCACAGCTTGGCGAACAAGCGAACCAATCGTGCCCCCCGTTCAAGGTGCCTAGCGACATCGTCGCTAATTATCCGGGGATGGCACCCGGTACCAATCTTGCACATTACATACCCGACGAGTTATTCATGTAATGTAATTGATGAGTTATTCATGTGTGCGCAGCTTCCACTATATTCTTCTAGAGATTAAGCTTGAGTGGGGACTAGTAACTGTCTTAGACTCGAGACGAAAAGATCCCAAGGAGTATGCGACCATGACTAAAATGCTCGAGAAGTAAGTTCAATCGATCATTATCGCACCATATCGGCAACTTTGTTCATTTCCTGATATCAGGTAATTATTTTCTTTGTATCGCATGGTTTGGAAAGAGTTCACCGCACAAGCTCCGGGACTGCCGGGAGAGCTGCGATTTACACACCTGAGAGTAAGTACTACTACCTAGTTCCGCGCATCTCCCATTGATTCTAGCTAGTTTCATCAATGCCATTTATAATGCTTGATTATCAATTTGATTGACCTCTATTTCTAAAGTGGTTCTGGCAGGACGCCGGGAATAATTTTTGTGGATACTACATTTGCGAGTACATCTGCAACGCGACGACCTCTAAGCGGGGCTACTCTACAAAATATTATGAAGTGCGTAAGCAATATTATTCACAATTTTATTTTATTACCATCATTTGTTTTGAGTTTCATTCATATATATGTATTAACCCCCTTCTTCAAATTAGATGTGGTAGATGCGGGATGAACTCCTACCACAAGATCGCATATGAGCAATTCAAGAGGAATTGGCGGGATTCTTTCTTGACCACGTCATAAATAAAGCCAAAGAATACCATGTGGAATTTGACAATAGATGTTAGGGAATCGTAAGAGATCTTATATTGTATATATGTAGCCAGTAGCGTTGGATAGATATACGAAAATTTGTTGTCCGACCAATCTCTCGGAGAAAGAGAGGTTGATCACTTCTCTCTGTATATGTTCATGACGATCTTGTGTACTTAATGGTTTCCTTCATTTACTTAGCTAGTGTGTCGAGTCCTCTCTATACGTATAGTACGTATCGTCGACCAAGCATGAAGATAAGAGAGGACACTTCTCTCTATTAGCTAGCTAACACAACATATAAAACCCCTAAATTAACCCTACAAAACCACTAACCCCCCTCCCCCCTTCAAAAAAATAAATACCCCAGCCACTAAACTGCTGACGCGTGGATGCACTTTGGTCCCGATTGGTGCTACCAACCGTGACAAAAGGCCCTCCTGCCTGGGCAAGCCGCAGCGGCCACGTGGAACCCCATCTGTCCCGATTCGTGGGCGAACCGGGACTAAAGGTATTGGGCTTTAGTCCCGGTTCCAGAACCTGGACAAATGTGCCTATGGAATCGGGACAAATGGGCCTTTTTCTACTAGTGACAAAATAACAAATAGTTGCACCCAACGTGAACAAGGGGTTGTCAATCCCTTGGCGGTCAATTGCAAGGATCAAATCTCGTAGTGATAGATAGATAGAACAAAAATACAAAATAACATAGAGAAAATAAAATTGCAGCAAAGTGTTTTCAGATTTTAATATATAACTAAAATAGACCAGGGTGCATAATTTTCACTAGAGGCTTCTCTATTGAAAATAGCATGGGGTGGGTAAATAAATTATTGTTGGACAATTGATAGAAAAGCGAATAATCATGACGATATCCAAGGCAATGATCACATATATAGGCATCACGTCCCAGACAAGTAGACCGACTCCTTCCTGCATCTACTACTATTACTCCACACATCGACGGCTATCCAGCATGCATCTAGAGTATTAAGTTCATAAAGAACAGAGTAACGCCTTAAGCAAGATGACATTATGTAGACAAAGTAAACTCAATCAATATGAATAAAACCTATCGTTTTATCCTTAATGGCAACAATACAAATACGTGTCTTGTCCCCTTCTGTCACCGGATATAGATCACCGCAAGATTGAAACCGTCACAAATCACCTCTTTCATTGCAAGAAAAATCAATCTAGTTAGCCAAACTAAATAAATAGATCAAAGAGAAATACAAAGCTACCATAATCATGCATATAAGAGTTCAGAAGACTCAAATAATATTCATAGATAATCTAACCATAAACTCGCAATTCATCGGATCCCAACAAACACATCGCAAAAATGATTACATCAAATAGATCTCCAAGAACATCGAGGAGAATATTGTATTAAAGATCAACGAGATGGAAGAAGTCATCTAGCTACTAGCTATGGACCCGTAGGTATATGGTTAACTACTCACACATCTCCGGAGGGGTAGCAAGGTTGATGTAGAGCCCATCCGTGGTCGATTCCCCCTTGGGCACATTACTGGAGAAGGCCCCCAGATGGGATCTCTCAAGAACAGAAACTTGTGGTGGCCACTACAACAAGAACCCGCCTTTAGCAACGCATTGATGTGTTGTCGTATGTTCATATAAACGTTGGTAAGGCCTACTCCAACGGATTTGTATGTGTTGTCGTAGGTGGCGTTCCAAGGGTCTACAACAACGTATATTCATGTGTTGGTAAACGACGTAAGTAAGTGTTGTAAGATAGCAACATGTATGATTAGAGCATAACAACGCTTCATATGCGTTGGTGGCTACTGCCCACAAAAAGGATTTCTAAATGGTAATAGCATATCATTCCAATGCATATAAACCTTGCCACGCTACATGAACAATTAATGATACTTTTTATATCACCATCACAATTATTAGGTCAATGCCGATAGTGCACATGAGAAAAAATATAAGAACTAGAAATGTCACATATATTAACTCATTTATCTAATAGATTCAGTTGCATTACAAAGAACGCGATACAAAGATTACAAGATGTGAGACTATATGTAATAGACTGATTCTCGACGTTACAATCAACATCACAGCCATTCTAAAACTTTATGTTTGAAACATTGACCCTGAAAATGATAATCTAAAATATATTATGAAACTATCTGGTAGTAGCCCCATTCTGGATCTTGCAATCAAACATCTGAGTCACGCGTCATCAATTTATCTTGCCAATCTACAACAACAAAGAAATGAGATCATTAATACCATGAGACAATAGGTTAATATGGTAGTAAAATTTAAAGGGCAACATACAGGGTTAGGGCATCCAATAATTAATCTTGCTACATGAGGAAAAAATTACCTTTTTGAGTGGTCGTATCAGCTCGTACTACCATGAATTTATACTCAACACTGTCAAGTTTAATATTATACTATGGGTCAGTACTTTGGAGTATAGCATGAGCAACATCATTGCATTGTTTGAATTTCCCAACCTTGGGAAAAACTATAATAAATATTCATATTGTAGAAAGTAAAAGCAATAATAAACCTTTATCGGTCATGTTGGATTCCAAACAATATAAACTGATCATAACTTATCTGTAAAAGAACATTTATTTGATCCTTGCACTTGCATCCCCATACAGTAGAGAAAGTTTCACTTCATATACAATACAGTGCTTCCGTGAACACATTACTTGAAGTTTCACTTCTCTGGACACCCAAGTTGAAGCAAGCATCACCAAAATTGAAGCAAGCACTGGAAGACAATAATAATTTCATAATCTAAAATATGTGGTCATGACTGAAGGCTTTGATATGTCATAATTTGTACGAAACACCTTTTACAGCCCCGGTGGTATCACTCAACTCTAGAGAAAACAGAGCACTAGCTTACATACAACAACCAGCTCTGATCTTTGTTTTATTATGAACAAACTATCTATATGTTAATTGAGTTAAACACCTTAAAAAGAAAAAACTAAAGTAATACATCGAGGTACCTAACCAAAAAATATTTGCATTGACAAGTAGCACATCTTTCTTTGCATCAATGGTGTTGTGCTTCTCCTGAAAAATAAATCTAAATGCAGAGATTCCAAAATTCCTAGAACTACTTAAAGTAGAGAAAAAATAATTCGCGTGAAGCTAAAAATCAGGTACCGTATTGAATGCTAACAAGTGTGTTTCTTGACACTCTAATTCATATAGATGCATATCAACTATAATAGTCTGAAGAGTGAATAGTGTGAATACACAAAAATTTCAAACTGTGTTTTTTTAATAGCATTGCAGATTATGTCACGTAAATCACCCATGATTTTTTCAAGCCTTGGGGAATCATGCAGTCGTACCTCTCTCTGTAGAAGTAGTAGCCCCCTGATCTTTCCCCAAAGCTCATTAGCATTGACATATACAGCCACACCAGAACAAGGAAAATATTTTAATTTGAGCAATACATCCATTTGCACATTTATAGTCAAGACCAGAATGGATATGTAGTAAATTTTGGTAGTACAAAGAATGACGCAATCATTTCGTAAGCCCGTGCAAGGATTTAACTTCTGCAAATCCAAATAAGAGGAACATAAGCCATACCATAAGCACTAGCTAGCATTGTCATTTAGAATTTCGAGATCACCTAAAAGACAAGAAAGAGTATACACCAACAAATGATACATGTAAATGGTCAGTTAATACTTCTGAATGGCACAAGTTCAATTATATGCATTACATCACATGACAACCAAACTGTCAGCACTTCACAGAAATAAATTACAATAGACAGAAGTAGAATCATACAGTAAGATTTAGGGGCAGGGAGAGTACATGGCCGGCGCCCTCACCTGCTTGAGGGGTATGGTGTTAAAGTAGCAGCATAGTTGTCACCCATGTCATGTGAGTATTCCAAATGAGCCAGGCACCACAACAACGAATAAACCACAGACCCCCCAATAAAATTGAGAATTAAAGAATTAGAGATGAAATTGAAAGGGGCGAGAGTGATATTAGAAAATCTTGATAGAATGACAGCTAAGATGATTGTCGAACCACTCAAAACTAAGGCAGCATAGTGGTGTTCGTGCGTGATTGGCAGCACAATGGTAGGTGAACCATCTGCAATTTATGATACAATCATTGGAGCGGCAGCTAAATCGAATAGTATGACAAACACGGTGGTGGTCTAGTGGAGTTCACAGCATCGGCACGACCATAGATCCGTACACTCCTGCCAATGGAGGGGTGTTGCTCCTGCTGCTCCAGGAAGCAGTTGTAGTGGTAGGGGCAGTGTAGTGGTGTCAAGGAGATCAAAAACGTGATCGACGGCAAAGAATGAAACGTGGTATGATCAGTGGCGGAGCTAGGGGCACTGGCAGGAGCCATGGCTCCCCCCATGACCCAGGAAGTGTAGTATATTACTCATATTTTTCTTCAGATTTCAAGAAATTTTGTGAAGATTACTAATACTTGGCCCCTCCTACCAATACTAACACACATTTGGCCCGCCTAATTGATTTTTCCTGGATCCGCCGCTGGGTATGATGGCCGTGAGACACAAAGAAGCAGAGCAGGTAAGAGCAGAGGAGGGAAGTGCCTTACTGAAACTGAATCGCAGGTGTCGGAGTTGAGGTAGCCAAGGAGAAGCAGCAATGTCGAGCCCGAACTGGTAGCAGTGTGTGCTAAGATGCGGGGTAGTGGGCCTACAAACATGAGGAGACGTGGGAGCCGCGCCGGCGAGCCATGGCACCTAGGGTTGATGCAGGGGCGCAGAGGACGTCGCGGCGGCGGAGGATCGGAGGAGTACTGCGGGGAGCCAGGCCGGTGAGCGACGCCGCGGTAGCGCGTCGGACCTAGCTGAACTCGGAGACGGCGGGGGCGGCGGCGGGAGACGGCGGCGGCGGGGGTCATGGAAGGAACTGGGGTGAGAGAGAGAGTAACCGGGGAAAAGAGAGATCGTGGATTATTATTTTTTGGGCTGTTTGGTGCGTGATATTTGGAGCGAAGGAGGTGGGCACAGGGGGTTAAGGTGGAGGTTAGATCTAAGTGGGGGAGGTGGGAGGATAACCCAAACAACACATTATCATCATCGTTGCTAGACATGCATTGGTATAGGGGGTGTTTGTTGTAGTGGGCAGAAAAAGTATTTCGGGTGCCCCTCTGATGTCATAAGAATTTATAGAGGTGGAATTAGGTCAAGAGGTGCCACGAGGGGCTCACAAGCCTGGGGGCACACCTACCCCCTGGCCCTAGGGCACGGCTCCTGAGCTTGTCGCTCCCTCGTGACTCTTCAAGTCTTCTCCCGAACCTTCTAGGATCCCTTTTGGTCCAGAAAAAATCAAACCAAAGTTTTTTCTCCGTTTGGACTTTGTTTGATATTGATTTCCTGAAAAGCCAAAAACAAGCAAAAAACAACAACTAGCACTGAGCACTAGTTTAGTAGTTTAGTCCCAAATATATATATATATATATATATATATATATATATAATTGCATAATAAACATCCAAGATTGATACTATAATAGCATGGAACAATAAAAAATTATAGATATATTGGAGACGTATAATCCACACTCTCCGCTTCGAATTGAAGGAGGAAAAAGAAGGCGAAGAGGTTTACCATCTTGATGGCGGAGGCCGAGAAGAAGTCCAAGCTCAAAGATAGGACAACTGAGCTGATGACCACTTCGGGAGGAGACAATAATGTTGACCATGAGAACTGATGAGTTGGATCCCGGCATTGTGATGATCGTACGCGCCATCCATGTCAAGATGTTGAAGAACCTGGCGGCCGAGATGGAGGCGGCTGGTGAGAAGGAGGAGGCGGCAAAGTGAGTAAGGAGGCTCGGCAGCTGGCCTAGAATGGCAAAAAAGTCGGCTTTTCGCACACACTATAGGGCTGGAACTTTTGTGATCGGGCACATGTAAAAACTATGAACATCCGCGTCTTTTTGGTTGTGATCGGAAGATATGAACACCACACTTTAATTTGCGCCATATTTCTATGCATTTGAAATGAATTTGGCTAGACATGTGGAGACATATAGGTGGTGCAGGTGGATAGCCGGCTCCCGTATTAGTGTTCGCGGACTGGTGTAGGAAATATGAATGAATAATTCCACTATAAGGAATAAGATGTTCATCTTTGGTGTTGGGAAGGTTCACTCCATGTAAAAGAGTTGGCACATGGTAGAGGTACTTACATGGAGTCATTAGTTTTCATAAAAGTAGTGATATGAAGTCATTGGTTTCTTTGTGGTCAAATGCTAAGAATTCCTTGGTTATGAGCTCAACACTCGGGTAGGTAAGAGCCAATGAGATCATCAAACAAAAGATGAATTTGTTGTGCTTGTTTCTCCCCGGATAGGTCAGATATAATGAGAACCTTAATCATGAATGTGTTGAGCTTTTTTGTCCTCATCTACAAGAGCTTTACAAACAAACAATAAATTTCATGAGCTTTATTGTGAAGTATTCATTTTCTTGTCTCCAGTTCCCTCTTCCATCTTTAGTTTCTACACCAATATGATGCAAGTCGTGAACAAAAAAAGAGCTATACATTGTGTCTTCAACCAGCAAAAGTGAGCTAGGTAAATAGAATCAAATTGCCTAGTTGTTAGTATCTTCCAATCGGAATCGGGAATGCTTCTAGGTTGGATAAATTGATCTATCTTGAGGATGTCTTCTTTATTATTATTTTGCGATTTCACTTTAGGAAGAACTTTAGAAGATTATTCCTTCTCTCAAATGTTCAAACTTAAGTGACTGCTCGAACTTCCACCGCCACGACTACCTTTCACAATATACTATCATGATTCAATAGGGACATGCCCCATAGTGTTGCTCATAGCTTGTCCTATGTGTGACGACTAAGTAAAACTATCATGTTGGGCGATGGTCGTCCAGCTTTTGTTTACCATGTTATATTTGGTGTTCAATCTTCCTCTGGCGTTCAAACATTGCACCAGCTGGATCGAGCCAGACTACTTATCACAAGTCAATGACCGCGTGGAAAATAGCTAAGATGTGTTGGAGTAGAAGTCGGAGGCATATGAGTTGCGTGCTGATGCACGGGTGGGAGGCATGTGGGTTGTGTTATTAACCAATTCTTGTTACCCATCGATAATCTGTAGTTCTTGGTGTCTCCTATGCTTACATGTATGAGATTCGAAGCCTTTGTGTACAAACACAAAACAAATAATACATGAAGCAAGAATGAGTAATTCTCATACCAAGAAATCATATGGGGTGTAAGATATTTCATGTTTGGCTTAAGGAAGGTCATCTCCTTATGAAAGACTTTGTACATGGTATAGGTAGTGAAGTCATTGGTTATCGATTAGGTAAATAAGTAAGGATTCCTTTGTCATGAGCTTGGTACTTGAGTAGGTAAGAGCCTATGAGATCTTAAAAAATGGTGAACTTTTTGTGTTGGTTTCTTCTTGGGTATGTTAGAGGCAATAAGAACTTTAAAAAATGATGAATTTTTAAGCTTATTTGTCCTTGAGTAGGTAAGAGACGGTGAGATCTTAAAAGAAATGAAGATTTTGTGTGCTTGTTTCTCCTTGGGTAGGTCAGCAACACCAAGAACTTTATACAAATTGTGAACATTCTAAGCTTCTTTGTCCTTTGCTAAGTAGTGATACGTCCAAAACGTATCTATAATTTATGCTTGCTCCATGCCTCTTTTGTGTGATATTGCTATGATATTTATGCACTTCCATACACTTTTGATCATATTTGGACTAACCTATTAACTCAGTGCACCACAGTGCCAGTTCCTGTTTTCTGCTGCTTTTCTATTTCAGGTTTCCCCCATATTAAAAGTGCCCAAAAAATTCCGGGAAAAATACAGGAAAAATCAGCGTACATGAACCTTTGAGAATCACCAAAGCAGGGCCAGAGGGGAGCCAGGGGTGGCCCAGGCGGCCACCCGGCGCGGCCCCACCCCAGGCCGCGCCAGGGGGGTGCTGATGGCTTCTCGCCCCTCGTTGGTTACCCCAAGTGGAAGGTTTGAGATGCAGTGTAGCGGAAGTTTTCCCTTGGCAATACCATGGATCGATTTCCCTGAGACTCCCAGTTTCAACAAGAAGGTGTCAACTGCTAACGGCGCCAGATATTAGCAATCAACGTGGACCTGCACACAGATACAAATAACTTTGCTCCCAACGAGTACAGAGAGGTTGTCAATCCCTCCGGCCTTGTAGTTTACAAAGGATCAAACGCAAGTGATAGTAGTGATAGATATAATTGCAATAGTAAATAAAAAGCGGAAAGTAAATAGCGGATGTGATCAATGATGGTAATATGGACCGGAGTCCCATGACGTTCACTAGTGATGTCTCTCTCCCAAAAGACGATAAAACTGCTATGTGAGGTAAACGAATTACAGCTGGGCAATTCACAGGACCATGTGCGCAAACCAATGCTGACTAAGTTGCAAGAAAGGTAGAGGTTCAAAGCATGGGCGGTACGCCGAGGTAAGTAGACCGAAATCCATCTGCATCTACTACTAATCATCCACCTTGAGATATCTATCCAGAACATCTCGCTGGTATTAAGTTGCGAGTCCCACACATAGTGTAAACTCAAAGCAACAGACAACTGCATTAAAAGAACTTTGCGTAAAGTAAACAATCCTTGCACCCGCGGGCACAAGCACCGTTGTTTTCCCCCTTGTGGCAACAGCACATCCCCTAGACTCATGTTTCTGTCACTCAAACTAGTCATCGAGGGGCATGAACCCACAATCAAGCATAACGTTCCCTCTTGGAGTCACTACCTACTACTTGGCCAAAGCAATAAATAACAACGGAGAACATGCAAGAATTACTTACGAACATAAATATAAAAGAGGTGAATCAAATATATTACTCAAACACAATCTGAACATAATCTCATAATCCATCGGATCCCAGCAAACTCATCATAGCGACAGCATAAGGATTACATATGTGCCTCGATCATGTAGGGCAGCTCACGAGGACTAATTAGTGAAGCACAAGAATGGGAGGAGAACATCACATAGCTACTGGTCATGGACCCATGGTCCAAGGGAGACTACTCACAACTCATCCGGGAGGCGTCCATGGTGGTGGAGAAGCTCCCGGTGGTGATCCTCCCCTCCGGCAGGGTGCCGGGAAGAGTTCTCCTGGTGCTCCCGATCTTGGAAGCGGCGGCGGCGGCGGAACAGAGATGAGATCGCGAAAAATAGTTCTTGTCTCGAGGGTTTCGGGAGACGGTATAAATATATGCCAAAGGGGGGCATCAGACGAGGCTCGGGGGGCCCAGGCGCCCCCCCGGCGCGGCCCAGGGGGGCACGCCACCAGGGCGCCTGGAGCCCTGGTGGCCCCCCTCCGGCTGTGCTTCGGGTGCCTGGTAGCTTCTGGAATGCTGATTTTTTATATAATTTTTCCGGGATTTTTCTGGCAGTTCTCGTAATGGGAAAACCTGAAATACAAAAACAGCCGAAAACAGAAACTGGCACTGGGGTGCACTGAGTTAATAGGTTAGTCCAAATATGATCAAAAGTGTATGGAAGTGTATAAATATCATAGCAATATCACCCAAAAGAGGCATGGAGCAAGCAGAAATTATAGATACGTTTTGGACGTATCAACATCCCCAAGCTTAATTCCTGCTCGTCCTCGAGTAGGTAAATGATAACAAGAATAATTTTTGTGGTGACATGCTATTAACCATATAGGACTTTTTCATAGTCACATGACAAAAGCTTACTGAGAGAATGAATCTATAGTAATTAAGTTGCCTCATGAGAAAATCACAAAGAACTGAAAGTTTTACAATATGATACTGAAACATCAAATAGATTTGCAATGAGCATGGTGTGCAAATATGATAAAGTGATATCTCGCTTGCCCCCTTTAGTGAAGCAAAACATAAATGCAGGGGCACCTCCAAGGTTTAAGTGATGACTAGATACAATGATTTCAAAATAAACGATATCACAATCATGCAAAAGACAATGCTACTTTGGGACAATGCACATTACACTCAGAATGACAATCATGCTCTCAGTAGTTGGTGCTTTAAAAGAAGGTGGAGACTCTCGAACCGTGGCTTTTGTTGGCAAGGTTGAAAACCCGTAGTCGGAAACAAAGACAAAACATGTACCAGAGCTCTTGGTTTTAAAAACAGAAGTAATGATATTTTTTTTAGATTATGCATGTTTCGTCAACGAATGCTAGCAGACAACTCAATCACTTCTTGAGATGGACAAGTTTCGAGGAACGGCTCCCAAATGAGGACGATCACATCCTCTTAATCTCCTTTGTTTATCATTGCCAAAGTTTTCTGATTTCTCATGAACAAAGCGTGAAGGACGGTTTGTTTGTTATATTATCTTTTTGAGCCGGGCGCACTCAATGCCAGTTCCTTCTCGTATTATGGGTTTGCACATTATACATGCAATCCCGGGGTGAAGCTTGTCCAACTTAAAAAGATCATGAATTAACCACTACTTCCTCATGAACTTACAACAGAGGCACAAAATAGGAATGCTTTATTTTTTTTGAATAATTTCGAGATGGTACATGCAAGTCTCCGTTAGGAATGGCAGGTAAATACCATGTAGGAAGGTATGGTGGACTCATATGGCATAACTGGTATAAAGGAATTTGGATGCACAAGCAGTCAGTCCGCTTAGTATAGGTGGAGGTTAGCAAAAGACTGGGAGCGACCAACTAAGAGAGCAATGACGGTCATAATCATGCAGAGCGACAAAGCAACATTGAATCAGGCATGGAAGTTATATCGCTACTTAGAAACAAAAGATCATCAAGGCTTGACAGACTTTCTTTACAGTCTTAAATATGCGTGAGCATACGCCAAGTCAATCAAAATAAATTCTTTGAAGGAAGATATTACTAAACCATACCACATCATAGGCAAAACAAATCATGTTGGTACTCCAATAACACATTGGGAACCCCCCAGCTATTTGAGACTAACCATAAGAAAACATGAACTACTAAGCACCATTATGCACGTAGCATCTTTATCATAGACATACCAACCAATGCAACGGAAGCAAACTCTCTTAATAAGATAAGCATGATAACTAAAGAGAGTTCAAGCCACCAACTAAACAAAAGCTCTTTAAAAAGATAAGCATGAAAGTTAAGAGCTAAGCATGATAGTAGCTATTAAAAGACAAAGAACACACACAGCAAGGATAGACATGAAAATTCTATGTTATGTTCTAGGTAGAAGTGGAGCGTGTTTCTCTCCCACATAAAGAAAGCTGAGTTCCGACTCGTTATGAAAAGCTAAGGAAAACTAAAAAGGAAAACTAAAAGCAAGACGCTCCAAGCATAGCACATAACACATGAAGTGATTAAAATATAGTGGGACGAAAGACGAACTGATAATGTTGATGGAGAAGGGGATGCACGGGGGCATCCCCAAGCTTAGACACTTGAGTCTCCTTGAATATTTCTTGGGGGTGCATGGGGGCATCCCCAAGCTTGAGCGTTTGACACTCCTGGATCTTTTTATCATCTTCCCTCGCACACTTGAAAACTCCCTTCATACATAACTCATCATAATCTGATTAGCTTGGTTAGTACCCATAATAAAATAATTGTTCCTTGCTGGAAATAAGGATATTCTTGAAGATCTACTGTTTCTCAAGATTGCTAAAAGGTTTTTGCAAAGAAAAAGCAAGCTCTAGGTTTGCAAAATGAAGGAAAGGCAAAACAGGACAGAATCTGTGAAAAACAGAACAACAGGTAGTAAATGATTTTTTCGGGGTACTTCTGCAACTCTAATCAAAAAACTCAGAACAGACGCACGAAAGACAATTATATAAAGCACGCTGTCAAAAAAATTCAGACCAAAAAGATGATCTGGTGATTTTAACGAATTTTTCTATCCAAGGACAGAATCTGTTTCCTGGACAGCACGTCACAACTTTTGAACTTTCTAGCAATCAGAGGCTACACTTGGCACAAAATTGATAAGAAAAGATACAATGATGATGCTACTGTAGTAACAACATCAAGACACAACAAAAGCAAAATAAAAATTTATTCATGTGGGCTGCCTCCCAAAAGCGCTTTCTTTTATGCCTTTAAGCTAGGCATAATGCATAGAGATCAAGTTTTATCAAGAGTAAAAGAATAGCTAGCCCGTGTAACGGACTCAAAAGGTAACTTAATATTCTTTCGAGGGAAGTGTTCCATCCCTTTTATATTCCCTTCTTTCATGTCAATGATAGCACCAACGGTGCGTAGAAAAGGACGTCCCAAAATAATTGGACAAGAAGGTTCACATTCAATGTCCATAATAGTAAAATCAACGGGAACATAGTTGTCATTGACAATGATAAGAACGTCGTCGATCCTCCCCAAAGGTTTCTTTATGGAAGAATCAACGAGACGAACACCAAAAGAACAAGAATCAAAAGGTTTCAATTTAAGCATATCATATATTCTTTTGGGCATAACAGAGGTACTAGCACCAACATCACATAAAGCATAGCAAGGGAAGTTATTCAACTTAATTTTAATCATAGGATCCCAACCATCTTCTAGCTTTCTAGGTATGGAGGCTTCTACTCTAAGTTTCTCCTCTCTAGCTTTGATAAGAGCATTAGTGATATGCTCTGTGAAGGCAAGGTTAATCGTGCTAGTGCGGGGATCTCTAGACATCTTGTGAAGGAAATCAATAACTTCGGTAAGAGTGCAATTATCAAAATCAAGGTCACTACCATCAAGTAAGGTGGTAGTGGTGTCCTTTAGGTTCACTTGTTTGGTAGTTTCTATAGTCATAGCATCACCATTAATAGGTCCATCAGGACCAGGAGTGCGTTGGGTGCTAAGAGTTTGGATATCCTCAACAACTTGGATAGTAGCAACAGTGTGGTGGGTAGGAAGGCTCTTAATTCTTTCCTCTTCCTCCCTTTCTCTAGCCCATCTCTCTTTAAGTTTAGCCATCATCCTAATATTTTCATTAATTTGCACTTGAATATCATTCATAGGAGTGACCTTCCTCTCCTCAAGAGGAGAAGTTCTAATTTTAAGCAATTCTACTTCATTGGCTAAATTGTCTACCTTTGAAGAGAGATCACCTAGTTTGTTTAGTTTTTCTTCTACACTATTATTAAAAGCTTTTTGGATAATGATGAAATCTTTAAGCATAATCTCTAGTTCAGTAGTGGAGTTCTTGGTGCTAGCATAAGCATTGTTGTTCCCACAAGAATTAGAGGGGAACGGTCTAGGATTGCTACCAAAATTACTCCTATAAGCATTGTTGTTAAAAATTGTTTCTAGAGATAAAGTTCACATCTACTTGTTCTTGAGCAATCAAAGAATTTAAAGGAACATCACGAGGATCAACAGAAGATTGCTTCGAAAGTAGAGACATGATCAAGTCAACTTTTTCATTTAGGGAGGAAATCTCCTCGACAGAGTTTACCTTCCTACCTGTTGGAGCGCGTTCGGTGTGCCGTTGGGAATAGTTGGTCATCATCTCATCGAGAAGCTTCGTGGCAGCACCAAGTGTAGTTGACATAAAGGTTCCTCCCGCGGCCGAATCTAACAAGTTCCGCGAGGTAAAGTTCAAGCCTGCATAAAAAGTTTGGATAACCATCCAAGTAGTCAAACCATGAGTAGGGCAGTTCTTGATAAGAGATTTCATACGTTCCCAAGCTTGGGCAACGTGTTCATTATCCAATTGTTTAAAATTCATTATGTTACTTCTTAGTTGGATAATTTTAGCAGGTGGATAGTATTTTCCAATAAAAGCATCTTTGCACTTGTCCCATGAATCTATGCTATTTCTAGGCAAAGACTGAAACCAAATTTTAGCTCCTCCTCTCAAGGAGAAAGGAAAAAGCTTAAGCTTAACAATATCACCATCTATTTTTTGGTACTTTTGCATATCACAAAGTTCAACAAAATTGTTTAAGTGTAAAGCGGCATCATCTCCAGCACCGGAGAATTGATCTTTCATGACTAAATTCAGTAAAGCAGGTTTAATTTCATAAAAAGGTGCTGAAGTGGCAGGTGTAGTGATAGGCGTGCAAATAAAGTCATCGTTGTTATGACTAGTGAACACAACTTGGTGTTCTCGGTGGAACCCATAGTAGCAAGCAAGCAAGATAACTATTTTTGTGATTTTCGATAAAAGATACTAAAACAAAAACTGAAAGGTAAACTAACAAGACTAAAAGCAAAGGTAAAAGTTAGCGTGCAACTCCCCTATCCTGAAGAGTGGAGTCCCCGGCAACGGCGCCAGAAAACTTTGCTTGATGGCTTCTCGCCCCTCGTTGGTTACCCCAAGTGGAAGGTTTGAGTTGCAGTGTAGCGGAAGTTTTCCCTTGGCAATACCAAGGATCGATTTCCCTGAGACTCCCAGTTTCAACAAGAAGGTGTCAACTGCTAACGGCGCCAGATATTAGCAATCAACGTGGACCTGCACACAGATACAAATAACTTTGCTCCCAACGAGTACAGAGAGGTTGTCAATTCCTCCGGCCTTGTAGTTTACAAAGGATCAAACGCAAGTGATAGTAGTGATAGATATAATTGCAATAGTAAATAAAAAGCAGAAAGTAAATAGTGGATGTGATCAATGATGGTAATATGGACCGGAGTCCCATGATGTTCACTAGTGATGTCTCTCTCCCAAAAGACGATAAAACTGCTATGTGAGGTAAACGAATTACAGCTGGGCAATTGACAGGACCATGTGCGCAAACCAATGCTGACTAAGTTGCAAGAAAGGTAGAGGTTCAAAGCATGGGCGGTACGCCGAGGTAAGTAGACCGAAATCCATCTGCATCTACTACTAATCATCCACCTTGAGATATCTATCCAGAACATCTCGTTGGTATTAAGTTGCGAGTCCCACCCATAGTGTAAACTCAAAGCAACAGAAAACTGCATTAAAAGAACTTTGCGTAAAGTAAACAATCCTTGCACCCGCGGGCACAAGCACCGTTGTTTTCCCCCTTGTGGCAACAGCACACCCCCTAGACTCATGTTTCTGTCACTCAAACTAGTCATCGAGGGGCATGAACCCACAATCAAGCATAACGTTCCCTCTTGGAGTCACTACCTACTACTTGGCCAAAGCAATAAATAACAACGGAGAACATGCAAGAATTACTTACGAACATAAATATAAAAGAGGTGAATCAAATATATTACTCAAACACAATCTGAACATAATCTCATAATCCATCGGATCCCAGCAAACTCATCATAGCGACAACATAAGGATTACATATGTGCCTGGATCATGTAGGGCAGCTCACGAGGACTAATTAGTGAAGCACAAGAACGGGAGGAGAACATCACATAGCTACTGGTCATGGACCCATGGTCCAAGGGAGACTACTCACAACTCATCCGGGAGGCGTCCATGGTGGTGGAGAAGCTCCCGGTGGTGATCCTCCCCTCCGCCAGGGTGCCAGGAAGAGTTCTCCTGGTGCTCCCGATCTTGGAAGCGGCGGCGGCGGCGGAACAGAGATGAGATCGCGAAAAAGAGTTCTCGTCTCGAGGGTTTCGGGAGACGGTATAAATATATGCCAAAGGGGGGCATCATACGAGGCTCGGGGGGCCCAGGCGCCCCCCCCCCCGGCGCGGCCCAGGGGGGGCGCCACCAGGGCGCCTGGAGCCCTGGTGGCCCCCCTCCGGCTGTGCTTCGGGTGCCTGGTAGCTTCTGGAACGCTGATTTTTTATATAATTTTTCCGGAATTTTTCTGGCAGTTCTCGTAATGGGAAAACCTAAAATACAAAAACAGCCGAAAATAGAAACTGGCACTGGGGTGCACTGAGTTAATAGGTTAGTCCAAATATGATCAAAAGTGTATGGAAGTGTATAAATATCATAGCAATATCACCCAAAAGAGGCATGGAGCAAGCAGAAATTATAGATACGTTTTGGACGTATCAGGCGCCTGGGGCCCCCTCTCCGCCTCTGGTGACCACCCTTTGCATATATATTCCTCGCGTCCCGAAACCCTCGAGGACGGAACCCTTTTTTACGATCTAGCCTCTGTTCCGCCGCCGCCGCGCTTCCAAGATCGGGAGCACCAGGAGAACTCTTCCCAGCACCCTGCCGGAGGGGAGAACCACCACCGGGAGCTTCTCCACCACCATGGACGCTTCCCGGATGAGTCGTGAGTAGTCCACCTTGGACCATGGGTCCATGACCAGTAACTATGTGATGTTCTCCTCCCCTCTTTGTTCTTCATGGTTTAGACCTCGTGAGCTGCCCTACATGATCGAGGCACATATGTAATCTTTCTGCTGTTGCTATGCTGAGTTTGCTGGGATCTGATGGATTATGAGATTATGTTCAGATTGTGTGTGAGTAATATATTTGATTCACCTCTTTTATATTTATGTTCTTGAGTAATTCTAGCATGTTCTCCGTTGCTGTTTATTGCTTTGGCCGAGTAGTAGGTAGTAACTCCAAGAGGGAGCGTTATGCTTGATTGTGGGTTCATGCCCCCTGATGACTAGCTTGAGTGACAGAAACATGAGGCTAGGGGATGTGCTGTTGCCACAAGGGGGAAAACAACGGTGCTTGTACTTGCGGGTGCAAGGATTGTTTACTTTACGCAAAGTTCTTTTAATGCAGTTGTCTGTTGCTTTGAGTTTACACTTTGGGTGGGATTCGCAACTTAATACCAGCGAGATGTTCTGGATAGATATCTCAAGGTGGATGATTAGTAGTAGATGCAGATGGATTTCGGTCTACTTGCCTTGGCGTACCGCCCATGCTTTTGAGCCTCTACCTTTCTTTACAGCATAGTTAGCATTGGTTTGCGCACATAATCCTGTCAATTGCCCAGCTGTAATTTGTTTACCTCGCTTTGCTGCTTTATCATCTTTTGGGAGAGAGACATCACTAGTGAACATCATGGGACCCCGGTCCATATTACCATCACTGATCACACCCGCAATTTACTTCCTGTCTTTATTTCCTAGTTGCAGTCATACCTATCATTATTATCTCTTGTGTTTGATCCTTTGTAAATGACAAGGCCGGAGGGATTGACAACCTCTCTGTACTCGTTGGGAGCAAAGTTATTTGTATCTGTGTGCAGGTCCTGTCAACCGCTAAGTATCTGGCGCCGTTAGCAGTTGACACCTACTTGTCGACCCTCGGAGTCTCACGGGATTCGATCCTTGGTATCTTTGCCAAGGGAAACTTGTCGTTACGCTACATCTCAAACCTTCCACTTGGGGTAACCAACGAGGGGTGAGAAGCCATCAAGCAAAGTTTCTGGCGCCGTTGCCGGGGACTCCACTCTTCAAGATAGGGGAGTTGCACGCTATCTTTTATCTTTGCTTTTTAGTCTTGTTAGTTTACCTTTCAGTTTTTGCTTTAGTGTCCCTTACCAAAAATCACAAAAATAGTTATCTTGTTTTTAGTTGGCATTATGTCTAGTCCTTTTGCCTTTGGTGAGGCAGAAGTGCTCACCTTTAAACAAAGAGGTGGTGAAAGTCTAAAAGATGCTTGGTATAGAATTAATGATTCTCAAAAAAAGATCCACCAAGAAGCAATCTACTACTATCCTGCTTAGAAATTTTTATGTTGGAATTACTTCTTGGAATAGGTTTATTCTAGATTCTGCTATCAATGGAAATTTCCTAGAAGCCCCAGTTTGGGAATCTCTTAGTATTATGGAAAATCTTGTTGGAAATTCCCCTGTTGTTAGCATTCAAGAGGACATTACCCTAGCTCACATTATGAAAAAACTTGAAAAGATAGAGCTAGAGATGCCAAGCATTAATAAGATAAATGAGTTGGACCGTAAGATCCAAGGGAATTTGAATAGGCTTGATAGCTCCATGCATAAAATTCTCAAAACTTTGGAGACCATCAAATCCCATGACTTGGATTCTTCTAGGATAGACAAGATTGAGGAAGTCTTTGACACTTTAGGAACTACTTTCTCCTCAATCAAAGCCAAAAAGGTAGAAACTCCGGCAAAGAAGGAACCTAAGTTCGTTTACATTCCAAAGGCTCCTCGTTCCAAAAGTAATCCATCTATTGCCAAAGGGGTTGAAACTGTGAAAACTTTGGAAGAAATACCTCTCTTTGATAAATTTATAAATGAATCTCCCATTGACTTTCCACCTTTTGGTTTTCTCCCTAGAAGTATCTTTACTAGGCCTTTATTTGAAAGTCCTCTTAAGACTAGTTGTACTATTGAAGAGCTTTTTGATGATCTTGATGATGGTTCAATTGATACAACTTGATCCTTTTGCATCATGCCTAGCTTAAAGGCATAAAAGAAAGCTCTTTTGGGAGGCAGCCCACAACGAATTAGGTTTTATTTTGCTTTTGTTGTGTCTTGATGTTTGTTACTACAGTAGCATAATCATTGTATCTTTTCTTTTCAGCTTTGTGCCAAGTTTAGCCTCTGATTGCAAGAAAGTTCAAAAGTTGCGACGTGCAGTCCAGAAAACAGATTCTGTCCTTGGACAGAAAAATTCGTATAAAATCACCAGATCATCGTTTTGATCTGAATTTTTTTGACAACGTGCTCTATACAATTGGCTTTCGGGCGTCTGTTCTGAGTTTTTTTATTTGAGTTCCAGAAGTGCCCCGAAAAAATTATTTACTACCTGCTGGTCTGTTTTTCACAGATTCTGTCCTGTTTTGCCTTTTCTTCGTTTTGCAAACCTTGAGCTTGCTTTTTCTTTGCAAAAACCTTTTGGCAATCTTGAGAAACAGTAGATCTTCAAGATTATCCTTATTTCCAGTAGGGAAAAATTATTTTATTATGGGTACTAACCTCGCTAATCAGATTATGATGAGTTATGTATGAAGGGAGTTTTCAAGTGTGCGAGGGAAGATGATAAAAGAAGATTCAGGAGGGTCAAACGCTCAAGCTTGGGGATGCCCCCGTGCACCCCCAAGAAATATTTAAGAAGACTCAAGAGTCTAAGCTTGGGGATGCCCCCATGCATCCCCTTCTCCATCAACAATTATCAGTTTGTCTTTCGTTCCACTATAATTATCACTTCATGTGTTATGTGCTATGCTTGGAGCGTCTTGCTCTTAGTTTCCTTTTTAGTTTTCTTTAGTTTTGCTTGCTGTTCATAACAAGTTAGAACCCAGCTTTCTTTGTGTGGGAGAGAAACACGCTCCACTTCAACCTAGAACACAACATAGGATTTTCATGCTTATCTTTGTTGTGTGTGTTCTTTGTCTTTCCATAGCTGCTGTCATGTTTAGCTCTTAGTTTTCATGCTTTTCTTTTTAAAGAGCTTTTGTTTAGTTGGTTGCTGAACTCTCTTGAGTTTTCATGTTTATCTTGTTAAAGAGAGTTTTCATGTTGCACTGAGTTGTGTGTCTTAACTTAAAGTAGGCAATTGAGGTTGCTATTTAATTTTAGTAGTAACTTGCAATAGTTTTGATGTATTGCCATGAGTAATGTCTGAACTTTTGGTGTCAAGAGCTTTAGCCTATTAGTGATAGATGTCATATTTTGGGCAATCCGTGTTTATTTTCGAAAACCTATAAAATAGTTGAGAACTTTAGCTACTAAATGGATCACTAATCTTTGGAGGGATCGAATATTAGAGTACACTCACGTACCATGAGCCGAGGATGCGCAAGGATAACCAAATCCCCATACACTCCTCCTCGGGGTACTTGTCTCTTTGTGAACCTCCTAATTAGATTGAGAGTTACCGATAATAAGTGCATGAGTTCTTCAGACTAATGTGAGTATTCGAAAGTTGACACTTCCACCTAGCCATATTTTTCTAGCCTCTTCGGTACCGTGCATTGCCCTTTCTCACCTCGAGAGTTGGCGCATACTTCGCCGGTGCATCCAAATCCTTGGCATGATACGCTCTGTCATCATAAGCCTCATATCCTTCCTCAAAACAGCCACCATACCTACCTATCAAGGCATTTCCATAGCCTTTCCGAGATACATTGCCATGCAACATCCATCTTCTCATGACTTGATCTTCATGTCATACATGCTTTTTGCTTGATCGATGAGCCGCATGCTAGTTGGGCCTTGCCCTAATCATTGCTACATGACGCGCTAGTATCATTGCATATCCTGCTACACTGGCAGAGGCATACATTTGCATACATCATGATAGTTTCATCTTCTTTATGTTGAGTACTTTTGTAAAGTGTGAAAGATCTTCTATACTTCTTGTAATTTGTAGAGTGTTGCCCCTAAAGTGAGGAAAAGATCCCAAAGAGGACAAATCAAAAGATCCCAAAGAGGACAAAATCTAAAGATCCCAAAGAGGACAAATGAGAGATAAATAGAAAGAGCCATTGAGGCCAGAAAAAAATAAAAAATAAAGAAAAAAGAGAAAAAGAAATAAAAAGAGAGAAGGGGGCACACTACTATTCCTTTTGAGATAACCACACTCGTACTCCATCTTATACCTTGTACTCCATAGAGATTATCATTCATGCATATAGCTATGTGGGGACCTTCACACTATAGAACTTGGCTTGTATATTCCAATGATGAGCCTCCTCAAAAGAGCTCTAGGTCTTCTTAAGCAAGCAAATTGGATGCACCCCCACTAGTTCCATTGGAGAGCTTACCTTAGCTCATATGTGCATCCGTTGCATGGCAATCCCTACTCCTCACATCATATCTATCATTTGGGTTTCTCTCGCCGATGATTGTCCTCATTGATGTGAGCCTTTCACACCTTTTTTGTCTTACCCCTTCATCATTTTTCTCTTTTTGCCATCCTAAGTGTCGACTTTCTTGCTTATGCTCATCCATTGCATGAGTGCTCAAAATATCGAAAGGGAGTGTATCATTTTGACTTGTACCTGGCTGACGGTCTGGGGATGAGTCAAGATAAGATTCCAAAGAAGACCAAGTGTGAAACTTTAGTAGATTAAGTTCTCAACAATACAAAAAATATGTTTTACTCTCTCATATATCCCTATCCCCTTTCTTGCACGCAAACACCATTTGGAGACATTCGAGTCACGGACAGCGAGAGCTCTTGCACCTTTATGTTCTTATGTTGCTTGTTACAATGCTAATATAGACTCTTGCTTGTTATGACTTGAATTGAATTACATGCCTTGATTGCTTTACTTAAAAAGTTCTTATATGGTTGATAGCATGTCACCACCGAAATTATGCTTGTTATCATTTACCTACTCGAGGATGAGCATAAATTAAGCTTGGGGATGTTGATACGTCCAAAACGTATCTATAATTTCTGCTTGCTCCATGCCTCTTTTGTGTGATATTGCTATGATATTTATGCACTTCCATACACTTTTGATCATATTTGGACTAACCTATTAACTCAGTGCACCACAGTGCCAGTTCCTGTTTTCTGCTGTTTTTCTATTTCAGGTTTCCCCCATATTAAAAGTGCCCAAAAAATTCCGGGAAAAATACAGGAAAAATCAGCGTACAGGAACCTTCGAGAATCACCAAAGCAGGGCCCAGAGGGGAGCCAGGGGTGGCCCAGGCGGCCACCCGGCGTGGCCCCACCCCTGGTCGCGCCAGGGGGGCGCCTGGGGCCCCCTCTCCGCCTCTGGTGACCCCCCTTTGCATATATATTCCTCGCATCCCGAAACCCTCGAGGACGGAACCCTTTTTTACGATCTAGCCTCTGTTCCGCCGCCGCCGCGCTTCCAAGATCGGGAGCACCAGGAGAACTCTTCCCGGCACCCTGCCGGAGGGGAGAACCACCACCGGGAGCTTCTCCACCACCATGGACGCTTCCCGGATGAGTCGTGAGTAGTCCACCTTGGACCATGGGTCCATGACCAGTAGCTATGTGATGTTCTCCTCCCCTCTTTGTTCTTCATGGTTTAGACCTCATGAGCTGCCCTACATGATCGAGGCACATATGTAATCTTTCTGCTGTTGCTATGCTGAGTTTGCTGGGATCCGATGGATTATGAGATTATGTTCAGATTGTGTGTGAGTAATATATTTGATTCACCTCTTTTATATTTATGTTTTTGAGTAATTCTAGCATGTTCTCCGTTGCTGTTCATTGCTTTGGCCGAGTAGTAGGTAGTAACTCCAAGAGGGAGCGTTATGCTTGATTGTGGGTTCATGCCCCCTGATGACTAGCTTGAGTGACAGAAACATGAGTCTAGGGGATGTGCTGTGCCACAAGGGGGAAAACAACGGTGCTTGTACTTGCGGGTGTAAGGATTGTTTACTTTACGCAAAGTTCTTTTAATGCAGTTGTCTGCTGCTTTGAGTTTAGACTTTGGGTGGGATTCGCAACTTAATACCAGCGAGATGTTCTGGATAGACATCTCAAGGTGGATGATTAGTAGTAGATGCAGATGGATTTCGGTCTACTTGCCTTGGCGTACCGCCCATGCTTTTGAGCATCTACCTTTCTTTACAGCATAGTTAGCATTGGTTTGCGCACATAATCCTGTCAATTGCCCAGCTGTAATTTGTTTACTTCGCTTTGCTGTTTTATCGTCTTTTGGGAGAGAGACATCACTAGTGAACATCATGGGACCCCGGTCCATATTACCATCACTGATCACACCCACAATTTACTTCCTGTCTTTATTTCCTAGTTGCAGTCATACCTATCATTATTATCTCTTGTGTTTGATCCTTTGTAAACGACAAGGCCGGAGGGATTGACAATCTCTCTGTACTCGTTGGGAGCAAAGTTATTTGTATCTGTGTGCAGGTCCTGTCAACCGCTAAGTATCTGGCGCCGTTAGCAGTTGACACCTACTTGTCGGCCCTCGAAGTCTCACGGGATTCGATCCTTGGTATCTTTGCCAAGGGAAACTTGCCGTTACGCTACATCTCAAACCTTCCACTTGGGGTAACCAACGAGGGGCGAGAAGCCATCAAGTAGCCAATTAGGCTATGAGAGCTTTAAATAAGAAATGATATTTGTAAGATTTTTCCTAAAAAATTATCTTCAGTATCAACATCAAGAAAATTCAGCTAGACAACATAAAAGGGTTAAATATAGCTAAGTAAGTACAACCAAATCCGCTCAGTTATGGATCCAAGCTCATACTGATGAACTTGGTGATCACATCCCTGGTGATCTATGCTATGTGTTCGATCAAAATCCCCAAAGATCCTTGAACTCCTTGTACAAACTACGTCGTAACTATCTTTCCTTCAAGAAAGATGAAGATAGGGTAAATCTTGCTCTGCAGCCACATGGAATCTTGTCTTCGGGCCGAAGTCAAAGGGGGGTGGGCATCATCGATCTCCGACTGCAAAATTAGGGACTTCTTACAAAACAACTACATAAGTTCTTTAACATGCATGATGTGTCGTGGCCCGTGGGTCAAGCTGGTCTGGTCAACACTAATATAATCCCGCATGCCTTGGAACCATGCGGTTCGTTCTCGTGGCAAGACATCATGCAATTGTTGCCGATATATAGAGGGGTCACCACAGTTTAGGTTGGGGATGGATCTTCAGTTCTGTTTTGGAAGGATAAGTGGCAGCATGAAATCCTCTCGGTTAGCTACCCAAATTGTTCTTCTTCGCCGGAGATGAGGATGTCTCGGTTCAGAAACTCCTGACGGCTCAAACTTTCGGAGCCAACTTCCACCTACGCCCTCTCGTTCTATGCCCACGTGGAATTGACTAATTTCTAGAGCATCACAGCGTTGACCCGTCTGACAGTGGGACCGAATGACGGATGGAGATGTGTTTGGCTACGTGAGAATTTCAGCTCCAGCAAATTCTACCTCTACTGCTTCAGAGAGATGTGAGCGGATGAAGCCTTCGACCGGATTTGGAATTCATGATGCAATAATAAGTGGAAAGTGTTCGTATGTCTATTGCTTGCGAATCAGATCAACACACGCAACATGCTTTGAAGGAGGGGGGTGAAACTCTAGAACAAATCAGTTGCATCTTCATGAAATCTTACACAACATGCTTCAAAGGAGTGGGGTGACACGTGCAACATGCGTCGATCGTATCAACTCCCGAACTCCTCTTCATGAAATCTCCTTTGCCCCACTACCGAGATCTCAAATAAGTTTGTTGCATCATTCTTTTCTTCGAAGCTGGAGAATGCCATCAATCCTTTTGTATGATAGAATGCTATGATATTTGGACACACTAAGAACACGTGCGTGGGCTTCTTTGGAAAGATACCATAACCCTTAGGATGGGAGTTTACATCAAATCCCCTAGGGACAATGGTTTTAGATGTAAAGGAGATGATTTTTTCTTGTATTAATGGCATTGGTCAATTATTTTTCTCAACTTCAATACCCACGCTTATCATCAAAATATAATAGCTATTGTTTGAGAGAATTCCTTATTTAACATTGTCTTAAATTTTCTTTCTTTATTTGACACTGAAAATATTTTTCTTCCTTATCTAACACCAAGATTGAGTTTTATGCCCTTTATAACACTTCCGTCCATTTTGAGACTTAACGGTGTTAAATGAAAACTGAAAAGACCTTTTTGCCCCTTATGTGGCTTATGACCAATTCAATAGATACTAATATTAAAAATGTGTCCAGTTCGCCTGACCTACTGCCATGCCAAAGGCTACTTAGCTGACTAGTGATACGTCTCCAACATATCTATAATTTTTTATTGTTCCATGCTATTATAGTATCTACTTTGGATGTTTTATATGCATTAATATGCTATTTTATATCAATTTTGGGACTAACCTATTAACCTAGTGCCTAGAGCCAGTTTCCGTTTTTTTTCTTGTTTTGGCTTTTACAAAAAAAAAACTCAAACGAAGTCCAAACGGAATAAAACTTTACAAAGATTTTTTCTTGGACCAGAAGACACCTACAAGACTTGAAGAAGAGGCCAGAAGACCCATGAGGTGGCCATAAACCTCTAGGGCACGCCCCGGGGGGGCGCCCCTAGGGCTTGTGGGCCCCTCGTGGCTCTTCCAACCCTAAACTTTGCTCTATAAATATCCAAATATTCCCCCTACGTCAGAGGAGTCGCCAAAAATCATTTCCACCGCCGCAAATTTCTGTTCCTGTGAGATCCCATCTTGGGGCCTTTTCCGGTACTCAGACGGAGGGGGATTCGATCACAGAGGGCTTCTACATCAACCTTACTGCCCTTCCGATAATGTGTGAGTAGTTTTACCACAGACCTACGGGTCCATAGCTAGTAGTGGGATGGCTTCTTCTCTATCTTTGATCTTCAATACAATGTTCTCCTCTATGTTCTTGGAGATCTATTCGATATAATCTTATTTTGGGGTGTGTTTGTTGAGATCCAATTAATTGCGGATTTATGATCAGATTATCTATGAATATTATTTGAGTCTTCTCTGGAATCTTTTAAGCATGATTAAGATAGCTCTATATTTCTCTCCAGTCTATCGATTTGCTTTGGCCAACTAGATTGGGTTTTCTTGCAATGGGAGATGTGCTTTGTGATGGGTTCAATCTTGCAGTGTCCTCACCCAGTGACAGAAGGGGTAGCGAGGCACGCATTGTATTGTTGCCATTAAGGATAACAAGATGGGGTTTATGTCATATTGCTTGAGATTATCCCTCTACATCATGCCATCTTGCTTAAAGCGTTGCTCTGTTCTTATGAACTTAATACACTAGATGCAGGCATGAGTCAGTCGGTGTGTGGAGTAATAGTAGTAGATGTAGGCAGGAGTCGGTCTACTTGTCACAGACGTGATACCTATATTCATGATCATTGTCTTAGATGTCATCATAACTTTGCACTTTTCTATCAATTGCTCAACAGTAATTTGTTTACCCACCGTATGCTTGCATCGAGAGAGAAGCCTCAAGTGAAACCTATGGCCCCGGGGTCTATTTTTCATCATATTATTTTTAGATCTATAAAACTAAAAACCCAAAAAATATCTTGCTGCGAATTATTTGTGTTTACTTTATTTTGCCTTTTACTTAAATGTTAAATCTATCTCTATTAGATCTCACTCTTGCTAGTGACCATGAAGGGATTGACAACCCATTTTCCGCGTTGTGTGCAAGTGTTTATTAGTTTATGCAGGTGCATATATTAGGGACTTGCTTGTGCCTACTACTGGATTGATATCTTGGTTCTTAACTGAGGGAAATACTTATCTCTACTTTGCAGCATCAACCTTTCCTTTTCAAGGGAAAAAACAACTCAAGCTCAAGAAGTAGCAATTAGCATGCAACCTATTAATGTTAAGAAAAAAGACAGAACCACCACACAAAAAAGGCAGAAGAAAGAAGAAATACGGAAGAAGAGAAATGAAGAGGACATGTTAGCTGTTCACGTGAGTTAACTCCGAGTTCGCCTCGACGTTGTTGTCAGGGGTGCGTCTCCTTCTCTTCTTCGCGTGCCCGCATGAGGTTCTGTCCTCCTCCTGGCCGTGACTGACTTTTGCTCTTTCGATGTACTAGCAAAAGTGCATGTGTGTTGCAACGGGGGAGAAATTGACTGGTTCATCAAAACAGCCGCCGACGTGGTATGATAGCATCAGATTTTGCCATGGCAGGAGGCTCACGCCTAGGTGTAGAAGAAATGTATATCAACTCCGTATTAAGCACGAAATGGTCCTTAACTCCGATGGTAAGGAAACTTCTCCAAAATATTGAAATCCACACTTAATTAGCTTTATAGATGAATACCATTTGCAACAATACTAATTGACCTCACAATGATATGTGTTTGACTTTGCATCAATGTCGGTCATCCTTGCGGCATTCATGTGGTTGGCTTTGCAACATCATGCTTCTGACTTGAAATACTACCGACCGTCTTGTAGCGAACCCATAGTCGGCTCTGCAGCACGGCAGCCTGACTTTTCCAATAAAAAAAGATATATTGGTAACCGACGTTGCATTGGCAAGCTTCCGCTAGATGCATAGGGCATTTGGTCTGGGAATCTCGCATCCTGCTCGCAGCAACACCTGCAATGTCATGTATTCTGGTTGCAACAACAACGTTTGATCAATCAGGTAAAAAAATTAAGAAAAAAATAATTTGGCCGCACAAAAAACATTCATGTATTTTCGTTCTTGGAGTGTCGCGTCGTGCTTGCAGCAGTGTCGGGCTTACTAGAAGTGTCGTGTATTCCGGTTGCACCAACCGTTCGATCAATCAGGTTATTTTTTGAAGAAAAAAATTTGCAATTTGTTTGCACATAACTATTCATGTATTTTCAATGTTTTGTAATGCGTCAAATGCTATTTTCGTTTTTCTAACACAACTATATGTTGTTCTCGAGTAACGCACACCCTACGCCTATGAGCACCTTCGAGAGACTCAGCCGATATATCATCTTGAGATTTATGAAGTCACCGTAGACACCTCATCGTCGACGGGAACGTCTCCTCGCACTGAAAGCGCATCGCCGGAAATCCTGAAATAAATCCAGGAATAATGCGAGCACCAGGATTTGAACCCTGGTGGGTTGGGGATACCACTCTCCACCTAAACCTCTCAACCACAGATTGGTTCACTAGTCAACGTGTAATTGCGTGTAACTCTTTATATGTTTAGCATTATTGGTTGTTCTCTTACCGGCGTCCCAATCATGTTGAACCCATGAAACCCGTCATCCCCGCCAAAATATCACATTAAGCCTAATTAGACATCATGTTGAACCATGTATGGTTGAATAATGCTCCTGTTTATTGTGGAAATATGCTTATGAAGATGTTGTTACTACTCTTTTTAGCTGTTGTTATTGCTCTTTTTGATCAAGTTATGCCGCTGAAATATGCTCCTTGTAGCTGCTGTTATTGCTCTTTTTGCTCGAGTTATGCTGCTGAAATATGCTCTTTTTGCTGCCGAAATGCTATTCTTTGCTGCTATTATGTTTGCTTAAATATGCCGATTTTCCCGTGGGTTTAGAAAACCCGATGGGTTTAGGGAACGGGCAAAAGACTAGCCCCGCGCACGTTGACGGGGACGGGTTTGTGATTTTGTCGTGGGGATGGGTTTGGGCAGGTAAAATCCGATGGGTTTCGTCCTCGTTGCCATCTTGAATTATGTCCAACGTGCCAGCACGAGCCTCCCACTTTCTTCTCTAAATCTCTAATAATTACCCACGGCCATGAAAAGTACGAGTCCGCATTTGTGACACCCCGAGACCGGTGCGCCAGGTGTCAGCCAGTTATTCGTTGTCAGTGCCTTGTCATCTGCTTGCGTGTGCATCTTTGCCATGTCATCATGTGTGTTGCATCAGCATGTTTTCAAAACTTGCATCCGCCCGTGTCCCCTCGTCCTTTCCGTTGTCCGTTCTGAGCCCAGACACACTTGCATGCCCCGCGGTGCCTCCGATTATTTATTTTGTGAGTGTCCGAAAAACGTTCTCGGAATGAGTTGAAACTTGGCGTGTGGTCTTATTATAGTGTAGACAGGCCGCCTGCCAAATTTCATCGCATTCGGAGCTCGTTTGATAGCCCAACGGATATATATAGCGGCACTAGTCGCCGGTTAATTTGTCGGACGTTTTCGGTCTCCGAAAACCCCCGCGGGCCTCTCTTCCTCTCCTCTCACCTCAGCCCAAGGTCCTCTACACAGCTGATGGCTTCTCGCTGATACGTCCAAAACGTATCTATAATTTCTGCTTGCTCCATGCCTCTTTTGGGTGATATTGCTATGATATTTATACACTTCCATACACTTTTGATCATATTTTGACTAACCTATTAACTCAGTGCACCCCAGTGCCAGTTTCTGTTTTCTGCTGTTTTTGTATTTCAGGTTTTCCCGTCACGTAAACTGCCAGAAAAATCCCGGAAAAATTATATAAAAATTCAGCGTTCCGGAAGCTTCCACACAGCCGAAGTAGGGCCGGAGGGGGGCCACCAGGGCTCCAGGCGCCCTGGTGGCGCGGCCCCCCTCCTGGCCGCGCCGGGGGGGCGCCTGGGCCCCCCAGGCCTCCGCTGATGCCCCCCTTTGGCATATATTTAACACGCGTCCCGAAACCCTCGAGGACGGAACCCTTTTTCGCGATCTCATCTCTGTTCCGCCGCCGCCGCGCTTCCAAGATCGGGAGCACCAGGAGAACTCTTCCCGGCACCCTGCCGGAGGGGAGGATCACCACCGGGAGCCTCTCCACCACCATGGACGCCTCCCGGATGAGTTGTGAGTAGTCTCCCTTGGACCATGGGTCCATGACCACTAGCCATGTGATGTTCTCCTCCCCTTCTTGTGCTTCACTAATTAGACCTCGCGAGCTGCCCTACATGATCGAGGCACATATGTAATACTTATGTTGTTGCTATGTTGAGTTTGCTGGGATCCGATGGATTGTGAGATTATGTTCAGATTGTGTTTGAGTAATATATTTGATTTACCTCTTTTATATTTACGTTCTTAAGTAATTCTTGCATGTTCTCCGTTGCTATTTATTGCTTTGGCCGAGTAGTAGGTAGTGAATCCAAGAGGGAACGTTGTGCTTGATTGTGGGTTCATGCCCCTCGATGACTAGCTTGAGTGACAGAAACATGAGTCTAGGGGATGTGCTGTTGCCACAAGGGGGAAAACAACGGTGCTTGTGCTCGCGGGTGCAAGGATTGTTTACTTTACGCAAAGTTCTTTTAATGTAGTTGTCTGTTGCTTTGAGTTACACTATGGGTGGGACTCGCAACTTAATACCAGCGAGATGTTCTGGATAGATATCTCAAGGTGGATGATTAGTAGTAGATGCAGATGTATTTCGGTCTACTTGCCTTGGCGTACCGCCCATGCTTTGAACCTCTACCTTTCTTGCAACATAGTTAGCATTGGTTTGCGCACATAATTCTGTAAATTGCCCAGCTGTAATTCGTTTACCTCACATAGCTGTTTTATTGTCTTTTGGGAGAGAGACATCACTAGTGAACATCATGGGACCCCGATCCATATTACCATCACTGATCACATCCGCTATTTACTTTCCGCTTTTACTTACTAGTTGCAGCAATACCTATCACTATTATCTCTTGTGTTTGATCCTTTGTAAACGACAAGGCCGGAGGGATTGACAACCTCTCTGTACTCGTTGGGAGCAAAGTTATTTGTATCTATGTGCAGGTCCAAGTTGATTGCTAAGTATCTCGCGCCATTAGCAGTTGACACCTTCTTGTTGAACCTTGGAGTCTCAGGGGAAATCGATCCTTGGTATCTTTGCCAAGGGAAAACTTCCGCTACACTGCATCTCAAACCTTCCACTTGGGGTAACCAACGAGGGGCGAGAAGCCATCAAGCAAAGTTTTCTGGCGCCATTGCCGGGGAACTCCACTCTTCAAGATAGGGGAGTTGCACGCTATCTTTTACCTTTGCTTTTTAGTGTTGTTAGTTTACCTTTCAGTTTTGCTTTAGTATCCTTTATCGAAAATCACAAAAATAGTTATCTTGCTTGCTTGCTACTATGGGTTCCACCGAGAACACCAAGTTGTGTGACTTCACTAGTCATAACAACGATGACTTTATCTGCACGCCTATCACTACACCTGCCACTTCAGCACCTTCTTATGAAATTAAACCTGCTTTACTGAACTTAGTTATGAAATATCAATTCTCCGGTACTGGAGATGATGTTGCTTTACACTTAAACAATTTTGTTGAACTCTGTGATATGCAAAAGTACCAAGAAATAGATGGTAATATTGTTAAGCTTAAGCTTTTTCCTTTCTCCTTGAGAGGAGGAGCTAAATTTTGGTTTCAATCTTTGCCTAGAAATAGCATAGATTCATGGGGCAAGTGCAAATATGCTTTTATTGGAAAATACTATCCACCTGCTAAAATTATCCAACTAAGAAGTAACATAATGAATTTTAAACAATTGGATAATGAACACGTTGCCCAAGCTTGGGAACGCATGAAATCTCTTGTCAAGAACTGCCCTACTCATGGTTTTACTACTTGGATGGTTATCCAAACTTTTTATGCAGGCTTGAACTTTGCCTCGCGGAACTTGTTAGATTCGGCCGCGGGAGGAACCTTTATGTCAACTACACTTGGTGCTGCCACGAAAATTCTCGATGAGATGATGACCAATTATTCTCAATGGCACACCGAACGCGCTCCAACAGGTAGGAAGGTAAACTCTGTCGAGGAGATTTCCTCCCTAAATGAAAAAGTTGACTTGATCATGTCTCTACTTTCGAAGCAATCTTCTGTTGATCCTCGTGATGTTCCTTTAAATTCTTTGATTGCTCAAGAACAAGTAGATGTGAACTTTATCTTTAGAAACAATTTCAATAACAATGCTTATAGGAGTAATTTTGGTAGCAATCCTAGACCGTTCCCCTCTAATTCCTACGGGAACAACAATGCTTATCCTAGCACCAAGAACTCCACTACTGAACTACAGAGTATGCTTAAAGATTTCATCACTACCCAAAAAGCCTTCAATAAGAGTGTAGAAGAAAAACTAAACAAACTAGATGATCTCTCTTTGAAGGTAGACAATTTAGCCCATGAGGTAGAATTGCTTAAAATTAGAACTTCTCCTCTTGAGGAGAGGAAGGTCACTCCTATGAATGCTATTCAAGTGCAAATTAATGAAAACATTAGGATGTTGGCTAAACTTAAAGAGAGATGGGCTAGAGAAAGGGAGGAAGAAGATAGAATTAAGAACCTTCCTACCCACCACACTGTTGCTACTATCCAAGTTGTTGAGGATATCCAAACTCTTAGCACCCAATGCACTCCTGGTCCCGTTGGACCTATTAATGGTGATGCTATGACTATAGAAACTACCAAACAAGTGAACCTAAAGGACACCACTACCACTTTACTTGATAGTAGTGACCTTGATTTTGATAATTGCACTCTTACCGAAGTTATTGATTTCCTTCACAAGATGTCTAGAGATCCCCACACTAGCATGCTTAACCTTACCTTCACAGAGCATATCACTAATGCTCTCATCAAAGCTAGGGAGGAGAAACTTAGAGTAGAAGCCTCCATACCTAGAAAGCTAGAAGATGGTTGGGATCCTATGATTAAAATTAAGTTGAATAACTTCTCTAGCTATGCTTTATGTGATGTTGGAGCTAGTACCTCCGTTATGCCCAAAAGAATATATGATATGCTTAAATTGAAACCTTTTGGTTCTTGTTCTTTTGGTGTTCGTCTTGTTGATTCTTCCATAAAGAAACCTTTGGGGAGGATCGACGATGTTCTTATCATTGTCAATGACAATTATGTTCCCGTTGATTTTACTATTATGGACATTGAATGTGAACCTTCTTGTCCAATTATTTTGGGACGTCCTTTTCTTCGCACCGTTGGTGCCATCATTGACATGAAAGAGGGGAATATAAAATTCCAATTTCCTCTCAAGAAAGGGATGGAACACTTCCCTAGAAAGAAGATTAAGTTACCTTTTGAGTCCGTTATACGGGCTAGCTATTCTTTTACTCTTGATAAAACTTGATCTCTATGCATTATGCCTAGCTTAAAGGCATAAAAGAAAGCGCTTTTGGGAGGCAGCCCACAATGAATAAAATTTTATTTTGCTTTTGTTGTGTCTTAATGTTGTTACTGCAGTAGCATCATCATTGTATCTTTACTTTTCAGTTTTGTGCCAAGTGTAGCCTCTGATTGCAAGAAAGTTCAAAAGTTGTGACGTGCTGTCCAGGAAACAGATTATGTCCTTGGACAGAAAAATTCGTATAAAATCACCAGATCATCTTTTTGGTCTGAATTTTTTCGAAAGCGTGCTCTATACAATTGTCTTTCGGTCGTCTGTTCTGAGTTTTTTGATTAGAGTTGCAGAAGTGCCCCGAAAAAATCATTTACTACCGGCTGGTCTGTTTTTCACAGATTCTGTCCTGTTTTGCCTTTCCTTCATTCTGCAAACCTTGAGCTTGCTTTTTCTTTGCAAAAACCTTTTGGCAATCTTGAGAAACAGTAGACCTGCAAGAATATCCTTATTTCCAGCAAGGAACAATTATATTATTATGGGTACTAACCTCGCTAATCAGATTATGATGAGTTATGTATGAAGGGAGTTTTCAAGTGTGCGAGGGAAGATGATAAAAAGATTCAGGAGTGTCAAGCGCTCAAGCTTGGGGATGCCCCCATGCACCCCCAAGAAATATTCAAGAAGACTCAAGCGTCTAAGCTTGGGGATGCCTCCGTGCATCCCCTTCTCCATCAACATTATCAGTTCGTCTTTTGTTCCACTATATTTTTATCACTTCATGTGTTATGTGCTATGCTTGGAGCGTCTTGCTCTTAGTTTCCTTTTTAGTTTTCTTTAGCTTTTCATAACGAGTCGGAACTCAGCTTTCTTTGTGTGGGAGAGAAACACGCTCCACTTCAACCTAGAACATAACATAGAATTTTCATGTCTATCCTTGCTGTGTGTGTTCTTTGTCTTTTAATAGCTACTATCATGTTTAGCTCTTAGTTCTCATGCTTATCTTTTTAAAGAGCTTTTGTTTAGTTGGTCGTTGGAACTCTCTTTATTTATCATGCTTATCTTGTTAAGAGAGTTGGCTTCTGTTGCATTGGTCTATATGTCTATGATAAAAATGCTACGTGCATAATGGTGCTTAGTAGTTCATGTTTTCTTATGGTTAGTCTCAAATAGCTGGGGGGGTTCCCAATGTGTTATTGGAGTACCAACATGATTTGTTTGCCTATGATGTGGTATGGTTTAGTGATATCTTCCTTCAAGAATTTATTTTGATTGACTTGGCGTATGCTCACGCATATTTAAGACTGTAAAGAAAGTCTATCAAGCCTTGATGATCTTTAGTTTCTGAGTAGCGATATAACTTCCATGCCTGATTCAATGTTGCTTTGTCGCTCTGCATGATTATGACCGTCATTGCTCTTTTAGTTGGTCGCTCCCAGTCTTTTGCTAACCTCCACCTGTACTAAGCGGACTGACTGCTTGTGCATCCAAAATCCTTTAAACCAGTTATGCCATATGAGTCCACCATACCTTCCTATACATGGTATTTACCTGCCATTCCTAACGAAGACTTTCATGTACCATCTCGAAATTATTCAAAAAAACATTCCTATTTTGTGCCTCCGTTTTAGTTCATGAGGAAGTAGTAGTTAATTCATGATCTTTTTAAGTTGGACAAGCTTCACCCCGGGATTGCATGTCTAATGTGCAAACCCATAATACGAGAAGGAACTGGCAAAGAGTGCGCCCGGCTCAAAAATAATATAACAAACAAACCCTCCTTCACGCTTTGTTCATGAGAAATCAGAAAACTTTGGCAGTGATAAACAAAGGAGATTAAGAGGATGTGATCGTCCTCATTCGGGAGCCGTTCCTCGAAACTTGTCCAGCTCAAGAAGTGATTGAGTTATCTGCTAGCATTCGTTGACGAAATATGCATATTCTAAAAAAAATTATTACCTCTGTTTTTAAAACCAAGAGCTCTGGTACATGATTAGTTTTTGTTTCCGACCACGGGTTTTCAACTTTGCAAACAAAAGCCACGGTTCGAGAGTCTCCACATTCTTTAAAGCACCAACTACTGAGAGCATGATTGTCATTCTGAGTGTAATGTGCATTGTCCCAAAGTAGCATTGTCTTTTGCATGATTATGATATCGTTTATTCTGAAATCATTGTATCTAGTCATCACTTAAACCTTGGAGGTGCCCCTGCATTTATGTTTTGCTTCACTAAAGGGGGCAAGCGAGATACCACTTTATCATATTTGCACACCATGCTCATTACAAATCTATTTGATGTTTCAGTATGATATTGTAAAACTTTCAGTTCTTTGTGATTTTCTCATGAGGCAACTTAATTACTACAGATTCATTGTCTCAGTAAGCTTTTGTCATATGACTATGAAAGGTCCTTATATGGTTAATAGCATGTCACCACAGAAATTATTCTTGTTATCATTTACCTACTCGAGGACGAGCAGGAATTAAGCTTGGGGATGTTGATACGTCCAAAACGTATCTATAATTTCTGCTTGCTCCATGCCTCTTTTGGGTGATATTGCTATGATATTTATACACTTCCATACACTTTTGATCATATTTTGACTAACCTATTAACTCAGTGCACCCCAGTGCCAGTTTCTGTTTTCTGCTGTTTTTGTATTTCAGGTTTTCCCGTCACGTAAACTGCCAGAAAAATCCCGGAAAAATTATATAAAAAATCAGCGTCCCGGAAGCTTCCACACGGCCGAAGTAGGGCCGGAGGGGGGCCACCAGGGCTCCAGGCGCCCTGGT
>LR738709.1:683732214-683782806 GCA_902687465.1 Secale cereale | reverse complement strand
GGGGGGGGGGGGGGGGGGGGGGCGCCTGGGCCCCCCAGGCCTCCGCTGATGCCCCCCTTTGGCATATATTTAACACGCGTCCCGAAACCCTCGAGGACGGAACCCTTTTTCGCGATCTCATCTCTGTTCCGCCGCCGCCGCGCTTCCAAGATCGGGAGTGATAACCCTCAACCATAAGGGATCGAGATAGTCTTCGCGGGTAAGAATAACCCAATTTATTGATTCGACACACGGGGAGCCAAAGAGTATTTATAAGCTTTGACAGTTGAGTTGTCAATTCAACCGCACCTGAAATATACTTACTTGCAACAAAAGATAAGTGGTAACAGTGATATGATAGTGATGATAGTAATAGTAAAAGTAAACAGCAAAAGTAAATAGCAGTAGTAAATGGCAAAAGTAGCAACTAGTGACAAGCAGGATTTAAAACACTATAGGCTAGGGAGATGGATGGTTGGGCGCTGCATGGATGAGATAGATTTAACTTGGGGCACGGCACACGGAAAAGTAATGATCATCTAGGCAAATATCAAACATTAGGCATGTATCCCGTAGGTAGTTGTACGTGCTTGCAATAAGAACTTTCACAACATCTTTTGTCCTACCATCCCGCTACGAACGGGGCCAAAAGGAACTTATGGATATTAAGGTGCTCCTGTCAAAGAGCACCGGAACAAAGCAATGAACTCAATGGATACATGTAATCCTCAAACTACGGACCATCCCCTTTGGTGTCCCAAGCTGTCACTTTTGGGATCGCCGGTTCCGGACCGTAACAGGTGCAAACAACTCATAGATAGGATCACGAACACAAATATATTCATGCAAACACATATGGTTCAGATCTGAAATCATGGCACTCGGGCCCTAAGTGTCAAGCATTAAGAATAACAAGTTGAAGCAAAGATGATAAACACCATAGTAGATGATAGGCAACATGCCCCCAACGATCTGATAAACTATTACATGATCTAACTCATCCAATCCCAACCATCCCCTTCGCCTACAGCAGGGGAATTACTCACACATGGAAAGAGAAGTCATGGAAGGATGATGGAGTGGTGATGATGATGACGATGGCGACGATCTCCCCTCCTCGGAGGCCAATTCAGCCTCCAGATTAGCCCTCCCGAGGAAGAACAGAGGGTGGCGGCGGCTCCGCGACGAAAAACTGCGAAAGAACTTCTGATCTGGGGTTTCTGCGTCGGGAGTAAAAATACGAGGCGAAGTAGGGCACCAGGGGGTGTGGGACCCACCCAGGCGGCCCCCCGGCGCGGCCTAGGGGGGGGCGCGCCCACAGGGCGCCTGGGCACCCCCTGGCCCCACTTCTGGCTCCTGGTTCCTTCGGGTGCGTGGATTTTCTGTGATTTTTCGTGGATTTTTCTGAGATACCTAAAAATCCGTTTTCCTGCACACAAATAAACCATACAGGCAGCTCTGCTGAAAACAGCGTCAGTCCGGGTTAGTTTAGTCCAAATCATGCAAGAATGAGGCCAAAACAATATCAAAAGTGTTTGGAAAAGTAGATACGTTTGAGACGTATCAGGGAGCACCAGGAGAACTCTTCCCGGCACCCTGCCGGAGGGGAGGATCACCACCGGGAGCCTCTCCACCACCATGGATGCCTCCCGGATGAGTTGTGAGTAGTCTCCCTTGGACCATGGGTCCATGACCAGTAGCTATGTGATGTTCTCCTCCCCTTCTTGTGCTTCACTAATTAGACCTCGTGAGCTGCCCTACATGATCGAGGCACATATGTAATCCTTATGCTGTTGCTATGTTGAGTTTGCTGGGATCCGATGGATTGTGAGATTATGTTCAGATTGTGTTTGAGTAATATATTTGATTTACCTCTTTTATATTTATGTTCTTAAGTAATACTTGCATGTTCTCCGTTGCTATTTATTGTTTTGGCCGAGTAGTAGGTAGTGACTCCAAGAGGGAACGTTATGCTTGATTGTGGGTTCATGCCCCTCGATGCCTAGCTTGAGTGACAGAAACATGAGTCTAGGGGATGTGCTGTTGCCACAAGGGGGAAAACAACGGTGCTTGTGCTCGCGGGTGCAAGGATTGTTTACTTTACGCAAAGTTCTTTTAATGCAGTTGTCTGCTGCTTTGAGTTTACACTATGGGTGGGACTCACAACTTAATACCAGCGAGATGTTATGGATAGATATCTCAAGGTGGATGGTTAGTAGTGGATGCAGATGGATTTCGGTCTACTTGCCTTGGCGTACCGCCCATGCTTTGAACCTCTACCTTTCTTGCAACATAGTTAGCATTGGTTTGCGCACATAATTCTGTCAATTGCCCAGCTGTAATTCGTTTACCTCACATAGCTGTTTTATCGTCTTTTTGGAGAGAGACATCACTAGTGAACATCATGGGACCCCGGTCCATATTACCATCACTGATCACATCCGCTACTTACTTTCCGCTTTTACTTACTAGTTGCAGCAATACCTATCACTATTATCTCTTGTGTTTGATCCTTTGTAAACGACAAGGCCGGAGGGATTGACAACCTCTCTGTACTCGTTGGGAGCAAAGTTATTTGTATCTGTGTGCAGGTCCAAGTTGATTGCTAAGTATCTGGCGCTGTTAGCAGTTGACACCTTCTTGTTAAACCTTGGAGTCTCAGGGGAAATCGATCCTTGGTATCTTTGCCAAGGGAAAACTTCCGCTACACTGCATCTCAAACCTTCCACTTGGGGTAACCAACGAGGGGCGAGAAGCCATCACTCGCCCCTCGTAGGTTACCCCAAGTGGAAGGTTCAGATGTAGCGTAGCGGCAAATTTCCCTTGGCAAAGATACCAAGGATCGAATCCCGTGTGGCTCCGAGGGTCGACAAGTAGGTGTCAACGGCGCCAAAAACTTAGCGGTTGACAGGACCTGCACACAGATACAGATAACTTTGCTCCCAACGAGTACAGAGAGGTTGTCAATCCCTCCGGCCTTGTCGTTTACAAAGGATCAAACACAAGAGGTAATAATGATAGCTATGACTGCAACTAGGAAATAAAAACAGGAAGTAAATAGAAGGTGTGATCAGTGGTGGTAATATGGACCGGGGTCCCATGATTTTCACTAGTGATGTCTCTCTCCCAAAAGACGATAAAACAGCAAAGCGAGGTAAACAAATTACAGCTGGGCAATTGACAGGATTATGTGCGCAAACCAATGCTAACTATGCTGTAAAGAAAGGTAGAGGCTCAAAAGCATGGGCGGTACGCCAAGGCAAGTAGACCGAAATCCATCTGCATCTACTACTAATCATCCACCTTGAGATATCTATCCAGAACATCTCGCTGGTATTAAGTTGTGAATCCCACCCGAAGTGTAAACTCAAAGCAACAGACAACTGCATTGAAAGAACTTTGCGTAAAGTAAACAATCCTTGCACCCGCAAGTACAAGCACCGTTGTTTTCCCCCTTGTGGCAACAGCATATCCCCTAGACTCATGTTTCTGTCACTCAAGCTAGTCATCAGGGGGCATGAACCCACAATCAAGCATAACGCTCCCTCTTGGAGTTACTACCTACTACTTGGCCAAAGCAATAAACAGCAACGGAGAACATGCAAGAATTACTCAAGAACATAAATATAAAAGAGGTGAATCAAATATATTACTCAAACACAATCTGAACATAATCTCATAATCCATCAGATCTCAGCAAACTCAGCAGAGCAACAGCAGAAAGATTACATATGTGCCTCGATCATGTAGGGCAGCTCACGAGGTCTAAACCATGAAGAGCAAAGAGGGGAGGAGAACATCAGATAGCTACTGATCATCGACCCATGGTCCAAGGTGGACTACTCACGACTCATCCGGGAAGCGTCCATGGTGGTGGAGAAGCTCCCGGTGGTGGTTCTCCCCTCCGGCAGGGTGCCGGGAAGAGTTCTCCTGATGCTCCCGATATTGGAAGCGCTGCGGCGGCGGAACAGAGGCGAGATCGCGAAAAAGGGTTCCGTCCTCGAGGGTTTCGGGACGAGGGGAATATATATGCGAAGGGGGGTCACCAGAGGCGGAGCCGGGGCCCCAGGCGCCCCCCGGCGCGGCCAGGGGTGGGGCCGTGCCAGGTGGCCGCCTGGGCCCCCCCTGGCTCCCCTCTGGCCCCGCTTTGGTTATTCGCGAAGCTTCCTGTACGCTGATTTTTCCTGTATTTTTCCCGGAATTTTTGGAGCACTTTTAATATGGGCGAAACCAGAAATAGAAAAACAGCAGAAAACAGGAACTGGCACTGTGGTACACTGAGTTAATAGGTTAGTCCAAATATGATCAAAAGTGTATGGAAGTGCATAAATATCATAGCAATATCACACAAAAGAAGCATGGAGCAAGCAGAAATTATAGATACGTTTTGGACGTATCAACATCCCCAAGCTTAATTCCTGCTCGTCCTCGAGTAGGTAAATGATAACAAGCATAATTTCTGTGGTGACATGCTATCAACCATATAAGAACTTTTAAGTAAAGCAATCAAGGCATGTAATTCAATTCAAGTCATAACAAGCAAGAGTCTATATTAGCATTGTAACAAGCAACATAAGAACATAAAGGTGCAAGAGCTCTCGCTGTCCGTGACTCAAATGTCTCCAAATGGTGTTTGCGTGCAAGAAAGGGGATAGGGATATACGAGAGAGTAAAACATAGTTTTTGTATTGTTGAGAACTTAATCTACTAAAGTTTCACACATGGTCTTCTTTGGAATCTTATCTTGACTCATCCCCAGACCACCAGTCAGGTACAAGTCAAAATGATCCACTCCCTTTCGATATTTTGAGCACTCATGCAATGGATGAGCGCAAGCAAGAAATTCGACACTTAGGATGGCAAAGAGAGAAAAATGATGAAGGGGAAGACAAAAAAGGTGTGAAAGGCTCACATCAATGAGGACAATCATAGGCGAGAGAAAGCCAAATGATAGATATGATGTGAGGAGTAGGGATTGCCATGCAACGGATGCACATATGAGCTAAGGTAAGCTCTCCAATGGAACTAGTGGGGGTGCATCCAACTTGCTTGCTCAAGAAGACCTAGAGCTCTTTTGAGGAGGCTCATCATTGGAATATACAAGTCAAGTTCTATAGTGTGAAGGTCCCCACATAGCTATATGCATGAATGATAATCTCTATGGAGTACAAGGTATAAGATGGAGTACGAGTGTGGATCTCAAAAGGAATAGTAGTGTGCCCCCTTCTCTCTTTTTATTTCTTTTTCTCTTTTTTTTCTCTTTTTTTTATTTTTTTGTGGCCTCAATGGCTCTTTCTATTTAACTCTCTTTTGTCCTCTTTGGGATCTTTTGATTTTGTCCTCTTTGGGATCTTTTCCTCACTTTAGGGGCAACACTCTATATATTACAAGAAGTATAGAAGATCTTTCACACTTTACAAAAGTACTCAACATAAAGAAAATGAAACTATCATGATGTATGCAAATGTATGCCTCTGCCAGTGTAGCAGGATATGCAATGATACTAGCGCGTCATGTAGCAATGATTAGGGCAAGGCCCAACTAGCATGCGGCTCATCGATCAAGCAAAAAGCATGTATGACATGAAGATCAAGTCATGAGAAGATGGATGTTGCATGGCAATGTATCTCGGAAAGGCTATGGAAATGCCTTGATAGGTAGGTATGGTGGCTGTTTTGAGGAAGGATATAATGAGGCTTATGATGACAGAGCGTATCGTGCCAAGGATTTGGATGCACCGGCGAAGTATGCGCCAACTCTCGAGGTGAGAAAGGGCAATGCACGGTACCGAAGAGGCTAGAAAAATATGGCTAGGTGGAAGTGTCAACTTTCGAATACTCACATTAGTCCGAAGAACTCATGCACTTATTATCGGTAACTCTCAATCTAATTAGGAGGTTCACAAAGAGACAAGTACCCCGAGGAGGAGTGTATGGGGGTTTGGTTATCCTCGCGCATCCTCGACTCATGGTACGTGAGTGTACTCTAATATTCGATCCCTCCAAAGATTAGTGATCCATCTAGTAGCTAAAGTTCTCAACTATTTTGTAGGTTTTCGAAAATAAACACGGATTGCCCAAAATACGACATCTATCACTAATAGGCTAAAGCTCTTGACACCAAAAGTTCAGACATTACTCATGGCAATACCTCAAAACTATTGCAAGTTACTACCAAAATTAAATAGCAACCTCAATTACCTACTTTAAGTTAAGACACACAACTCAGTGCAACAGGCAAACTCCCTTAACAAGATAAACATGAAAACTCAAGAGAGTTTAGCAACCAACTAAACAAAAGCTCTTTAAAAAGAAAAGCATGAAAACTAAGAGCTAAACATGACAGCAGCTATGGAAAGACAGAGAACACACACAGCAAAGATAAGCATGAAAATCCTATGTTGTGTTCTAGGTTGAAGTGGAGCGTGTTTTTCTCCCACACAAAGAAAGCTGGGTTCTAACTTGTTATGAACAGCAAGCAAAGCTAAAGAAAACTAAAAAGGAAACTAAGAGCAAGACGCTCCAAGCATAGCACATAACGCATGAAGTGATAAAAATATAGTGGAACGAAAGACGAACTGATAATTGTTGATGGAGAGGGGGATGCATGGGGGCATCCCCAAGCTTAGACGCTTGAGTCTTCTTGAATATTTCTTGGGGGTGCACGGGGGCATCCCCAAGCTTGAGCGTTTGACCCTCCTGAATCTTTTTTTATCATCTTCCCTCGCACACTTGAAAACTCCCTTCATACATAACTCATCATAATCTGATTAGCGAGGTTAGTACCCACAATAAAATAATTTTCCCTACTGCAAATAAGGATAATCTTGAAGAGCTACTGTTTCTCAAGATTGCCAAAAGGTTTTTGCAAAGAAAAAGCAAGCTCAAGGTTTGCAAAACGAAGAAAAGGCAAAACAGGACAGAATCTGTGAAAAACAGACCAGCAGGTAGTAAATAATTTTTTCGGGGCACTTCTGCAACTCAAATCAAAAAACTCAGAACAGATGCTCGAAAGCCAATTGTATAGAGTATGCTGTCAAAAATATTCAGATCAAAAAGATGATCTGGTGATTTATTCGAATTTTTCTGTCCAAGGACAGAATCTGTTTTCTGGACAGCACGTCACAACTTTTGAACTTTCTTGCAATCGGAGGCTAAACTTGGCACAAAGCTGAAAAGAAAAGATACAATGATGATGCTACTGTAGTAACACACATCAAGACACAACAAAAGCAAAAATAAAACCTTATTCGTTGTGGGCTGCCTCCCAAAAGCGCTTTCTTTTATGCCTTTAAGCTAGGCATGATGCAAAAAGAGAAGATCAAGTTTTATCAAGAGTAAGAGAATAGCTAGCCCGTATAACGGACTCAAAAGGCAACTTAATCTTCTTTCTAGGGAAGTGTTCCATCCCTTTCTTTAGAGGGAATTGGAATCTTATATTCCCCTCTTTCATGTCAATGATAGCACCAACGGTGCGAAGAAAAGGACGTCCCAAAATAATTGGACAAGAAGGTTCACTTTCAATATCCATAATAGTAAAATCAACGGGAACATAATTGTCATTGACAATGATAAGAACATCGTCGATCTTCCCCAAAGGTTTTTTTATGGAAGAATCAACAAGACGAACACCAAAAGAACAAGGATCAATAGGTTTCAATTCAAGCATATCATACATTCTTTTGGGCATAACGGAGGTACTAGCTCCAACATCACATAAAGCATAGCAAGAGAAGTTATTCAACTTAATTTTAATCATAGGATCCCAACCATCTTCTAGCTTTCTAGGTATGGAGGCTTCTACCCTAAGCTTCTCCTCCCTAGCTTTGATAAGAGCATTAGTGATATGCTCCGTGAAGGCAAGATTAAGTGTGCTAGTGTGGGGATCTCTAGACATCTTGTGAAGAAAACCAATAACTTCAGAAAGGGTGCAATTATCAAAATCAAGGTCACTATTATCAAGTAAAGTGGTAGTGGTGTCCTTTAGGCTCACTTGTTTGGTAGCTTCTATGGTTATAGGAGTTTCTTCTTCTACGGTTGAGGTCATAGCATCACCATTAATAGGTCCAATGGGACTAGGAGTGCATTGGGTGCTAAGAGTTTGGATATCCTCAACAACTTGGATAGTAGCAACAGTGTGGTGGGTAGGAAGGCTCTTAATTCTATCTTCTTCCTCCTTTAGGGGTGCAACCACTTCAGGTTTAGCTGCCATTTGGTTTATCAAAGTGGCTTGTGTGTGGGACATATTGGAAACTTGGGTCTCAGTGATGGTGAGCCTAGTCTGGAGGTTAGAAATCTCAATATTTAGGCTCTCCAGTTGTCTACCAATGTCTTGCAAGATAGCATTATGCTCATCTAATTGCCTCGAGAAGGTCTTGTTTTGTTCATATTGGGTGTGCATATAGTTCTTAGTGGCCTTTTCTATTTCTAGAAGTTTCTCATAACTGGGCATGTCTCTATCTCTTTGGGTGGAGTTCTTGGTGCTAGGATAAGTATTGTTATTCCCATAGGAATTAGAGGGGAACGGTCTAGGGTTGCTACCAAAATTACTCCTATAAGCATTGTTATTGAAATTGTTTCTAGATATAAAGTTCACATCTACTTGATCTTGAGCAATCAAAGAATTTAAAGGAACATCATGAGGATCAATAGAAGATTGCTTGGAAAGTAGAGACATGATCAAGTCAACTTTTTCATTTAGGGAGGAAATCTCCTCGACAGAGTTTACCTTCCTACCTGTTGGAGCGCGTTCGGTGTGCCATTGGGAATAATTGGTCATCATCTCGTCGAGAAGCTTCATGGCAGCACCAAGTGTAGTTGACATAAAGGTTCCTCCCGCGGCCGAATCTAACAAGTTCCGCGAGGTAAAGTTTAAGCCTGCATAAAAAGTTTGGATAACCATCCAAGTAGTCAAACCATGAGTAGGGCAGTTCTTGACAAGAGATTTCATGCGTTCCCAAGCTTGGGCAACGTGTTCATTATCCAATTGTTTAAAATTCATTATGTTACTCCTTAATTGGATAATTTTAGCAGGGGGATAGTACTTCCCAATAAAGGCATCCTTGCACTTGTCCCAAGAATCTATACTATTCCTAGCCAAGGATTGAAACCAGATTTTAGCTCTTCCTCTCAAGGAGAAAGGAAAAAGCTTAAGCTTAACAATATCACCATCTATTTCTTGGTACTTTTGCATATCACAGAGCTCAACAAAATTATTTAAGTGCAAAGCAGCATCATCTCCAGCACCGGAGAATTGATCTTTCATAACTAGGTTCAGCAAAGCAGGTTTAATCTCATAAGAAGGTGCTGAAGTGGCAGGTGTAGCAATAGGCGTGCAGATAAAGTCATTGTTGTTATGACTAGTGAAGTCACACAACTTGGTGTTCTCGGTGGAACCCATAGCAGCAGCAAGCAAGATAACTATTTTTGTGATTTTTGGTAAGGGACACTAGAGCAAAAACTGAAAGGTAAACTAACAAGACTAAAAAGCAAAGATAAAAGATAGCGTGCAACTCCCCTATCTTGAAGAGTGGAGTCCCCGACAACGGCGCCAGAAACTTGCTTGATGGCTTCTCGCCCCTCGTTGGTTACCCCAAGTGGAAGGTTGAGATGTAGCGTAGCGGCAAACTTCCCTTGGCAAAGATACCAAGGATCGAATCCCGTGAGACTCCGAGGGTCGACAAGTAGGTGTCAACGGCGCCAGAAACTTAGCGGTTGACAGGACCTGCACACAGATACAGATAACTTTGCTCCCAACGAGTACAGAGAGGTTGTCAATCCCTCCGGCCTTGTCGTTTACAAAGGATCAAACACAAGAGGTAATAATGATAGCTATGACTGCAACTAGGAAATAAAAACAGGAAGTAAATAGAAGGTGTGATCAGTGGTGGTAATATGGACCGGGGTCCCATGATGTTCACTAGTGATGTCTCTCTCCCAAAAGACGATAAAACAGCAAAGCGAGGTAAACAAATTATAGCTGGGCAATTGACAGGATTATGTGCGCAAACCAATGCTAACTATGCTGCAAAGAAAGGTAGAGGCTCAAAAGCAGGGGCGGTACGCCAAGGCAAGTAGACCGAAATCCATCTGCATCTACTACTAATCATCCACCTTGAGATATCTATCCAGAACATCTCGCTGGTATTAAGTAGTGAATCCCACCCGAAGTGTAAACTCAAAGCAACAGACAACTGCATTAAAAGAACTTTGCGTAAAGTAAACAATCCTTGCACCCGCAAGTACAAGCACCGTTGTTTTCCCCCTTGTGGCAACAGCACATCCCCTAGACTCATGTTTCTGTCACTCAAGCTAGTCATCAGGGGGCATGACCCACAATCAAGCATAACGCTCCCTCTTGGAGTTACTACCTACTACTTGGCCAAAGCAATAAACAGCAACGGAGAACATGCAAGAATTACTCAAGAACATAAATATAAAAGAGGTGAATCAAATATATTACTCAAACACAATCTGAACATAATCTCATAATCCATCAGATCCCAGCAAACTCAGCAGAGCAACAGCAGAAAGATTACATATGTGCCTCGATCATGTAGGGCAGCTCACGAGGTCTAAACCATGAAGAGCAAAGAGGGGAGGAGAACATCACATAGCTACTGATCATGGACCCATGGTCCAAGGTGGACTACTCACGACTCATCCGGGAAGCGTCCATGGTGGTGGAGAAGCTCCCGGTGGTGGTTCTCCCCTCCGGCAGGGTGCCGGGAAGAGTTCTCCTGATGCTCCCGATCTTGGAAGCGCTGCGGCGGCGGAACAGAGGCGAGATCGCGAAAAAGGGTTTCGTCCTCGAGGGTTTCGGGACGAGGGGAATATATATGCGAAGGGGGGTCACCAGAGGCGGAGCCGGGGCACCAGGCGCCCCCCCGGCGCGGCCAGGGGTGGGGCCGCGCCAGGTGGCCGCCTGGGCCCCCCCTGGCTCCCCTCTGGCCTCGCTTTGGTTATTCTCGAAGCTTCCTGTACGCTGATTTTTCCTGTATTTTTCCCGGAATTTTTGGAGCACTTTTAATATGGGGGAAACCTGAAATAGAAAAACACCAGAAAATTGGAACTGGCACTGTGGTGCACTGAGTTAATAGGTTAGTCCAAATATGATCAAAAGTGTATGGAAGTGCATAAATATCATAGCAATATCACACAAAAGAAGCATGGAGCAAGCAGAAATTATAGATACGTTTTGGACGTATCAACAGCCCAACTAGGCCCAGCCTACTCCCCCTTCGCTCCGTTGCCATTGGATCACGATCCGATGGCTCCGGAACGCTCAAAAACCCCTCCAAACTCCAAACCCTAGCCCTCCTGCTATAAATGGACTCCCCCTAGTCCATTTTTGGCATTCCCCTACCCCCCTCCTCAAATTCCGCGTAGTGCTTCCACCACCGCCGCCCAGTGCTTCCACCGTCGCCGCGCCGTGCTTCCACCCTTGCCGCGTCGTGCTTCCGCTGCAGCCGCCACCTTCTTCCCCACCGCGCGGGCCCGTGGAAGCCCAGATCTGGCCCGCCAGGGCCCGGATACCGTCCGCCGCCAGCCCGCAGGCGCCCGAGCTGCGCCTCCCGAGCTCCCGCACGCCGGCTCTGCCCCGCCGCCGCGGACGCCGCCGCCAGCTCGCCGGAGCACCACCAACCGCCGCCGCCGCCTCGATCTGCACCACCTCAGCTCGCCGCCGTCCGCTGCTCCGCACCGACCACCTCCAGCCCCGCCGCCGGTGAGCCGCGTGCCTCCCCGGCCGGATCTGCCTGCCGCCGGCCTCCTTGTGCTCTCCGGCGCAGGCCCTGACCTGTGCTTCAGCCGCCGCCGCCATGGATCGGGCGAGCTGGGAGTTCGTCCCGCTCGCCTTGCTCGTCCGCTCGGGTCCGTTGACCGCGCCCAGGCCAGGCCCGTCGCCACGCCCCAGCTCCGCCGGCCCAGCGGCCCACCTCAGCCAGCTCTCGCCCGAGGCCCTGCCTCGCGCCCATCCGGTTGTGGGCCGGCCTCATCGACCGCGCGGCCCAGCTGCCTCTCCCTCCTCCAGATCTGGGCCTCATCCCGCTAGGGTGAGCCCCTCCTAAATCCCGCCCCGGGCGTCACATAGTTTTTCTGCGCTCTGTTGTTTTTTTTCCCTTGTGTAATCTGCTAAGTCCCTGTTAACTGTTATAATGTTGCATCTTTGCATGATGATAACTTTTTGTGTGGTGATCCAAATGGAGTGAATGATATGTCAAAATGATCGTGGTGATATGCTCTACACTTTGTTCCATTGTGCCATGCTCATTTGAGTTCATATAGATGCTTAAATATCTGTTGTAAGAGTGCTACTTGTTATAAACTGCTGCTACTTGTTATTTTCATGCCATGTTTGAGATATGATAACTTGGTGCATGTTTATCCAAATGATGCAAATGATATGTCAAAATGTTCATCATGAGATGCTCTACCTAATGGTTGCTATAGCATGCTTGTTTGAGTTCATATTGCCATGTTTATCTATGCTGCAAAAGTGCATTTGGCTGTTATGTTCTGAAACTTGTTACGAGATGCCTAGTTGAGGAGCTTGTTGCTATTGTTGTGTTTGTCCCTTTTTCACATGCCTACATGTTTTAGGATCTCCATGATGTGGTCTTTGAGATGGTGCATTTAACTTTCCATGATATGCCTTGTGTTGACTTAAACATGCTTGTAAACATGCCATGTTGTTATTACTGTTTTAACACTTAGTGAAATTTCACCAAGTCTGGAATCTGTAATATCCTGATGCTATGTTTGCTTGATGCCCTAGGTGAATCCATGTTAGTTTTGGGGTGGCCATTGATCATTCCTTGTTGTATATGTTGTTGTCTATCCATTCATGCCTTCACTTGCTCATTTGGGTTGCTTTAGCTTATTTATTTCTTGCTCCCAAGTTGCTATAAAATATTGCTGTCAGGTTTTTAGTGTCATGATCAAAATGTTGTTGCTTGTTGCTATTGATCCATGCCTCCTATGGAGATGCTCCAATAGAGTTGTTTGCTGTAGGATATGTATACTTCATGTTCATGCTTCTTATCACCATGTTTGAGTGATGTAGCTTATATTTATCATGCTCCAAAGTTGCAATGTGGCTGTTAACTTCAGCTTGTTGTTATATATTGTTTCATGTGTATCTTTTAGCCCATTGCTCCGTTTGGAGTGTTCCTTATATGAAACTTGTGTGTTTTTGCATGTAGAATCATAATATCATCTTGCTAACATGTTTGGAGTAAGTTTGGGTGATGTTTGGGTGCATCTTGCACCGTTGCCATGTTGTGCTTCCTACCTTGCCATGTTATGCTTCCTGTATAGACTTGTTATGCTTCCTATATAGACTTGCTGTGCTTCCTGTATAGATTTGTCATGCATCATATCTTGCCATGTATTGCATCATATAGACTTGTGTTGTTTTCTATGCTTCCTACCTTGCCATGTTATGCTTCCTGTATAGACTTGTTGTGCTTCCTATATGGACTTGTTTGCATCATACTTGCTTAAGCACATTGCCATGTTTCCTGTGATGTTTTCTGTGCTTCCTACCTTGCCATGTCATGCTTCCTGTTTAGTCTTGTCATGCATCATACCTTGCCATGTATTGCATCATATAGACTTGTGTTGTTTTGCTGTGCTTCCTACCTTGCCATGTTTTGCTTCCTGTGTAGACTTTCTGTGCATCATAAGTAGATTTATTTTGCATCATACTTGGTTGAGCATATTGACATGTTCTTGAGTGGTTTGTTTACCGTATTGCTTGCTTCTTCTCGTTAGTGCTTGTTCCGTTGCGTTCGTGAGGATTCGATCGTCTACCCGTGGTTCTTCTTCAAGGCTTCTTCTCCGTCTTCTTCACGGAACCGTTCTTCTTCCTTGCGGGATCTCATGCAAGATGACCATACCCTTGGATACATTTGCTATCATTGCCATGCTTAGTGTCTCGATGCTATCATTACATGTCGCTCTACCCATCATTATTGTCAGCCTCTCCTTGTTGCCATGAAACCTCTAACCTTTGAAACCTTCCTAGCAAAACCATTGTTTGGCTATGTTACCCGCTTGCTCAGCCCCTCTTATAGCGTTGTTAGTTGCAGGTGAAGATGAAGATCGTTCCAGGTGGGAACTTGTTGTTGGTATATCACAATATCTATAATTATTATTAACACACCTATATACTGGGCATGGGTGGAAGGCTTGGCCTTTTGCTCGGTGTTTTGTTCCACTCGTGCCACCTTAGGCGCCGATAAACCGGCATTATGTTCCTTGTTTTTGCGTTCCTTACACGATGGGTATATGGGGACCCCTTGACAGTTCGTCTTTGAATAAAACTCCTCCAGCAAGGCCCAACATTGGTTTTAATTTGCTCATAATAACAACTTAATTAATTAATTAATTTGCATAGGAAGTTAGCGCTACCGAGGATTCTTCTACATAGCAGGGGGGCCAATGCTGATGGTGTTGGTCCCAAACGGGGAGCCTGCGGGGCCACCACGGGGAAACTCGAGGTTTGGTTTTACCTGTAGCATCACCCATCCGGTCGTGGCCTGAGACGAGATACGCGCGGCTACTATCAGGGTGTCGACACACCGGGAGGTCTTGCTGGACTTGTTTTACCATTGTCGAAATGTCTTGTGCACCGGGATGCCGAGTCTGATCGGATTTCCCTAAGATAAGGGGTGATGATATTATATTTATCACTTCAGCTAATCGTGAGAGCTTGTGATGGGCTAAGTTGGGACTCCCCTGCAGGGTTATGATCTTTCAAAAGCTGTGCCCGCGGTTATGTGGCAGATTGGAATTTGTTAATGTCCGGTTGTAGAAAACTTGACAGAGGATCCGAAGTAAAACACACAACTGTGTGAGTAACCGTGACTGTCTCTTTTCATTTTGAGAAAAGAACACGATGGGGTTATGTTTGACTCGTATTTAGTTCAGGATCTTTAGCGATCACTTCTAGTTGCGACCGTTTGCGTAGATGCTCATCTTATTCTGGTACTCGTAAGTTAGCCATCATATTTTTGCTTAGCCGCTGCTGCAACCTCACCACTTTACCTCTTCCTACCTATTAAGTTTTGATAGTCTTGTTACTCATGGTTATGGGATTGATGAGTCCTCGTGGCTCACAGATACTACAACAACAGTTGCAGGTGCAGGTTTCCGATGTCTTGACGTGAGAGCGTTGTTCTGTTGTTGGTGTTCTTCTTCTTCAGTCTTGGGTTAGGTTCCGGGTCGGCAGCCTGGGATAGCAGATGGATGTCCTTGTGCTTTTCATGTTTGTATCCGTAGTCGGATACTTTGTATTGATGTTGTTGTATTCATGTAACTTGTATGTATTGTTGTATCCTCATGTACGTATGTTATGGTACGATGTAATGATATCCATCTTGCTAAGCGCCCGAAATGCGGTTGTGCCCCAATCACGTAAGTGTCACGTGATCGGGATAGAATCGCATCTTGGGCCTGACAGCATTCTTCTCTCATCAAATCTCGACCTGGCTTGTTGATATTTTAGACAACTTTACAAACGTATTTAAATCGGTGGAATTTGATATAACGAAGTGAGGTGGGACTATTTGTAACAAAATGGTGAGCTGGTTCGTTTAGCTAGGGACACCTCTAAGGTAGTGGAGGTTGTGAGTTCGAACCTCATCGGATCACTTGTTTTTCTGGTTGGCTACTATTTCTGGCTGCTCCTGAATAAGGCCCAGTCTGGCTTATGTAGGAGATGCACGAAAAATGACGAGCTACACAGCGGCCCACGGATGAAATTCAGCACATACAGACTTTTTAAGTACCACCTCGGATATAAAAAGAATTGAATCTTAGAAAATAAAAATAAAAATTTGGGTGAACAGATGGCAAACTTGAAGAAAGGCACCTTACTTTATTAGTAGGTATAGATGTAGATGTAGATATAGATATGGATATCTTTATCTTTATCTTTTACCTACTAATAAAGCGTGCATTGCTTTCGTCGGGTTCACCGTCACAGTGTTTTTATGAAAAAGTCCCTGAAGTTTTTGACCATTGAACCTGCAGTCCTTTTTTGTGTCCGTTAGTTTTTTTCTTCCTACGTGGCTTGGCTATCGTACGTGCTCATCTCCCCTGGGCCAAACTGGACATCTGCCATGTTCGTCCATGTCCCAACAATTCTGGCCCACATATCCGCAAAAATATTAGCTGTTTTTTCTGAACATAGTACAGACGCAAGCGCTCATATACACACGTATACACTCACCCCTATGAACGCACACACTTACACCCTATCTCTATGAGCACCTCCGAAAGACTGAGCCGGCATATCATCTTGAAATTTACGAAGTCACCGTAGGCACCTCGTCGTCGACGGGAACGTCTCCTCCCACTGAACGTGCATCGCCAGAAATCCTGAAATAAATCCAGGAATAAATGCAAGCACCATGATTCACAACCTCCAGGTTAGTAAATAATGTTGTGGCCAACTGAACTAACCCATGTTGTCTCTAGGAATCAAAGTTTATTGTGTTGTTAAATTATCCCACCTCGCTCCCTTACATACAATATACCCAACTTATATACGTCTCTCAATTCCCTCGGTATCAGGAAGAGGTCTCGGGGATTATGACAGAGAAGAGAAACGTGAAAGGAAGAGAGGCTAAGGAAGAAAAGAGTGGCTAATTTAAATGCACAGCCAGTTAAAATCAAATGAGATTAATTCACATATATATGGAGAGGCTAAGAAAGGAAGGAGGAGGGTGGCTAAGGAAGGAAAGAGACTATAATTAACCTTATATAATATGGGCTGCTGGAAAGAGAGGATAACTAACTTTCTATATATAATATGGGCTGCTATTATGTGGGCTATTAAACGATTCATGAGGACGTGAATAATTTAAGAACGGCGAATATGCATGTTGATTCACGTTGCATGTGATGCCCTGATCAATGAATGAAAAAAAAATAGCTGGAGGGACTAAGAGAAGAGGATGTGAATAATTCAAACTCGGCATGCACGTGCCAGGTTGAAAGGCTCAAGAAAGAAAAACCTCAGTGGTGTTGATCTTTTTTATTTGACTTGGAAAATAACTCAACTCCATGCTTGAAAGTCTCAAGAAAAAAACATGAAGAGGTTTTGGTGCTGATCGTTGTTAACTGAAGTTGTATTTGGTGTTTGTTTGTGTCCTACACAGACTGGTACAGTGGTACTCCTAATTACTACCCAACATAAAAGCAGGAAAGGAAACAAACACCGTCCATAGTCTAAATTGGACAAGACATTTTTGGACTAACACATTTATACGTGTTAGCACACTCACGGGAAGCATGGTAATAACTACTACGACATAAAGCTAGAAAAGAAACGAACACCATCCATAGTCCAAATAGGATTGCACATTGCTGGACTAACATTATGTACACAGCTTAGCACACACGCGGGAAGCATATATACCTAGATGGCCTGTGAAGTATACGGCGAAGATTTATACATGGAAGCAAAAAAAACAAGAGAATTGTCTTTAGGTATATACAAAACAAATTGTCTTCATAGAAGGTGCATGTATTATATATTCCGAAAAATATAAAAATGTTTGGTAGTGTTTTCCCGCTACTGATTGTAGACAATCCTTATGAGGGACGATCCATAGACCAGGTGCAAGGAGTAGATTTGGGAGGGCGGCCCTTACGCCAACTTGATGAGATTATAGTTTTTAAGTTTTAGACATCCCTTTGGATTGGTACACTTCAATGACAGGTGTGTAGTGCATTGGCCGAGTTGATCAGGATTGACAACTTTTGGACGTGTTATGGTCAAGTGGACAATGCGGCAACTATTGACGAGTGCAGAAAAAGTATAAAAGGCGACAGGGGTGTGGCGCCACCATGTTGAAATATATGACATCATCTGTGGAAGTCTTGAGATATGGTTATTAAATTAAGGGCATGCAATATTTTTTTCTCTCATTGCAACGCACGGGTATTTGTGCTAGTAGATATATATGCAAAAACAATCAAATCCATGGGACCGAGCGATCCTGCCTGCTGCCATATCCATCCTTGGTACGCGCCGGAACATAGCTATAGTCTTGTGCGCCATATCCATCCTTGGTACGCGCCGGAACATAGCTATAGTCTTGTGCGTGGTACCAACTCGGAGTAGCTAGTCCATATACATGTCTAAATAGTGAAAGAAAGATACGCAGTGATTACGTAGGTGTATTGGGTATTCTGGTATGTGTATGCATACTAGCGGGTGAACAAATACCTGAATATGTATGCGTACATGGTATGGTGCGTGCATATGTGAGGCAAAGCTAATTGGCTTAGCTTACATGCAGCAATAATCCCGTATGAGCACATGCAGGCATACTAGCCAGCGCACGAATACCCAAACTACGCGTTTGCTTGCCCGCATTGCACGTTCTTACATGAGTGTATGTTGTTTGATTACATATAAGCATCGAGTTGTACTCATCTTGTACCCTACTTGATGAGCTTACCAATACTACTACACCTTACACACGATACCACCGAGCACACCAATGCCACAACATTGTTATGACGATGAACTGGACGAAGATGATGAAGTTCTTCAGCCTTAACGAACGATCCACCTTGCCAACCTCAACCTTGTTGCATGAATGCTCTGGCACATATTTGAAGTAAGCATCTCTGTCGTCTGCCCAGTCTTAAACCCTCTTCTACGGTTGTTGTCGCCGTACCCTGAAACTTGTTTGTTGCAAGCTTCTCATGAACTGTAAACATGTGGAACCTTACCTTCGAACACCGCATGCCACTTGCCATGGCAGTGCAAATGAGCAATAAGTTCAAGCAACATGTGGTGTTTGGTCGTGTGTGTGGTGTTCGGTTGCTCGTGGCAGCAGTATGCGTTCTCGTCGAATAGCCACTTGCCACCCAGCTGCCGGGCCATGTGTGTGGTGTTCGGTTGCTCGTGGCAGCAGTATGTGTTCTCGTCGTCCTCGTTTGCCTGTCGTGTGGGTGGTGCATAGCTGCGTATCGTACTAGTTCTAACATGTGTTAGTCAGAAGAATTTTACGGATGTTTTGTACGTACATGCACATACCAGTTTATCTTTTTTTTTAGGTGTACATACCAGTTTATCTAAGGAACAAAATATTGGAACATACATATGCATGCACAACATCCATTGAACATCCCTAAAACAAGGTGAACTGATTGTCTTTTTACACAATGCACTATGGGCAAAATTGTATTTTCACCTCACATTTAACACCGTTACTACCTAAAATGGACGGAAGTGTCATATAAGGAACAAAAATTACTTTAGGTGTCAAATAGGAAAGAAACTTTTATTTTTGGCCAAATAGGGAAGCAAATTTTAAGAAAGAGCCAAATAAGAAATTCTCTCTTTATTGGAGGAGAGAGTCGACATAGAGAGAGAGCCAAGGTAGTATCAACGCTCGTCTGACGACACTACAGGGCAGGAGCATACCTCCGACTGTCGTATTCACTCCAAGCAAAAATTACACTACGACCGGTAATATACATCTGTAAATTAAATCCAGACGTATTGAGTTACACCGATTCCAAACAGGGCCATAGTCCCTGTAAAATACAAATTGCCGTGGTGCATGGTCAGGGCCATAGAGGACTCATTGCTGATCACTTAAAAAACTAGGCAACATGGTTGTTAAGTATATTTTCTTCGACCATAGGTTTTTTGCAGCAAGTCCCGAGGGCCTTGTATGGTCTACACGATGTGCCGCCACTGCTACTGGAGAGACTCCCGTGTTTTCACTTGTTTCGATCTCTATACCGTTTCCCTAATCAGTATTAATTCAATTCGGTATGCATCTCGGACTTTCCAGTCAGTCTTTCTACTGTTTTTCTACTCCTTCTCAGTAGATTTATTATTATTATTTCCAGAGAAACACAACATTTTATTGAATCTTAGGTTGACTCATTACAAGTTGGTCCATTCGGTGGCGGTGAAAGCATTCGGTGCCACTCATCTACACGGCTTAGCCATCATGGTTGTCACTCTGAGTTCGGCCACGCTTGCAGCAGCACTGCTCGGGGTTGACAGATCGGTTGCAGTGGTAGCGTGGACTAAGCCCTGGTGTCCTGTGTTTGCACTCCACCAAGCACTTAAACATACTGCAGGGTTGCGTCTCGGAGGTGGTACAATTCCATGTCCCAACTGCATATATACGAACATGTTTAGGTTGTTATGCACCTCATAGTTGACCAAACAGAAACTGATGAGTAAAATCATGGAGAGGTTGCTGCTGCTTACGTGCGTGGCAGCTTGACCACATGGAGGAGGACATCGTCATCGTGAGAATCAGGAGGAGGACAATGGAGCGTGCATTGCGACTTACAAGCGCCATGCGGGTCAGGAGGAAGGTGGAGATCGCCTCTACTTTCTTCAGTTGTCCTGCTGTTGTTTCATCGATGCTAACTGGTTGCCGAGCTCTTTTCCAGGTTGTGGGTTTATATACTGTGACCAAATCTTGCAAGGCCAGCAAGTGACCATAAGATATAAGATGTTGTGGCTAGATTTTGAATTAATGAAAGCCCCTTTATAAATACTTCTACAATATATTTCTTCTATACCTAAGATATAGGATGTTGAGGCTAGATTTTGAATCCCATATCACAATGTTAATGCCACTCCTAATGCATTATATCGAAGTCTATACCTAATATTAATAAATGGGTTGTTGCTTCCGGCGGGGCGTCACTGAAATTGCCCCCAAACTTGTAAAATATACCCACCAATACCACCTTTCTTAAGGGGTTAAAATCAAGCTTTATTGATCAAATTCCACATGGTGTGGGATACAAGATGGGTCATGGGGTTCAACAAGCCAAACATGTCGCTCCTGATCCAACGAATGAGAAAACTTGGCTAACCTATCAGCATCCCCATTAGAAGCTCTGCCTTCGAAGTAAACTTACAATTAAAAGATAAAGCTCTCTGATTAATTTCACTAATGGTAGCACCATAACCTCCACAGCTAGCTCTATCGATGTCGTTGATCACTTGCTTAGAATCTGGCGTGATGATGAAACTATAAAGGGATAGATCTTGTGCAAGTGGCAAACCTTCTCTGCATGCTACTGCTTCTAAAGAAGCCACATCCGTTATTCCATGCAAAACAAGAGCCGAACTATCCATGAAGTTACCCAGCGCATCTCGACAGACAACTGCAGCAGTCCCGCTGGTCTGCACCCTGGATATTGCCGCGTCCACATGTATCTTTGTGAAACCTGCCGGCAGAGCTCTTGGTCGCGCTATTGATGCCCTTGGTGCTATCGTTGTTCTACTAGTCTTCACCAGCAATACCTCGACGTCAGATATAACCCGATTAATGAATTGATTTGTGGTTGATGGGCTTTGTTATACCTCTTGTATTGCCTTCCTTCGTGCCCACCAAATTGCCCACATTGTTACCGCTAGCCGGACAAAAGACGAGTGAGACAGAGTGTCGATCATACCCACCAATGCCACCTATAAGTGATTAAATAATGTTGTACACAGGGGAATTTCCACCTGGGCTGGCCCCCTACTAGGGACCCCCTATAATGTGCTATGTGCGAACGGAGAAGACGCACCATGCCCGTTAGGGCCGGCCCATGTCCGGTCGACCGGTTTTTTATTTCATATTTTTGTTTTTGTTTTCCTTTTCTGTTTTAGTTTTTTCCAATTTAAATAATTTAGGACTTCAAAAATGTTTCCAAAATTAAAAAATTATAATTTTAAATTAAATTTTCCATAAATGATAAGATGTTTGTGGATTCAAAAAATGTTTGCGATTCTGTAAAAAAATTGTTTACTTATTCAAAAAGTTTTGAAAAAATTATTCATGATTTTTAAAAAGTTTGTGTATTAAAAAATGTTAATGATATTGAACAATTTTTCGCCAATTCAAAAAAAGCATGAACAAAAAATATCCTAAAAATTCAGAAACTGTTCGTGACTTACAAAATTGTTTACTCATTCATAAGATGTTCGTTGATTCAAAAAATGATCACGCAGTTTGAAAAATGTTTATTAAATCAAAAATTGTTCCTGAAGTTCAAAATTTTGTTCTACTAATTTCTTAAAAACATGTTCGTTAATTCTAGAAATGTTCCCCGATTGAAGAAAAATTGTTTGAAAACATGTTTAGAAATATAATGTTCAAAAATTCAAAAAATATTCTTGATTTAGAAAATATCCAAAAATTTGTAAAAGTGTTCACAACTTTGAAAACTATTCATGATTTCAAATATGTTCACAAGCTTAGAAGAATGTTCATGATTTCAGGAAATTGTGAGTGAAAGTGTATTTCGGTGATGCAGCAAAATGTTCGAAATACTCATCTCGAAGGCCGAAGTTGTGTTCGAAATACTGAGATTTTGTATCCAGAGCACTGTTCGGCCGATTACGCCTCAAAGGATGCCTCAAATGAGTACACGAATTGTCTTCGTCTCGTCCAAATGGAAGATTTTGATATAAAAATTGTCTCAATCCAAGATCGTATGTAAAAGTTATAGGCACCTGAGTGCGGCCCTGTCACAAGCCGAAAGTGGTGCGGCCCATCAGACATCACAGCTGATGGGTAGCGCGGGTAACAGTATGTCTTGCACGAGAGATTCGGCCCTGAAGATGGCCTCGAATCGAAAAACGTTCAACATGAAAGTTGTTCACCTCGTCGAAACGGTTAAATTTGCTTTTGGACCCATCTATATCCAAGGTCGTTTTTGGCTTGTGAGAGTCAAACCCGAACTGATGTCTCATACTTGCCTAAATCCGAGTTCGGTTAATTTTGGAAATATTTAGACGGGATTTGGAGTCCTTTTCCTCTACGGGAAGTCCAGCCGCCTCATAAATAAATGAGAGGTGACGGCCGATTGAACAACACACAATCGATCAATCCATCTACCACTTTTGACCTTTACCTTTATCTCTCTCCCTTGTTTTTCTTCTTGCTACGGATATTCGACCCTCTCTAAGGTTTTTGCAATCAGGACACTCTAAACACCAGCTTAAGGATATTCGACCCACTGCATGGCCTACTCAAACTCTGGCTAAAAAAGTTAAATCTGCTCTACGGGGAGAAGAGAATTACTTGACTCACCTCGAAGCCTGTCAAAAGGCCCTGAACGGTATCGTTCGGTCCGGTATGGATGGATCGAACACCCCGTAGAACCACACCCATAAGGGCGCGATGCTCGTCGATGATAACAGAGCTATTAACCATCTCCTCCATCACTTCTGGCCAGCCCGCCGTAGCCTCGCGGCTGGAGTTCGGCACGAGCGGCTGGACCTCAACCTCCCCTCCGTTGGAAGGCAGGATCGGCACCTGTGAGGGCCTTGGGGGCTCGGGTGCGGCTGGCTGGGAGGGTCCGGACGGTCCAGACCCTCCTTCCGTATTAGCTAGGAGGGACACATCCTCCTGGTCTTTGGGGACCGAGTCGCCCCCCTCCGCCGCATTCGAACGGGGAGGGTCCTCCGGGACAACACCTCCTCGGCACCTTCGGGGACCAGGGGAGGCGCAGAGCGCGACATCGATCCGTTAATCGCCAATTTGGCGGGCAGAGAGGCCCCCTTGGGGTCTCTCTTGGAGACCTCTTTGGATGCCACAAACTCGGAGTCCGAACTGTCGGGCAGGACCAGCTTGGGCCTACACTGCCTCTTCTGGGCCCGAGGAGGATGTTCCCCCTCGTCGTCCTTGAACGCCTCCCTCTTCTTGGAGTGGGAGGAGGTGCTCTCCTCCTCATCGTCTTCTTCCTCCTCCCCGTATTGAGCAGATGGGGCAGCAACGTCTCCGGCCTTTGTATCCGGACGACCTCTCCGACGGAGGCCTTCCCTAGCCTCTGGCTGATCCTTCTTCTTCTTTCCCTTCTTTTCTGGCACCTTGTAAGGCACCATGACCAGCAACTCCTTTAGTTGAGCTGACTGGGGCTCTTCGGGCAGTGGAGCCGGACCGATGATCTTCTTGGCCTTCTCGAGCTAGCCCTGTAAAGGCAATCAAAGCAAACTTAGACCAAATTTTGTATAGTATGACCACCCGAATATATACCGGGCGAGAGATCAATTACCTCTTTCGAGGGATTTGCAGCGTCAAGACCGATGTCTTCAGCCTCAGTTGGCCACTCCTCCTGAGACTTGAACAGCAGACTCCACACCATGTCATGGGTCGTGCCGAAGAGGTATTGCACGAGGGCCGGATCATCAAGCTTGTAAGACCACATCAGGCTGGCCCTTTGTTGGCATGGGAGGAGGCGGCGTTTGAGCATTATCTGTACCATGTTGTTCAGCTTGGTGCCGGTCTCAATTACATTGAAGATACGTTTTTTGCAGCATCTTCACCTCACCGGCGGACCCCCAGTTAGGACTTTTTTGGGTCCACGAGGTCAATCTCACTAGATGACCGGATGTGAATTCGGGAGCCGTCGTCCAGGCCGCATCCCTTGGTTCAGTAATATATAACCACTCCGTCTGCCACACCTTAAGGGTGTCGAGGAATATGCCCTCCGACCATTGAACCCGGGTGAGCTTGCTGATCATCGCTCCATCGCAGTCCGCCTGGGCGCCGCCGACAACCTTCGGCTTGACGTTGAACTCCTTCAGCCACAGGCCGGAGTGTGGCTGAACTCGCAAGAGGGCCTCGCAAACAATGACGACGGCCAAAATGTGGAAGAGGGAGTTGGGACCTAGATCATGTAAGTCCAGCCCATAAAATAATATTAATCCCCTCACAAAGGGGTGCAAAGGAAAACCTAGCCCCCAGATAAAGTAGGAGAGGAACACCACCCTCTCGCCTGGCTTAGGTGTGGGGAAGACTTGGCCCTCTTTGGGGGGCCGGTGAGTGACATTGGCCGGCAAGTAGCCGACTCTCTTCAGCTCCTCGATGTTGTTGTTGGCGAAGATGGAGGCCTCCCACTTGCCGTTGGCGCCGGATCCGGTCATGGCTGAAACTAGGGAGGAGCTAGGAAGGAGACCCTCTATGCAAAAGTAGAAGCAGGGCGTTGGAGCTCTGGAGATTGGAAAGGCGACATCGAGAGGTGGGAGATGATACGTCTCCAACGTATCTATAATTTTATATTGTTCCATGTTGTTATATTATCATTCTTGGATGTTTTACAATCATTTTATATCATTTTTTGGGACTAACCTATTGACATAGCACCAAGTGCTAGTTGTTGTTTTCTGCTTGTTTTTTACATCGGAGAAAATCAATACCAAACGGGGTCCAAATGCAATGAAACTTTTTGTGGAATTTTTTTGGTCCAGAAGTCACCAGATGGGCAGAGAAGCACCTAGGGGTGCCCCAAGGGGGGCACAACCCACCGGGGCGCGCCTGGGCCCCCAGGCGCGCCTCGGTGGGTTGTGCCCACCTCGGTGGCCTCCCGCACCACCTCTTCACTCTATAAATGCCCAAATATTCCAAAAAAACCTAGGGGAGTCGACGAAATTTTCTTCCAACCGCCGCAGGCCTCTGTATCCACGAGATCCAGTCTAGAGCCCTTCTCCGGTGCTCCACCGGAGGGGGAAATCATCATCGGTGGCCATCTTCATCATCTCGGCGGCCACAATGATGAGGAGGGAGTAGTCCACCCTCCGGGCTGAGGGTTTGTACCAGTAGCTATGTGTTTAATCTCTCTCTCTTTCTCTCTCTCTCGTGTTCTTGAGATGCGCAATCTTGATGTATCATCGGCTTTGTTAATATAGTCGGATCATATGGTGTTTTCCCCTCTCTATCTTGATGTGATGAATTGAGTTTTCCCTTTGAGATTTCTTTGGATTGTATACTTTTATGGATTTGAGAACACTTGATGCATGTCTTGCTATGAATTCCCATGTTGACAATGGGGTATCATATTGATTCACTTGATATGTGTTTTGGTGTAACAGCCTGGTTTTTGGCCCCTTCTTTTTATTTTGATTTTCTGAGGTTTTTGCCTGAGTTTTCTTTCTTCATGGTTGTGTGGTCTGGAAACTGAAGAAGATGAACTCTTCTTTGCTTCCAGAGTGGCTTGTCATACCCAAATCCTTCCCTAGACCTTTCCATTTTCATCCTAGCCCAAATCCCAATATTCTTTTCATTGGGAATATTCCTTTTTCTGTTAAAGGAATTATCTTTTTGGCCGTAGGTTGTGAAGCAACCTATATTTCCCTCACTTCTAAAATTCCCAAATAATTTTCATAAATTCTTTGGGTCATATCTTCCTCAAATATGGCAAAATATTTCATTTGCCATGTTTATCATCATGCTCAAATAATTCATTTCCTATTCTGCCCTAAATGGCACATTGTGAAGCAAGTGCTATTTTCCTTTGCCCAATTGACCTCAAACCCCTTGGACATCTTTTTCCTGTCCATATCATTGCCACATGCCAAAATGCAACCTCATTTGCCTAGTAATTGGGTGGAGTTATTTATTTGTGAAGGAGGTACAAACTAGGCATATCCAAATGAGTTGCAATTTTGCATGGTCCTTCATATCGTCATATTATAGCCCTCCACCAAAGTAGAGCTCATGTCATGCCTCCATGTGAGCTCATCTTCAATTCTTTTATTGTGCCCAAATTTTCAGTTTGTGAAGCAAGTATATTTTATCTTGCTCCATTATAGTTGTAAATGTTTCTAGGCCTTCTCTTATCCATATAACCTATCTCCGCCCAATTTGGTCATATTTCATCTAGCCAATTTTCCTCTAGAATTTTTGCAAGTTTTTGGTCAATGGAAATGTTTGTGAAGGAAGTACCATTTTTCGATTATCCAGATGGTATGAAACCTATTAGCATCTTCACATGACCAAATAACTCCGCCCTGCCCAAGTTGAGATTAAGTTGATACTCCATGTGAGAGCAACATCATGATCTTCATTCTGGACCATTTTAGTCAGTTGCAAAGAAACTATATTAATCTTTGATCCTTTTGCCTCCAAAACCCCCAGGATTCTTATCTTTTCGTATTCAATCATCCCAGACAACACCATTTGACCCAATCAATTTCCTATTGATCAGCAGTGCTCTCCCAAGTTTGATGCAGCAAACTTCAGAGGAAGAATCTCATCGATCCAGTGCACATCTTCTTGATCTATCGCTTCTCCCCGCCTCAGTGATGCAGGGACTTGTCACCAGACATCTCACGACAGCCGCTCGTGTCCTCATCGTTCCAGTACTGGTGGTGACTGATACGTCCAAAACGTATCTATAATTTCTGCTTGCTCCATGCCTCTTTTGGGTGATATTGCTATGATATTTATACACTTCCATACACTTTTGATCATATTTGGACTAACCTATTAACTTAGTGCAACCCAGTGCCAGTTTCTGTTTTCTGCTGTTTTTGTATTTCAAGTTTTCACGTTATGAGAACTACCAGAAAAATCCCGGAAAAATTATATAAAAAATCAGCGTTCCAGAAGCTTCCCAGCTGCCAAAGGGCAGCCGGAGGGGGGCCACCAGGGCTCCAGGCGCCCTGGTGGCGCGGCCCCCCCTGGCCGCGCCGGGGGGGCGCCTGGGCCCCCCGAGCCTCCGCTGATGCCCCCCTTTGGCATATATTTATATCGCGTCTCGAAACCCTCGAGACGGGAACCCTTTTTCGCGATCTCATCTCTGTTCCGCCGCCGCCGCCGCTTTCAAGATCGGGAGCACCAGGAGAACACTTCCCGGCACCCTGCCGGAGGGGAGGATCACCACCGGGAGCTTCTCCACCACCATGGACGCCTCCCGGATGAGTTGTGAGTAGTCTCCCTTGGACCATGGGTCCATGACTAGTAGCTATGTGATGTTCTCCTCCCCTTCTTGTGCTTCACTAATTAGTCCTCGTGAGCTGCCCTACATGATCGAGGCACATATGTAATCCTTATGCTGTTGCTATGATGAGTTTGCTGGGATCCGATGGATTGTGAGATTATGTTCAGATTGTGTTTGAGTAATATATTTGATCTACCTCTTTTATATTTATGTTCGTACGTAATTCTTGCATGTTCCCCGTTGTTATTTATTGCTTTGGCCAAGTAGTAGGTAGTGACTCCAAGAGGGAACGTTATGCTTGATTGTGGGTTCATGCCCCTCGATGACTAGCTTGAGTGACAGAAACATGAGTCTAGGGGATGTGCTGTTGCCACAAGGGGGAAAACAACGGTGCTTGTGCCCGCGGGTGCAAGGATTGTTTACTTTACGCAGAGTTCTTTTAATGTAGTTGTCTGTTGCTTTGAGTTTACACTATGGGTGGGACTCGCAACTTAATACCAGCGAGATGTTCTGGATAGATATCTCAAGGTGGATGATTAGTAGTAGATGCAGATGGATTTCGGTCTACTTGCCTTGGCGTACCGCCCATGCTTTGAACCTCTACCTTTCTTGAAACATAGTTAGCATTGGTTTGCGCACATAATTCTGTCAATTGCCCAGCTGTAATTCGTTTACCTCACATAGCTGTTTTATCGTCTTTTGGGAGAGAGACATCACTAGTGAACATCATGGGACCCCGGTCCATATTACCATCATTGATCACATCCACTATTTACTTTACGCCTTTTACTTACTATTGCAGCATTACCTATCACTACGTTTGATCCTTTGTAAACTACAAGGCCGGAGGGATTGACAACCTCTCTGTACTCGTTGGGAGCAAAGTTATTTGTATCTGTGTGCAGGTCCACGTTGATTGCTAATATATCTGGCGCCGTTAGCAGTTGACACCTTCTTGTTGAAACTGGGAGTCTCAGGGAAATCGATCCTTGGTATCTTTACCAAGGGAAAACTTCCGCTACACTGCATCTCAAACCTTCCACTTGGGGTAACCAACGAGGGGCGAGAAGCCATCAAGCAAAGTTTTCTGGCGCCGTTGCCGGAGACTCCACTCTTCAGGATAGGGGAGTTGCACGCTATCTTTTACCTTTGCTTTTAGTCTTGTTAGTTTACCTTTCAGTTTTTGCTTTAGTATCTTTTATCGAAAATCACAAAAATAGTTATCTTGCTTGCTTGCTACTATGGGTTCCACCGAGAACACCAAGTTGTGTGACTTCACTAGTCACAACAACGATGACTTTATCTGCACACATATCACTACACCTGCCACTTCAGCACCTTCATATGAAATTAAACCTGCTTTACTGAACCTAGTTATGAAAGATCAATTCTCCGGTGCTGGAGATGATGCTGCTTTACACTTAAACAGTTTTGTTGAACTCTGTGATATGCAAAAGTACCAAGAAATAGATGGTAATATTGTTAAGCTTAAGCTTTTTCCTTTCTCCTTGAGAGGAGGAGCTAAAATTTGGTTTCAGTCTTTGCCTAGAAATAGCATAGATTCAAGGGACAAGTGCAAAGATGCTTTTATTGGAAAGTACTATCCACCTGCTAAAATTATCCAACTAAGAAGTAACATAATGAATTTTAAACAATTGGATAATGAACACGTTGCCCAAGCTTGGGAACATATGAAATCTCTTATCAAGAACTGCCCTACTCACGGTTTGACTACTTGGATGGTTATCCAAACTTTTTATGCAGGCTTGAACTTTACCTCGCGGAACTTGTTAGATTCAGCCGCGGGAGGAACCTTTATGTCAACTACACTTGGTGCTGCCACAAAGCTTCTCGATGAGATGATGACCAACTATTCCCAATGGCACACTGAACGCGCTCCAACAGGTAGGAAGGTAAACTCTGTCGAGGAGATTTCCTCCCTAAATGAAAACGTTGACTTGATCATGTCTCTACTTTCGAAGCAATCTTCTGTTGATCCTCGTGATGTTCCTTTAAATTCTTTGATTGCTCAAGAACAAGTAGATGTGAACTTTATCTCTAGAAACAATTTTAATAACAATGCTTATAGGAGTAACTTTGGTAGCAATCCTAGACCGTTCCCCTCTAATTCTTATGGGAACAACAATGCTTATCCTATTACCAAGAACTCCACTACTGAACTAGAGATTATGCTTAAAGATTTCATCACTACCCAAAAAGCCTTTAATAAGAGTGTAGGAGAAAAACTAAACAAACTAGATGATCTCTCTTTGAAGGTAGACAATTTAGCCAATGAGGTAGAATTGCTTAAAATTAAAACTTCTCCTCTTGAGGAGAGGAAGGTCACTCCTATGAATGCTATTCAAGTGCAAATTAACGAAAATATTAGGATGTTGGCTAAACTAAAAGAGAGATGGGCTAGAGAAAGGGAGGAAGAAGATAGAATTAAGAGCCTTCCTACCCACCACACTGTTGCTACTATCCAAGTTGTTGAGGATATCCAAACTCTTAGCACCCAATGCACTCCTGGTCCCAATGGACCTATTAATGGTGATGCTATGACTATAGAAACTACCAAACAAGTGAACCTAAAGGACACCACTACCACCTTACTTGATAGTAGTGACCTTGATTTTGATAATTGCACTCTCACCGAAGTTATTGATTTCCTTCACAAGATGTCTAGAGATCCCCGCACTAGCACGCTTAACCTTGCCTTCACAGAGCATATCACTAATGCTCTCATCAAAGCTAGGGAGGAGAAACTTAGAGTAGAAGCCTCCATACCTAGAAAGCTAGAAGATGGTTGGGATCCTATGATTAAAATTAAATTGAATAACTTCTCTTGCTATGCTTTATGTGATGTTGGTGCTAGTACCTCTGTTATGCCCAAAAGAATATATGATATGCTTAAATTGAAACCTTTTGATTCTTGTTCTTTTGGTGTTCGTCTCGTTGATTCTTCCATAAAGAAACCTTTGGGGAGGATCGACGATGTTCTTATCATTGTCAATGACAATTACGTTCCCGTTGATTTTACTATTATGGACATTGAATGTGAACCTTCTTGTCCAATTATTTTGGGACGTCCTTTTCTACGCACCGTTGGTGCTATCATTGACATGAAAGAGGGGAATATACAATTCCAGTTTCCTCTCAAGAAAGGGATGGAACACTTCCCTCGAAAGAAGATTAAGTTACCTTTTGAGTCCGTTTTGCGGGCTAGCTATTCTTTTACTCTTGATAAGACTTACTTTCTATGCATTATGCCTAGCTTAAAGGCATAAAAGAAAGCGCTTTTGGGAGGCAGCCCACATGAATAAAATTTTATTTTGCTTTTGTTGTGTCTTGATGTTGTTTACTACAGTAGCATCATCATTGTATCTTTGCTTTTCAACTTTGTGCCAAGTGTAGCCTCTGATTGCAAGAAAGTTCAAAAGTTGTGACGTGCTGTCCAGGAAACAGATTCTGTCCTTGGATAGAAAAATTCGTATAAAATCACCAGATCATCTTTTTGGTCTGAATTTTTTTGAGTTCTTTGATTAGAGTTGCAGAAGTGCCCCGAAAAAATCATTTACTACCTGCTGTTCTGTTTTTCACAGATTCTGTCCTGTTTTGCCTTTCCTTCATTTTGCAAACCTAGAGCTTGCTTTTTCTTTGCAAAAACCTTTTGGCAATCTTGAGAAACAGTAGATCTTCAAGAATATCCTTATTTCCAGCAAGGAACAATTATTTTATTAAGGGTACTGTCGGTGTACTAAAGTAGGGGTACCTTAGTATCCCGACTTGTGCACGGGCAGTAGCAGCGTCCCGTGGCCGGGCTCGCCGCGCGCCCGCCAAGGCCCGCTCTGGATCCCTTGGAGCCATTCAAGAACAAAGTATTCAAGTTAAAGAAACAAGGCCCCGGCCAGAGGAGCTTGCCAGAAGGCCGTACCAGGCTCAAGACCACCCCTTTGGCACAAGACCCTGGCAAGAGGAGCTTGTCAGGAAGGCCAAACATGGCATTTCAGAAGACTTGCCGTGGCGCATCGCGCGCCCCGGCAAGGCCCGGAGAGCGACAAGCTTCCGGGCGCGGCAAGGTAGCCACCGCGGCAAGACGCTTGCCGCGGCAAGCTCCCACTACGTGCCCGCGCTCCAGCTCATCCGGCCACGCGTCGCCCTGGGGCCCTTCCAGGTGCACGTGGCGGAAGGCTGTGCAGCCTGGGGTACACCGTGGCGAGCCGCGATGACGAGGCCACCCTCGTGGCGAACGGAGGTGCCATAACGGACACTTTTTGCACTGTTTGGGGGCGACGGCGACGGGCATTCAATGCCCTTGTCCCCCACCGTCAGGGTTAGGTATAGACCACTGTGCATACACTGTTCCAACTACCACCACTTTTACGTTTTTACCCTCACCTACGTTGCCACCTGTCGGTGACCCCTTTGACCTATAAAAGGAGGCCCATGCGCAACGTAGGGGGGGTTCCGATTCCAGATCACTCTCACGCTCGGTGTAGCTAGCAACCAGTATTGTAGATCTTCTTGCTCCCGAGCCAAGAACTCAATAGCAAACCAAGGCAGGAGTAGGGTTTTACGCATCCGTGCGGCCCGAACCTGGGTAAACTGCTCGCGTGTGCATCTCGATCCGCTCTTTGTGCTCCCTCCGCTCCCTTGCCGTACCGAAAAGGGGCTCCGGTCCCATAGGTGTTCATGGGCGATCAGTTTCCCCGACATCTTTGGCGCGCCAGGTAGGGGGCGTCGAGGTTGCGCGAACCTGATCCGGCGTTCACGCGGGCGAAACCTTCAGCAACTTCATCAACTTCGTCGACGTCATTGACATGCCGCCGAAGAAGAAAGCTTCGGAGGTAGGAGGCCCGTCCGCGTCGGTCCCGCATCCACCAGAACCAACGGTTGGTGGGGTAGACGCTGGCGGAAGGACGGACGCCGGCGAGGAAACTCACGGCGCCGCCAAGTCCAAGGACAAGACGGACGACCGAGCGCACTCCAAGACCTCGGCGTCCGTGCACGCACCGCGCCCCTCTCAGGAGGTGCCGGAACGGCAGCGGCGTGGTACGCAGGGTACCATCCGCCTGCTGAGCAAAGGACAAGTTGGCGGGTCGCGGGACGCTCAAGGCCAACGCGCTGGCACGAGCAAGGCGCGGTCGCCGGGACGAGACCCTGCTCCTTCTAACGCTGTTAGAAGTCCGAGCATATCTCGCTCCTCGCACCGCTCGCCACCGCTCCCCTCCACTCCAGCAGAAGCTTTAGCTAGGGCTCAGCTGCTCCTCGACTTCCCTCCGGCGGCAGACAAGGCCGAAGACTGGAGGGCCACTATCCAAAGCCTCATCGCCTTCTCCAACAACGACACGCCGCAGCAGCCGGCAACGTCGCGGCTGCGGCAAGTCAGCCAGGCGCGGGCTGATGGGGACAAGACCGCCGGGGGTGCAACTACCGTGCACTCCCCGCCGCGAAGGCCGAAATCGCCGACTCGTCGGATCAACATCGACGACGACTCCACGGCGTCGTCGGATCCACGAGCTCGCCGCGATCAACGCCAAGTCCTCGACGACAGGCGACAAGAAGACGCTTGAACTCACATCGAGCGTCGAAGAGAAGCGCGACGACAGTCCGACCAGCGCGCTGGGACCGCTGTCGACATGCACGCGCCCGGAGAACCAGGCGACTTGCCGTACGCTGCAGGTTGCCCTGCGTTCACCCGTGAGCTGCGGCAAGTCTAGTGGCCTAGCATGAAGAACTTTAAGCCCGACGTACCCGAGAAGTACGATGGCAAGACCCATCCCTCGGAGTTCCTTAGCATCTACACCATTGCGGTGCAGGCTGCCGGGGGACGAGACGGGAAGATACTGGCAAACTACTTCCCGCTCGTGCTTAAGCCAAACGTCAGATCTTGGCTCATGCACTTGCCGGAAAACTCCATCTCTTCTTGGGCCGACCTGTGCCACCAGTTTGTCGGCGCCTTCACGGGCGGCCACAAGCCCCATGGCCAGGAAAGTGATCTCCACATTCTTGCCCAGAAGGAAGGAGAATCCCTGCGAAAGTACATCCAAAGATTCAGCCGCGTCCAGCACAACATCCCGGACGTCCACCCTGCCGCGGTTATTAGCGCGTTCCACCAGAACGTGCGTAACCGTCGGATGAGGGAGGAGATGGCGATGTGCAAGATACGAGACGTCAGTGAGCTTTATGCCCTGGCCGACAAGTGCGCACGCGCTGAAGAGGGGAGGAGGCTCCCCGGAGAGGATGTTGGAGCAGGAGGAACGGACAGTGAGGATGCCGCCCCGGCAAGGAAAAACCGGCGGCGGAACAATAGGAAGAAGAAGAACAAGGAAGTACTGGCCGTGGAGCAGTCCGGCAAGGAGGCTGGCGCCAAGAAAGCTCAGGCTGGTGGCTCCGGCAAGGATGCTGCCCCTATAGCCGCCGCCGACAAGCCGGACGGCTCCGACAAGCAGTACTGCAAGATCCACCGCACCAAGGGCCACGATCTCTAGAACTGCAAGAGGGTCGAGTACCTCGTCGAACAGCAGAAGGTTGAGTACGAGCGACGCGACAAGGAGAAGGCCCAAGGAGGCGGAGGAGAGTCCGGAAAGAAGCGACCATTCAATGGCCGGGGAGGACGCCGCGGCAAGGCTAAGCAGCGGCAAGGAGATAGACCTCCCCGCGGCCGCGACAAGGACGAAGACGAAGACGACGACGAGGACATGGATGATGGAGACAACAGCGAGCAGGAGTTCCAGAAGGCCACATAAGTTCTGTGCGTCGGTGGAGGTGCCTCTCTGCATACTTCCCACCGCCAACTCAAACAATGGGTGCGAGAAGTTAATGCGGCAGAGCTGCCCATCGAGTCGCGCAAGCTTCTGAAATGGTCCAGCACGCCCATCATCATCGACATTGAGGATCACCCTGCCCGCACAACGGCGGTCTTGTGCTTGCCGATGTTGGTTTCGCCAACCATCCGCAACCTCAAGGTCACCAAGATGCTGGTTGACGGCGGGGCCGGCCTGAATCTGATCTCCTCCGCTGTGATCCGGAAGCTATAGATCCCCGACAGCGAGCTCGAAGAAACCGGGACATTCCAAGGGATCAACCCAGGAAGGAGCAAGCCGAAGGGGAAGATTACACTGCCAGTAACCTTTGGCGGAGAGCTGAATTTCAGGACTGAGAGGATCACCTTCGACGTTGCCGATATCCCATTGCCATACAATGGGATACTTGGCCGTCCGGCGCTCGCCAAGTTCATGACAGCCTCTCATTACGCCTACAACATGCTCAAGATGCCGGGCCAGATAGGCGTCATCTCTGTCCCCGGCGACAAGAAGGACGCGCTTATCTGCGCCGACAAGATCTACCGGGACGCAGCAGCTGCGGCAGATAGCAAAACACTTGCCGCTGAAGCTCCCGGGGGGAAGAACAAGACCAAGTCCGGCAAGAGCTCTGGGGCCCACTCCGGCAAACGCACCTCTTCGGAGTGCTGCGCTGCCGTCGAGGACGCACCATCAAGCTCCACCGGCAAGTGCAAGAGAGGAATGGCAGCTCCACCTGCAACCAAGAAGGTGTCCGCCAAGGAGGACGGCACTGGTGGTACTTTCACCATCAGTGCCACACTCGATCCTAAATAGGAAAGCGCGCTCGTTGCTTTCCTGCGGGCGAATGTCGACGTGTTTGCATGGCAACCGTCTGACATCCCCGGTGTTCCCAGGAAAGTGATTGAGCACAAGCTTGCCGTTTGTCCTCACGCGCGGCCCGTCAAGCAGAAGGTTAGGAAGCAAGCGGTGGAGCGCCAAGAGTTTATCGCTGAAGAAATCAAGAGGTTGGAAGTGGCAGGCCTTGTTAGAGGTGTACTTCATCCCACATGGCTGGCCAACCCTGTTGTCGTGCGCAAAGCTAATGGGAAGTGGAGGCTTTGTATAGACTTCACTGATGTGAATAAAGCTTGTCCCAAGGATCCATTTCCCTTGCCGCGCATTGACCAGATTGTTGACTCCACAGCTGGATGTGAGTTGCTTTCATTTCTTGATGCATACTCCGGATACCACCAGATATTCATGGCTGAAGAGGATGAAGAGAAGACCGCATTCATTACTCCATGTGGCACTTACTGCTTCATACGCATGCCCTTTGGATTGAAGAATGCGGGTACAACATTTTCAAGAGTGGTCCACACTGCTTTTGAGCCACAGATACACAGGAATGTAGAAGCTTACATGGATGATATAGTGGTCAAGAGCAAGGACAAGGATACCCTGATTCAAGACCTGGATGAAACTTTTGCGAATCTGCGCAAGATACAACTCAAGCTTAACCCCGAGAAGTGTGTGTTCGGAGTCCCTTCCGGCAAGCTTCTCGGGTTCTTTGTGTCCAAGAGGGGGATTGAAGCCAATCCCGACAAGATCAAAGCCATAGAGCAGATCGAAGCTCCGAAGCGCGTCAAGGATGTACGAAGGCTTGCCGGCTGCGTGGCTGCCCTCAGCAGGTTCATTTCTAAGTCCGCAGAACGAGCCCTGCCGTTTTTCAAAATCTTGAAAAAGGCGGGTCCAATGAGATGGACTCCGGAAGCGGAGGCAGCGCTGCAGGACTTGAAAGGATACCTGTCCTCCACTCCAATACTTGTCGCACCTAGGCCACAAGAGAAGTTGCTCCTGTACTTAGCAGCAACCAATCAAGTGGTTAGTGCTGCGTTGGTAGCGGAAAGGGAGGCAGATGAGGAATCCACAGCCCCGACAAGCACATCCAGCGACAAGCAGGGGGCTTCCCCGACAAGCTCTGGCCCCGACAAGGATGAGTCTGCGCAGATGCAAGAAGAAGTGTGGAAGAAGATGGTGCAGCGCCCAGTTTACTTTGTCAGTTCCCTCTTGCAGGGGGCTAGGTCAAGGTACCCTGGAGTACAGAAGTTGCTTTTCGGCCTCCTCATGGCCTCGAGAAAGTTGCGCCACTACTTCCAAGCACACGAGATAACAGTGGTCACTCGCTTCCCGCTGAAGAGGATATTGCAATATCCAGAAGTAACAGGTAGGATTGTCGAGTGGGCACTGGAGCTGTCAAGCTTTGGTCTTAAGTTTGAAAGTACTTCGACTATCCAGAGCAGAGCATTGGCAGAGTTGATAGCAGAGTGGACACCAACGCCAGACGAAGAGATTCCAGAGACAAACATCCCCGTCAAAGAAGCAAGCAGAGAATGGATAATGTACTTCGATGGTGCCTTCTCACTGCAAGGCGCCGGCGCTGGCGTGTTGCTTGTCGCGCCCACCGGCGAGCACCTCAAGTACGTCGTCCAGATGCACTTTCCCAAGGAGCAAGCAACAAACAATACTGCAGAGTATGAAGGTTTGCTTGCCGGCCTCAGAATTGCAGCAGAACTTGGGATCAAGAAGCTGATTGTGCGGGGAGATTCGCAGTTGGTTGTCCGACAAGTGAACAAGAGCTACCAGAGCCCATTGATGGAAGCTTACGTCGACTAAGTGAGAAAGCTTGAAGAACACTTTGAAGGCCTACAGATGGAGCACATTCCAAGAGCTCAAAATGACATCGCAGACGGCCTGTCAAAGTGTGCTGCATTGAAGCTACCTGTGGAACCAGGAACCTTCATGCTCAAGCTAACTCATCCATCCGTTACACCATCAATTGGGCAAAGCAAGAAGAGAAAGTTGGTCTCCGGTGGCTACCTGCCGGCAGAGCTTCCCGAAGCCGCCGCCAACAAGGTCCCCAAGATCAACGACAGAGTTGCTGAGGAACAGTCTGCTCCTGCAGGCCCTAGGGTTTGTACAGTTGAAGCAGACGTTCCCGATAAGTTTTGCTCCGGCAAGCTTGCCGGGGAACGTCTAGCTCCGGCCAAGCCGCAGGTTCTCGCCGCGGAAGCTGACGTTCCCGCAGCAGCAATGATGCCTTTAGTCCTTGTTGTTGAGCCTCAAGCTCCAACATGGGCACAGCAAATCGTCCGTTTTCTTCAAACCGGAGAACTTCCCGAAGAGCCGGAAGAAGTAGAGAGAATAACCAGGCAGTCAAGTATGTACCAGTTCGTCGGCAATGAACTGTACAGAAGAAGACTCAATGGTGTCAGGTTGAAGTGCATTCCCCGGGAAGATGGACAGAAGCTGTTGGCAGAGATACGTGGAGGCATATGTGGCCACCACATTGGCGCAAGAGCACTTGCCGAGAAGGCGTTCCGGCAAGGTTTCTTTTGGCCATAAGCCCTCCAAGATGCAACTGCACAAGTAACCAAGTGTGAAGCGTGCCAGTTCCATGCCAAGCAAATACATCAGCCAGCTCAAGCTCTCCAGACGATCCCTTTGTCCTGGCCATTTTCGGTCTGGGGGCTCGATATCCTCGGCCCCTTTCCCCGCGCAGTCGGGGGCTTTGAGTACTTGTACGTTGCCATCGACAAGTTCACAAAGTGGCCGGAAGTGGAACCAGTGAGAAAGGTGACCACACAGTCAGCAGTCAAGTTCTTCAGGTCAATTGTTTGCCGTTTTGGAATCCCTAACAGGATCATCACCGACAACGGCACACAATTCACAAGCCGCACCTTCATGCAATACGTCCAAGAGCTTGGCGCCAAGGTCTGCTTCGCTTCTGTTGCTCACCCAAGGAGCAATGGTCAAGCGGAAAGGGCAAACACTGAAGTGCTGCGCGGACTCAAGACAAGAACTTTCGACAGGCTGCACAAATGCGGAAGAAACTTTATTGAAGAGTTGCCGGCGGCTCTTTGGTCAATCAGGACCACACCAAATCGAGCCACCGGACAGACACCCTTTGCTCTTGTCTATGGAGCAGAGGCAGTTCTCCCCACGGAACTCGTATACGGGTCGCCTCGAGTGCTCGCTTATGACGAGCTCGAGCAAGAGCAGCTGCGGCAAGATGATGCACTGCTCCTCGAGGAGGACCGTCTTTAGGCTGCTGTACGAGCTGCTCGATACCAGCAAGCTTTGCGCTGCTACCATATCCGCAAAGTTAAGGCCAGAAGTCTCGAGGAAGGTGACCTTGTTCTTCGGCGTGTTCAGTCCGCCAAGAATTCCAACAAGTTGACGCCAAAGTGGGAAGGCCCTTATCGGGTGAGACAAGTCACAAGGCCCAGCGCTGTCCGCCTTGAGACCGAAGAGGGCTTACCGGTGAGCAACTCCTGGAACATTGAGCACCTTCGCAAGTTTCACCCATAAGGCGCAGTTGCCGTGATCCGCTCCGGCAACCACCTTTTGTACAAGTCTTGCCGCTGCTGCATGTAAACCTTTGTACAAAGCCGGGCGCATACCCCGTGCATCAGTAAAGCTTTTGTGCCTTGTACAACTTGTCGTTTCATGCATTTTCCTTTTTTACTTGCATGTATTATATGACACCTCGTGCAGCACACACCCCCTGTAAGCAATAATGAGCCGCAAGGCTCCATATCTATGTTTCCTCCTTTTCTCTTTTCCCTTAAGCAGAAGAAGGATTCCTCGCGCACAAGTTTGCCGGGGGGGAGGAGACAGTAGTATGGACCAAGTGCCGTTCAAGAAAGCCTCGCCTTGCCGGGAAGCAGACCATACACAAAAGCTAAGTTACCAAAGTTTGAGCATTCAAATTTTTAAATTTTAAAAGTTATCTTCCTTGAACGACCACACTTTGTATGGAAAACCTGTGCGCGGAGGAACCTACCCGTGGCTAGCCGCGCCCTTACTTTGTTTTCGAGCACGCTCAACGGCTTAAGTGAGCTGCGACAAGTGTCACGCCCTTACTTCGTTTTCGAGTTCGCTCAACAACCTAAGTGTGCTGCGACTAGCTGCGGCAAGGTTTCTTGCCGGTAGAGGCATTGCCGGCAGGCTGCTGAAGTTCCGCACTCAGCGCTCGCGGCAAGGGTTCCTTTGCCGGTAAGTTCCCTAGAAGCGTAGGGTAAAAGCATACAAAGTAAAAGAGGTCGAACAAGAGAAATAACACTGCATTGACTACCCAAAATAAAGTTATATTACAAGATGACTTGTCGCTGTTCTAATAAGCTACTGTCCATAACTTAATTGGCAGCGACAAGGGAAGCAGAAAGAAGCCAGCCTAGTCTGCATGGTCACCATCAATTCTCCTGATCTTGCCCACTTTGGCCACGATGGGAGCGACAAGGGCCTTCAATGCATCCTGGTCGGCGTCGGGCGGCAAGGTCCGGAGGATGTTCTCAAGATTGATCCCGGGGTTGCGGTAGACTATCTTCGTTAGCACTCTCTCCACAACCCCCGTGCAAAGCCTACGCGCCTCGTTCGCCAGCTGCGTGGGGAGCCTTTCCCGCAGCTGCTCGAGGGCCGGTGCTACTCCCCTGAAAAATAGGCTCAGCCTGGCGCTGTGAGGGAGGTGCACGTCGGGGGAGTACCCGAGGTGCTCCGTCCCTAGCGCCGCCATCTCCTTGTCGATGTCAGCGGCGGCGGCGACAAGCTCCTCGGTCCACTGCTCCACCGTCTGCCTGAAGTGGTTTTGCGTTTGGGCGGCGCTCTCCAGCAGTGCCCTCTCAGCCCGGAGGTCCTTCTTCAGCTTTGTCTCCCGGTTTCTAGCGCTGTCAAGAGAAGCGGTGAAGGTGGACAGCTTCAACTCCAAGTCTGCGATGGAATCCTTGGCGACGGCGAGCTCCTTGCCCTTGTCGGAGAGACGGACTTGCAGCTCCGAGTGGCTGTGGGCGTCTTTCTCCCTCTCCAACGTGAGCGCGGCAACCCTCTCCTCGCTCGTCTTCAAGTTCGCCTCCAACTGTGCCACCCTCGCCGCCAAGTCTCTCTTGGCGGTCTCTGCAGCGGCAGCAGCGTCCCACGCTTCCTGCAGGGCCCCGCCAAGGGACTGCTCGCGCGCGGTAAGGTCATCCTCGTGGCTATCGAGGTCGACCTTCCGCTGCCTCAGTTCTCCTTCCCGCCGAGACAGATCTTCGGCGGCGAGCCGTTGCTGCTCCTCTGCCTCGGCCTTTTCGAGGATGAACGCCTGATGCGCCTCGGCGAGCTCCTCCCGTTCCTCCGCCAAGGCCCGGAGGGCCGCTTGGTTGGCGGCGCGGAGCTCCTCGGCGCGCTTCTCCAAATCGACGCCAGCCTTGGCAGCCAGAGCCTCCCGGGACTCCAGCTTGGCCTGCCTGGCACGGTACAGGGCCAGAAGCCGGCGCGGAAGCTGCTCCTCCTCGGGCTCGCTGCTGCTGCCGGGTGCGTCGACAAGCCTCAGCCCGACGGAGGCAAGGACTTCTCCATCGAAGCTCTCCCCCTCCACGGGCACCCTTGATGAGGACACCCACGGGACTTGGATGAAGACCCCATTGGCGGCCTCCAGAAAAACACCCGGCCCAGTCGCGGCGGCGGAGGGGTCGGCGACCGGTGCAGCGTCCGGCGCTCCTGCGGCCTCAGGGCCGTCAGTGCGGTCGCCGGTCCCCTCCTCAGCTGCCGCGTCAGCGGCTGCGGCGGTCTCATCGGCGGCTAGCTCGTCGGCGCCGGCCGTCGCTTCAGCGGTGGCGGCGTCGCCAGCATTGCCGCGCGCGTCCTCCTCCGCGATGGCCTCTGTCTCCATCGGCTCCGGGGCGGGCGGATCTGACAGAAGAAAAAGAAAGAAGAATGGTCAAGCAATTATCCAAAAAGAAGAATTCGAGAGAAGAAAAGTACAAGGGTTACCTGCACGGGCCTCTTCCTCTACGGGGTCCCTCGCCGGGGGGTCCTCCCTTGGCGGCGTGGTAGTGGCCCCTGCCGGCGGAGGGCCGCTGGCGCCTCCCCTTGGCGGGGTGCCCACCCTTGGCGGGGTGCTCGCCCTTGGCGGAGTACCCGCCCTTGGCGGAGTGTTCTCCCTCGCCGGGGAGCTCCTCCTTGGCGGGGAGGTTGAGATGAGCGGCTCGTCGGGAGCAGTCTCGGGACACTGCTAAGGCGGCGGCTCTGTTTCTGCACAAATCAACAAGCAAACAATACGATTAACAAGGATGAGAAGCCCACGCGTGCCCGACAAGCAAAGAAGTAAACAGAGGACTTACGCTGGGGGCTGCTCTGCGGGGCAGCCGGCTGGTCCGACAAGTTCGTCGCTGGCGCATCCCCCGCTGCTGCGACAGGCTCGTCCTCGAGGTCCACCACCGGGATCTCGGCCCTCTTCGCCACCCTTTGGGCCAGGGTCCTGGAAGACAGACATCAAACTGAATCAGACAAAGAAGATTCAAAACAAAGAGCAACAAACGAAGGAAACAAGAATTGCAAGTACTTACTATTCCTCCTCCTCGTCGGAACTAAGAACGGAGAAGTCGAAGTCTGCCTCGCGCGGTCCGGCGCGAGGAGCTGGAGGAGTAGGCGCCCTCGGCCGCTTGCCGGGAGCGGGGTCGATGGTCTGCGAAGACCCCGCTCCGGTCGTCACCGAGGCTCGAGGGGCGGTGGAGCCCGTGCGGGAAGATCCTCCCCCAGCCGCTGCGGAGGCGCGAGGCGCCCCCTTGACGGCCTTGCTCGTCGTGGTGGCGCGCGTCGAGCGACGCTGCGGCTGCTGGCCCGCCGGCTGCTTCGCCGTGTCCGCAGCCTTGCGGAGACGCTTCTTCGGTTGAGGCGGAGGACTTGGTGGTCGCGGAGAAATCCCCGAGGATGAAGAAGAGTCGTCAAGGCCCACAGACCCGCCTGAGTCTTCTGAGGAATCGCCCGATTCGGCGCCTTGCTCAGCGGGTTTGCTCGACTCTGTGCCTTGCCCGGCAGCCTCGCTCATCTCGGCGGGCTGCCCAGCAGGCTTTATCAACTTGAGGATCTCGTCCTCCTCGGCCCGACTCACCTCGTCCGCTGCATCAGCCTCATCCAAGGAGTACCCAAACTCACCCGCAGCCTCGGCTGTGGCTGCCTCCTCCATTCTGCTGGCAATATACGCCACGTCCCGGTCGGTGGTGTCGCGGGTGAGACCTTTCTTCTCATCGGGGTTGATCGGCCGCTCCACCAAGTTGTCGAAGAAGGTTTGTGCGGTTTCGTCGGAAGGCGCCAGCCAAGTGGGGTCAACCCCGTGGGAGTCGCACAGCGGCATCGCCGCGCGGATGGCACTAAGTGACGAATTGTTACACAGTGGAACTACCCCCCGCGGCACGGCAAACCACTCCGGGTGTTTGGGGTCATGCTTGAATAGCTCCCGGAGCATCCCCTTGAGCTCCAGGACAGTGAAATTATAGTTGAGGCCGGGGCGCAGCCTCATGCAGTCTGCCGCGTTGCCGAAATCCCAAGCAGACCATTTCCTCTCCTGCAAGGGAGCAATGCGGCGGCGAAGGAAATCTGCCCCGACCTCACCTACAGTGAGATTGGCTTGCCGGAGGCGGAGGATCCTAGTGAGGGCTATCTTCAGCTTCTCGTCCTCCGGGGCCAGATCACTCCAATCCTTGCCGCGCACTATTGCAGCTCGGCGCGGGGAAGTAAATTGCTGAGGTTCATCCTCCATAATCCAGCACCAGTCGGCCCTCCACTCCTCCCACTTGCCGCGGAGCTCTCCAATCAAGTACGCCTCTTTCTTATTGAGCCTGAAGATCCAGGAAATCCCGCCGGACAAAGGGGACCCAGACTCTACTCGAGGTGTGAAAAAAAGGCGGAAAAGGGCTACGTTGGGGGTGACTCCGACAAAGTTTTCGCACAGATGTGCGAAGACGGCCATGCTCAAGACGGCGTTTGGGGTGAAATCAAGGAGGTGGAATCCATACGTGTTCATAACATCGCAGAAGAATTCGGAGTATGGAGGGCAAAGTCCGCAATGGAAGAACATGGCGAAATAAGGATAACCTCCCGGAAACATGTCGCAGGCTTCGGCGGGGAGGACCCTGGTGCGCGGGTGAGCTTTCGTCTCCCTCGACCAGAAGAGGTAGAACTTGTCCTTCAGCTCCCTCGCGCCAAGCCTCGGCGGGAAGACCACCATTTTCTTCCGCATTGCTGCTAGCTTCGCCGCCCTGTCGGTCTTCGCGGTTTTCGCCTTGTCGCCCTTCGGGGCCATGGCGGGGACGGCGAGGGAGGCCGGCGGCGCTGGGGAGGCTGGCGGCGGCGGAAGAGGGGCGGAACGTTGCTCTCTTTCGACCTTCGGGGAGAAGGAGAGCGGCGAGGGTTTCTGGAGGTTGAAGAAGCAATGAAGCGGATGGGGGAAACTGCCCCTGTTTCCTCTGCTTTTAAGGGGGGAAGGGGGGGCGTTCCGCATTTCTCCCATTAAAGAAATAGGCCACGATCTCTCCCACGACACCGCAATCGACGCGTGCCGTTAGGGAGGGACGCGGCGGATACGGAGTGGGATACGGCGCGTCGTGGGCCGCGTGTGCCCGTGCACTGTTTTGGGCCTGGACCAACAGCGCTCGGCACCGTGTGTGGCCCAGGCCCGGGGGCTCCTGTCGGTGTACTAAAGTAGGGGTACCTTAGTATCCCGACTTGTGCACGGGCAGTAGCAGCGTCCCGTGGCCGGGCTCGCCGCGCGCCCGCCAAGGCCCGCTCTGGATCCCGTAGAGCCATTCAAGAACAAAGTACTCAAGTTAAAGAAACAAGGCCCCGGCAAGAGGAGCTTGCCGGGAAGGCCGTACCAGGCTCAAGAGCACCCCTTTGGCACAAGACCCTGGCAAGAGGAGCTTGTCAGGAAGGCCAAACATGGCATTTCAGAAGACTTGTCGTGGCGCATCGCGCGCCCCGGCAAGGCCCGGAGAGCGACAAGCTTCCGGGCGCGGCAAGGTAGCCACCGCGGCAAGACGCTTGCCGTGGCAAGCGCCCACTACATGCCCACGCTCCAGCTCATCCGGCCACGCGTCGCCCTGGGGCCCTTCCAGGTGCACGTGGCGGAAGGCTGTGCAGCCTGGGGTACACCGTGGCGAGCCGCGATGACGAGGCCACCCTCGTGGCGAACAGAGGCGCCCTAACGGACACTTTTTGCACTGTTTGGGGGCGACGGCGACGGGCATTCAATGCCCTTGTCCCCCACCGTCAGGGTTAGGTATAGACCACTGTGCATACACTGTTCCAACTACCACCACTTTTACGTTTTTACCCTCACCTACGTTGCCACCTGTCGGTGACCCCTTTGACCTATAAAAGGAGGCCCATGCGCAACGTAGGGGGGGTTCCGATTCCAGATCACTCTCACGCTCGGTGTAGCTAGCAACCAGTATTGTAGATCTTCTTGCTCCCGAGCCAAGAACTCAATAGCAAACCAAGGCAGGAGTAGGGTTTTACGCATCCGTGCGGCCCGAACCTGGGTAAACTGCTCGCGTGTGCATCTCGATCCGCTCTTTGTGCTCCCTCCGCTCCCTTGCCGTACCGAAAAGGGGCTCCGGTCCCATAGGTGTTCGTGGGCGATCAGTTTCCCCGACAGGTACTAACCTCGCTAATTAGATTATGATGATTTATGTATGATGGGAGTTTTCAAGTGTGCGAGGGAAGATGATAAAAAGATTCAGGAGTGTCAAACGCTCAAGCTTGGGGATGCCCCCGTGCACCCCCAAGAAATATTCAAGGAGACTCAAGCGTCTAAGCTTGGGGATGCCCCCGTGCATCCCCTTCTCCATCAACATTATCAGTTCGTCTTTCGTTCCACTATATTTTTATCACTTCATGTGTTATGTGCTATGCTTGGAGCGTCTTGCTTTTAGTTTTCCTTTTTAGTTTTCTTTAGCTTTTCATAACGTGTCGGAACTCAGCTTTCTTTATGTGGGAGAGAAACACGCTCCACTTCTACCTAGAACATAACATAGAATTTTCATGTCTATCTTTGCTGTGTGTGTTCTTTGTCTTTCAATAGCTACTATCATGCTTAGCTTTTAGTTTTCATGCTTATCTTTTTAAAGAGCTTTTGTTTTGTTGGTTGCTTGAACTCTCTTTACTTATCATGATTATCTTATTAAGAGAGTTTGCTTCCGTGGCACTGGTTGGTATGTCTATGCACTGATAGATAAAGGGTCATCAGACCCTGTACGTTTGGGCCTTTAGCCCCGGTTCCTGAACCGGGACAAGAAGGTCGGTACTAATGCTCTGACCCTTTAGTCCCGGTTCAATCCAGAACCGGGGCAGATGGGTGTCCACGTGGCCTGTGCGCCGAGCCCAGGCAGGAGGGGCTTTAGTCCCGGTTGTTGATACCAACCGGGACCAAAAGGCATCCACGCGTCAGCTTTTCTGTGGCTGTGGTTTTTGTTTTTTTTTGAAAGGGGAGGGGGGTTGGAGGTTTTGGGGGGTTAATTTAGGTGTTTCATATTGTGTTAGCTAGCTAATTAATAGAGAGAAGTGTCCTCTCTTATGTCCGTGCTTGGTCGACGCTACGTACTACACATACGTATAGAGATGACTAGACACGGTAGCTAGCTAGCTAGCTAGTAAAGCAAACGAAGGAAACAGAAGATCGTATAATCAACATATATATATATATATATATATGCATACAGAGAGAAGTAATATCGACCACATCTCCTTCTCCGAGAGATTGGTCGAACAACAAGTTCTCGTATATCTATCCGACACTACCGGGTACATATATGCAATAATTATCTCTTACAAAAATAATCTCCTATCATATGGATGCATGGTCCACATAGTATTCTCCGTCTTCAGCGATCACGTGTTCAAGGAAGAATGCCGCCAATTCCTCTTGAATTGCTCGCAGACGATCTGGTGTTAGGAGTTCATCCCGCATCCGAAACATCTAATTTGAAGTAGGGGGTCAATACATGAAATGATGCTATAAATTTGTGAATATTATTGATTGCTTACGCACTTCAAATTGTGCTTCAGTGTAGCCCCGCTCATAGGTCGTGTGGCGGATGGACTCGCAAATGTAGTATCCACAGTAATCATTCCCGGGTTCCTGCCACAACCACTTTACAAGAAACAGAGGTCAATCAAACTGATAAGGAAGAATGCCAAATTGGTATTGATGAAACTAGCGCTTGAATCAAGATATAGGAGATGCGCGCGCGGAACATGCTACTATATAGTACTTACTTTCGGGTATCTAAATTCTAGCTTCTTCGGCAGTCCCGAAGCTTTTTTGGTGAATTTTCTCCAAACCCTGCCAGACAAAGAAAACAATTAGTTGATATCAGAAATGAAGTTGATATGCATGGTGGATAATATTGATCGATTTAACTTACCTGACGAGCATTTGAGTCATGTCCGCACACTCCTCGGGATCTTTACGTTTAGAGTCCAAGACAGTTACTACTCCCTTCTCAAGCTTAATCTCTAAGAGAATATAGTGGAAGCTGCGCACGAATGCATGAACTCATCAATTACATCACTATAACCTTGACTGATATATAAGGGAAACCAAATATGCACAAGACAGTAACACTCACTTGAAGTTGTAAGGAAAGAGTATTATATCTTTGTTTTCATTTACCACCAACGATCGTAGCAAGTTGGTCTCGGTATCGTCGGGACACAATTTAACCTCGGTTGCATCTATGAGGTATGTGTTAATAAACCCAATATCACCTACTTGTCTTTTCTTCAATTCGACGATCTTCAATCTACATAATATAGTGAGGATAATTATAAATACATGCAATGAAGATCAGCTATATAGAGAGACTTAATGACAGAAGTAGTACTACTTACAGACAGTAGCAGGTGACCGTTGCTTTATCGAGGGCCAATTGATTGAAAAACTGATATAACTCCTCAAATGGAACAGGCAACAGGTCAATTCCAACGAGGTCATGCTCCGGTTTAACTCTCAAATACAAGTTATCCCTCCCCCCAGACTCTCTGCAGATTTTCAAGTACCAATCATGCAATCTTCGCATATTCATTGATAGAGATCTTTCATTTTTGTTGAGAGGCTTTTTGTACTCGTATCTTTCTATCTGCACTTCCAAGAAATCATAGTGTACATCGTCGGACGCGTAATCTGCAAGATTGGTATAACCGGGCACCATCCTCGGATCATTAGCGACCATGTCGCTAGACACCTTGAGCGGGGGGCACGATTGGTCTGCTTGTTCGCCGAGCTGGGCAATTTGTTTCCCAGCTTGCCCTTCTGCTAACCTCTGATCACTTTTAGTACTTCCCGACCGCTTCGCTGTTTGATATGACTTTTGGATCATGCGGTCATAGTTGTCCTGCGGCTTACTTTGCGCTGGTTGCTTCAGGGCAGCAAGAGTGCGCTTTGCTTTCACCGCATCTATCTTCTCCTCCGGAGGTGGATGTCTCTGTGCTTTCAACCCTTCAAAAAAGTCCTTCACTTCGCCTTGAGCGATCTTCGTGTTTTCCTCGTCGGACCTCTCGTACGGTAACTTCTCTAGAGGCGTGAGAGAAGGACCAAATCTGCATCGCCTCCCGCCTCTGGCTGTACTGGTAGACGTCGCCGGACCAGACGAAGCAGCTGTCTTTTTTCCTTGCTTACGCGCCGGAGCAGGAGCAGCCGGAGCGGCGGCAGGTCTCTTCCGCCCTTGCTGACTAGGCGGAGAAGGAGGAGCAGGCTGGCTGCTCGGGCGCGCCGGCGGCGAAGGAGGCGGAGTGCCGCCACCTGCCGGCGGCGAAGGAGGCGGAGTGCCGCCACGCGCCGGAGAAGGAGCCGGAGTGCCCTGATGGTCACTCGCCGGAGGAGGAGGCGGTGGAGGAGGCGGAGTGCCCTGACTCGCCGGAGGAGGAGGAGGAGGCGGAGGCGTCCAGTTGAGAATGTTGATTAGGTCCTTCCGCCATAGGCATGGAGTCTTCAGTGAAGAACCCAGCCGAGTCTCCCCTTCACCGGTAGGGTGTTCAAGCTGGAGCTCCTCAAATCCCTCCGTTATTTCGTCGACCATCACCCTAGCATATCCTTCTGGAATCGGCCGGCAGTGAAAAGTGTCGTCGGGTCCAGAAGGAAAACAGATCCAGCAGCCGCCATGACCTTCAGATTCATCCACTGCGCCATAAGGTGGCAATTTTGTGCCTGCGTGATAGCATCCACGGGATTCCTGGCAGTAGCCGTCAAGACAGGCTCTGGCTGAAGCAGCTCGGTGGAAGCCACGCTGCTTCTCCGCTAAGATGGCGGGGTAGCTTCGGGGGAAGCATCGGAAATTCTTTTCTCCCGATTTGCTTCCCGTTCCTCTATCGCTTGTATTCTGGTCCGCAGCGCCTGGATTTCGGTCAGCTCCATTTTCTTCCTCCTGTCGTGGCATTTGTAGCCTCCTGCGTCCGGAAACCCAGCACGCCACGGAAGGGAGCCTGGCGTGCCTCGTGTCCGTCCAGGGTGCTCAGGATTCCTGAGGGCCATTGTCAGCTCGTCGTTCTCTCTGTCGGGGAAGAACGTCCCTTCATGCGTTGCTTTGATATACTGCCGCATCTTCCTGAGTGGTGTTTCCAATTGCTTGTCCGTCCAAATGCACCACCCTGTTACAGGGTCCAAGGTTCCGCCAGCCCCGAAGAACCAAGTCCGGCAACGGTCTGGCCAATGCATTGTCTCTGGTTCGATCCCTTTCTGAAGCAGATCATTCTCAGCCTTGGCCCACTTAGGCCGGGCTCTGAGGTAGCCACCTGACCCCGTGCGATGGTGATGCTTCTTCTTCGCAGCATTTATCCGGTTTGTCTCCGACATCTTCTGACTCTTTTCCGACTTCTTATGGGCCACAAATGCGGGCCAGTCATCTTTGATCTTCTCATATATGCCCACGAATTCTGGAGTCTTTTTATCTTTGACAAACGTATTCAGTTTTTTCTTCCATGCCCTGAATTGGTCTGCCATCTTCGAAAGTGCAGCAGACTTGATTAACTCCTCTTTAACTGGGTTCGCCGGATTATCCTCTCGCGGTAGGACGAAATTTGACTTCAGCTCAGTCCAAAGATCTTCTTTCTGCATATCAGTGACATAAGTCACCTGAGCGTCGTTTGCAGCCGGCTTTAACCATTGATGGATGCTGATCGGGATCTTGTCCCTAACCAGAACCCCGCACTGATTAACAAATGCGTTCTTTGTCCGGATGGGTGCAATCGGCTCGCCGGAGCGCGAGATTTCTGAGATCTCAAACTTTTCATCCGGCCTCAACTTTTTCTTCGCTCCTCGTCTCTTTACCGAAGATTTGCTCGATCCGGAGGGCTAGAAAAAGGAACAAAGACGAGAGTTAATGAATGAATCAATTAACTAGTTAGCACATGCTTAACTAACATATATACCTCCTGGCCGGACTCGGTTCGGTCACCGGAGCCAGCATCACGGTCTCCTTCTTGCACCGGCATTGGGTCACCGGAGCCGTCCTCACGGTCTTCCATGTGCATTGGGTCACCGGATCCATCAATATCATAGCCTAGATCTTCCAGCTGCAGCTCTTTTTCGACCTGCTCATCGGTGTCGTTGAGAAACGACAAGACGGCATTTTGTCCGTCTGCGATTATGTCCATCAACATCGCTTCTTGTGCTAGGTCTCGGGTGTTGTCGTCCATTGTTTCTACAAATATTTACAACATGCCAATTATTATTCAAACATGACAGATGGATATATTAATGGCAAACGTAGAACTAGCTTCGACCCTCGACTGCTCGGCGATCCACAAACCCTAGACCCCCTCATGTCACATTTTGTCTAGTGTCAAAAGATTCAACAAACCAATACTTCATCATTAGGCAAAAGTAACAGTAGCATGATGGTACGAAGCTCTCCAAAGTTGTTTTGGAACGGAGTCCCCGATAAGATAATCAGCAACAAAAGACGGATTATCCTATCAGGAACTCCGTTCCAGAACATCTTTGCATAACTTCGTACCAACATGCCCCGGTTACTTCTGGCAAATGATGAAGTCATGGAATTCTTCAATACTTTCACACAGGTAGGCAACCTCTTGACCCCCCCGACTTCTCGGCGATCCACAACCCTAGACCCCCTCATGTCACATTTTGTCTAGTGTCAAAGGATTCAACAAACCAATACTTCATCATTAGGCGAAAGTAACAGTAGCATGATGGTACGAAGCTCTCCAAAGTTGTTTTGGAACGGAGTCCCAGATAAGATAATCCGTAACAAAAGACGGATTATCCTATCAGGAACTCCGTTCCA
>LR738709.1:683682371-683723298 GCA_902687465.1 Secale cereale | reverse complement strand
TAATGGCGCACCTCCACACGGTGCGCCACTACTAACATTTTTTTTTTAAAAAAAAAATTCAAAGTTAGTAGTGGCGCACCGTGTGGAGGATACTAGTTTGAACTAGTAATGGCGCACCTCCACACGGTGCGCCACTACTAACATTTTATTTTTTTAAATTTTTTTCAAAGGTAGTAGTGGCGCACCGTTGCAGAGGTGCGCCATTACTAGTTTTAACTAGTAATGGCGCACCTCTGCCATGGTGCGCCACTACTAACATTTCTAATTTTTTTTATATTTTTTTTTTGAAAAACTATTTTTTTTGGAATAAATATTTTTTTTGAAAAAATGTTTTTTTGGGAAAAAAATGGTTTTTTTTGAAAAAATGTTTTTTTTGAAAAAAAATAGTTTTTTTGAAAAAAATGGTTTTTTTTAAAAAAATAGTTTTTTAAAAAAAAATTCAAAATATGATATGTAAAATGACCGGGAAGTTTGAAATATTTTTTCAAAATTTCATCACACTCATGAACATGAACAAACTCCTAGACATCAACAAGGTTTAATAGGATTGATATGATAGATATATCAACAAGTGCCTGCTAAGTGAGCTGGTGCTGGGGTTGGATAGAACTCAGAAGTTAAGCGTGCTTGGGCTGGAGTAGTGTAGGATGGGTGACCTTCCGGGAAGTTTGACCACGGAGTGCGATTTGACCCGAGATTAAGCCATATTGACCCGAGATTAAGCCATAGTGACCCGAGATTAAGGAAAAAAAAAATCCCGCCAAAATTGAAAAAAAAAATTCTGGAAAAAAATTTGAAAAAAAAAATTGTTACTAGTGGCGCACCTGTAGCAATATCAGTGGCGCACCTGTAGCAATTCTGGAATAAAATTTGAAAAAAAAAATTCTGAAAAAATATCAGTGGCGCACCCTTATACTTAGTAGTGGCGCACCAGCAGGCCACCCCTATACATTATCAGTGGCGCACCCGGGGGGATATCAATGGCGCACCAGGTGGTGCGCCACTGATATCTGGATTAGTAATGGCGCACCTCTGGTGCGCCACTAATACACATTACTAGTGGCGTGGTAATAGTGGCGCACCAGAGGTGCGCCACTAATACCCAAAAGTGGTGCGCCACTAATGAGCCTTTTTCTAGTAGTGCTTAATGTACTCGGAGGTGTGTCTGTCACCGTACATCCATTGCCGGTTCATCTGCGTGCATTTATATATAATTAAGTGTGTCAAAAACCATTATAGAACATCATAAATAGATAATTAAGTGACCAAATGGATAAAAGTTCATCATCACATTAAAACCAAAGTACATACATATATAGTTCTCATCTAACAACATATAGCTCTCCATACACATCGAAACTATGTAAAACATTTCAACGCGAAAACAAATGCTATCATAATCGCAACCAAGGTAACAATTGATCCAACGGCATAATGATACCAAGCCTCGGTATGAATGGCATATTTTCTAATCTTTTTAATCTTCAACCGCATTGCATCCATCTTGATCTTGTGATCATCGACGACATCCGCAACATGCAACTCCAATATCATCTTCTCGTCCACAATTTTTTTTATTTTTTCCTTCAAGAATTTGTTTCCTTCTTCAACTAAATTTAACCTCTCGACAATAGGGTCCATCTCGATCTTGTGATCATCGATAACTTCCGCAACATGCAACTCCAATTCCATCTTCTCCTCCACCATTTTTTCCAATTTTTTCTTTAACGAAATGTTTTCCTCTTCAACTAAATTTAACCTCTCCACAAGAGGGTCGGTTGGAATTTCCGGTTCAACTACCTCCTAGACATAATAAAACATCTATGCATGTCAGGTTGGTCGGCATAACTATCATAAACACTAAAACAAAAAGTTATAAATTAAAGATGATATACCACATCCGAATCATAGACCGGACGAGGGCCCACGTGGGCGGATATCAAAACCATCGCACTATATAATAACAAGCAATAATAAACGTAAGAAAATTAGACAAATATCTATCTAAAGCAATAATAAAAGTAAGAAAAGCATGGACATAACAAGAGGCTCACCACGGTGGTGCCGGTGACGAGATCGGCGGGGGCGATCGACGGCGGCGAAGACGGGGACGGGACGTGACGGACCGCTAAACCTAGACAAATCTCGGAGAAAATAGAGCTTCGAGAGGAGAAAAGCTTAACTAGTGTGGCTCGGGCATTCCATCGAACACGTTGTGTGCATAGGAGGTGAGCTAGAGTACCACCAACCCCTCTCCCCCTCGGCCAGAAAAAAAAACAGAGCAGTGAGCTCTGCTCTTGAGTGAGGGGGTATATATAGGCAACTCACTGGTCCCGGTTGGTGCTACAAACCGGGACTAAAGGGGTGCCTTTGGTCCCGGTTCATAACACCAACCGGGACAAATAGTGGTGGGCCAGGAGCAAGAGCCATTGGTCCCGGTTTTTAGCTCCAACCGGGACCAATAGGTCCAGACGAACCGGGACCAATGGCCCACGTGGCCCGGCCGGCCCCCTGGGCTCACGAACCGGGTCCAGTACCCCCATTGGACCCGGTTCTAGATTGAACCGGGGCTAATGGGCTGGACCAATGCCCTGTTTTCTACTAGTGATGATAAAGATGCTACGTGCATAATGGTGCTTAGTAGTTCATGTTTTCTTATGGTTAGTCTCAAATAGCTGGAGGGTTTCCAATGTGTTATTGGAGTAACAACATGATTTGTTTGCCTATGATGTGGTATGGTTTAGTAATATCTTCCTTCAAGAATTTACTTTGATTGACTTGGCGTATGCTCACGCATATTAAGACTGTAAAGAAAGTCTGTCAAGCCTTGATGATCTTTTATTTCTGAGTAGCGATATAACTACCATGCCTGATTCAATGTTGCTTTGTCGCTCTGCATGATTATGACCGTCATTGCTCTCTTAGTTGGTCGCTCCTAGTCTTTTGCTAACCTCCAACTGTACTAAGCGGACTGACTGCTTGTGCATCCAAATTCCTTCAAACCAGTTATGCCATATGAGTCCACCATACCTTCCTACATGGTATTTACCTGCCATTCCTAACGGAGACTTTCATGTACCATCTCGAAATTATTCAAAGAAAAAGAAAAAAAATGCATTCCTATTTTGTGCCTCTGTTTTAAGTCCATGAGGAAGTAGTAGTTAATTCATGATCTTTTTAAGTTGGACAAGCTTCACCCCGGGATTGCATGTATAATGTGCAAACCCATAACACGAGAAGGAACTGGCATTGAGTGCGCCCGGCTCAAAATTAATATAACAAACAAACCCTCCTTCACGCTTTGTTCATGAGAAATCAGAAAACTTTGGCAGTGATAAACAAAAGAGATTAAGAGGATGTGATCGTCCTCATTCGGGAGCCGTTCCTCGAAACTTGTCCCTCTCAAGAAGTAATTGAGTTATCTGCTAGCATTCGTTGACGAAACATGCATGATCTAAGAAGAAAATAATAATTATTACCTCTGTTTTTAAAACCAAGAGCTCTGGTACATGCTTTGTCTTTGTTTCCGACTACGGGTTTTCAACCTTGCCAACAAAAGCCACGGTTCGAGAGTCTCCACCTTCTTTTAAAGCACCAACTACTGAGAGCATGATTGTCATTCTGAGTGTAATGTGCATTGTCCCAAAGTAGCATTGTCTTTTGCATGATTATGATATCGTTTATTTTGAAATCATTGTATCTAGTCATCACTTAAACCTTGGAGGTGCCCCTGCATTTATATTTTGCTTCACTAAAGGGGGCAAGCGAGATATCACTTTATCATATTTGCACACCATGCTCATTACAAATCTATTTGATGTTTCAATATCATGTTGTAAAACTTTCAGTTCTTTGTGATTTTCTCATGAGGCAACTTAATTACTACAGATTCATTGTCTCAGTAAGCTTTTGTCATATGACTATGAAAAATCCTTATATGGTTAATAGCATGTCACCACAGAAATTATTCTTGTTATCATTTACCTACTCGAGGACGAGCAGGAATTAAGCTTGGGGATGTTGATACGTCCAAAACATATCTATAATTTCTGCTTGCTCCATGCCTCTTTTGGGTGATATTGCTATGATATTTATACACTTCCATACACTTTTGATCATATTTGGACTAACCTATTAACTTAGTGCACCCCAGTGCCAGTTTCTGTTTTCTGCTGTTTTTGTATTTCAGGTTTTCACGTTACGAGAACTGCCAGAAAAATCCCGGAAAAATCATATAAAAAATCAGCGTTCCAGAAGCTTCCCAGCTGCCAAAGGACAGCCGGAGGGGGGCCACCAGGGCTACAGGCGCCCTGGTGGCGCGCCCCCCCCTGGCCGCGCCGGGGGGCGCCTGGGCCCCCCGAGCCTCCGCTGATGCCCCCCTTTGGCATATATTTATATCGCGTCCCGAAACCCTCGAGACGGGAACCCTTTTTCGCAATCTCATCTCGGTTCCGCCGCCGCCGCCGCTTCCAAGATCGGGAGCACCAGGAGAACTCTTCCCGGCACCCTGCCGGAGGGAAGGATCACCACCGGGAGCTTCTCCACCACCATGGACGCCTCCCGGATGAGTTGTGAGTAGTCTCCCTGATACATCCAAAACGTATCTATAATTTCTGCTTGCTCCATGCCTCTTTTGGGTGATATTGCTATGTTATTTATACACTTCCATACACTTCTGATCATATTTGGACTAACCTATTAACTCAGTGCACCCCAGTGCCAGTTTCTGTTTTTGGCTGTTTTTGTATTTCAGGTTTTCACATTACGAGAACTGCCAGGAAAAATCCAGAAAAATTATATAAAAAATCAGCGTTCCAGAAGCTACCTTGCGGCCGAAGTACAGCCGGGGGGGGGGGGGCACCAGGGCTCCAGGCACCCTGGCGGCGCCCCACCCCCCCTGGGCCGCGCCGGGGGGGCGCCTGGGCCCCCCGAGGCTCCGCTGATGCCCCCCTTTGGCATATATTTACACCGCATCGAGGAAACCCTGATTCCGGACCCCTTTTCTCCAGACGCAATCCCGATCTCCGCCGCCTTCGCCATCAAGCTTCGGGGGACCAAAATTCCTGTGCCGGCACCCTGCCGGAACGGGGAAGTGCCCCCGGATTCATCTCCATCGACGTTGCTTCCTCCCTCCATGATGCGGGAGTAGTTCCTCCTCGGGGCTGAGGTTCTTACCAGTAGCTATGTGGTTAATTCTCTCTCCCATGATGTGATCTTCGTTGTGATCATAGGCTAAGTTAATCTAGGGTGATCCCATGATATTTCCACTTCCTCTGTGTATTGGATTGATGTACTCACTTGTCTTTATCTAGTATAATCCCCGAGACCAAGGTGACAGCGGTCTATTGGACATGGATTAGAAGAATAATTTCATGAGTGATTTCCTTTTTGTGTGTTTATTGAAGATTGAGAGTCTCTTGGTGCTTGTCTTTGACTATCCTTTAGATATGTTGTGGTGATTGTGGGACTCTCTTTGGATGGCCGCGGTGACATTGGGAAATCCTTAGATTGAGAACTACGAACTTTGAGGTGTGCTTTTGTAGCCCTACATAATTCTCGTCCTCTCTTGACCACGAAGGAATGACCTCCGGGTGCGTCTCCATTGCATGTTTTATGGGAAATATCATGTGATTCGATTATGTTAATGTTGTTGGGAGTTGCCACTAGTGAAAGTATGAAGCCTAGGCCTTGTTTCCACCATTGCAATACCATTCGTGCTCACGTTTACCACTTGTTTGCTTGCTGCACTTTTTATTACAGATTTATATTACTTTGTTTTGCCATCCATATCACTTGCCATTTAACATCTCTTCGCCGAACTAGTGCACCTATACATCTGACAAGTGTATTAGGTGTGTTGGGGACACAAGAGACTTCTTGTATCTTAGTTGCAGGGTTGCTTGAGAGAGACCATCTTCAACCTCTACTTCCCTGAGTTCGATAAACCTTAGGTCATCCACTTGAGGGAAATTGCTGCTGTCCTACAAACCTCTGCGCTTGGAGGCCCAACATAGTCTACAAGAGTAGAAGCCTGTGTAGACATCAAGCTATTTCTGGCGCCGTTGCCGGGGAGGTGAGCGCTTGAATGTATATCTTTAGATCTTGCAATTAAATCTTTTTGTTTCTTGTTTTTATTTCACTAGTTATGCTTATGGACAACCTTGCTATTGGATCGTTGCTTGCGGGAACACGCCCCGCACCTGTGGTGGTTGCTCCTCCCCCTACTGAAATTGTGCCCTATAAAATACCAGCTGGTATTATCGATTATGTTTTGGCTAATCGTTATGCAGGAGACAGACATCCCGGTGAACACTTGCTATATCTGTCACAATTATGTTCATTATTTAAGCTTGCAGGTGTATCGAGGCAGTTTGTCATGAGGAAATTATTTGCCTTGTCACTGAAAGGGAAAGCATTGGAATGGTAAAGGCTACTAAATGACTCTCACCTGCTGGAGTGGGAAGAGATCCAGTCTCTCTTTTACTCCAAGTTTTATCCTCTTCATGAAGTCCATGAGAATAGGAATTATGTTTATAATTTTTATCCTCATGACGGAGAGAGCATAGCTCAAGCTTGGGGGAGAATGAAAACGTTAATGCTAAAATGTCCTAACGATGGGCTCCCCAAAGATATGATTATTACTAATTTCTATGCGAGGCTTTCTCGACAGAATAAAGATTTGCTCGACGCTTCCTCTATGGGTTCTTTCACAAACGAAAAGACTGATGCTAAATGGGAACTCCTTGAAAGAATTCAACGCAACACTGAAGATTGGGAGATCGACAAAGGTAAAGAGTCAGGTATAATTTATGAGTATGATTGCATTAAGTCTTTTGTTGAAACTACAAGTTTTAATAAGTTTAGTGCTAAGTTTGGACTTGATTCTCAACTCCTTGTTGATTTCCTCAAATCTTTTGCTTCACATCTTAATATTCCTAAGGAGGATTGGATCAAGCATCATAAACCTTTTAAGGAGATTTGCAAAGAAAATGAAATTATTCATGATGATTGCAATATGCATGATCCAATTCCTAAAAATGAAGTTTTATATAAGCATGTCAATTTTTGTGGAGTGGATAGACCTTGTGAGAGGCCTATGATTGAAGAAGAGAAGTATTGTAAGCAACATAAGCATGAAAGAACAATCACTTGGGTCAGAGATTTAAATGAAATTGCTAGAGAATTGTGTGACCTTTATCCTTTTACTTGTGAACTTTGCCGTATAGAGGGTCACTTTAATTTTCAATGCATGCACTTTCAAAACATAACTGTTAACCAGTTGTGTGATAACATGATCACCTCTGATCTTTATGATGAGCTTATGTTATTTTTGATGTGTGAGGAGTTATGAGAAAAGACTTCTTGGCTAGATGTTAATGCCATAGGAATAAAAAACACTTTGCAAAATTGCCATCTCTATTGTGTTGTTAATTGCCATGAAAATGATTACATAAGTAAGATTAGAAAGGAGGGAACTTTACCAAAGTATAAAAATGTCTCTTATATTTCTGCTAATAAAAAGGAGAGTTTCTCCCAAGTTTCCCCTATTGTTTCTAATGATAAACCAGGATATGTGGAGAAGCTTCATCTCCAACCACTCCCTCCTAAGGTGAAGAAGAAGAAAAAGAAGAGGAGGAGGAAGAGGAGCAAGAAAGAAGAAGAACGGGTATCAACCTGGCCTAAGCATATTCCTCCCATCAACTTTTATCCTAACGGTTGTAAGTTTAAAGAAGAAGGTGAAGTTTATTGCCTTAATTATCATCTTGATGATACGTCCGTAGGTACTATTGAAGATGATTTTGATTATGATATGCATGTTACTTATTGTGATTGGGAAAATGATGATAATGCTACTTATGATCTTGAAAATCTTTTTGGTACCAACTCTGAAAGTGATGATATGGGAAGCTCTAAGCTTGGGGATGATAGGATTGCAAATCCTTTACCCACTAGTGATGTGATAATTGATAATTCTTTTGCTAGTAAGAATAAAGACAACATGTTTACAAATATAGTTGCTAGCAATGATAATGCTCTTCTCTAACATGATGATGTTATAACTCCAATCTATAGTGATTATAAAGGTACCTATGACATAAGGAGAAATTATCCTTATGAAACTTGTCATAATCATGGAGGGAATTACTCCCTTGTTGAACACCATCTTCCTAATACACAATTAATCTATAGTGTTCAAGTTGTTTATGATAGTCCTACTCCCACTATTACCAATGAGAAAGATTATGCTTATGTGGATAGTAAGAGTACCTTTTTGCATGTGGATCATGGTAACAATGCTTTATGTGATGCTTATATTGTTGAGTTCATCCATGATGCCACTGAAATTTATAATGAGAGAGGGAGACTTGGTTCTAAATATCTTAATAATAAGAAGTTTCCTCTCTTTATGGTGAATATTTTGAAGTTATGCTTGTTTTGCCTTCCTATGCTAGTTGCTTTGTGCTTCAATGAATTATTCTATTGCAATATTCCTATGCATAGGAAGCATGTTAGGCTTAAATGTGTTTGATATTTGCTTCTTGATGCTCTCTTTTGTTCTTCAACTCTTATTCCTACGAGAGCATCATTAAAGTCTTATGCCTAGCTTAAAGGCATAAAAGAAAGCGCTTTTGGGAGGCAGCCCACAATGAATAAAATTTTATTTTGCTTTTGTTATGTCTTGATGTTGTTACTACAGTAGCATCATCATTGTATCTTTACTTTTCAGCGTTGTGCCAAGTGTAGCCTCTGATTGCAAGAAAGTTCAAAAGTTGTGACGTGCTGTCCAGGAAACAGATTCTGTCATTGGATAGAAAAATTCTTATAAAATCACCAGATCATCTTTTTGGTCTGAATTTTTTCGACAGCGTGCTCTATATAATTGTCTTTCGTGCGTCTGTTCTGAGTTTTTTTATTAGAGTTGCATAAGTGCCCCGAACAAATCATTTACTACCTGCTGTTCTGTTTTTCACAGATTCCGTCCTGTTTTGCCTTTCCTTCATTTTGCGAACCTAGAGCTTGCTTTTTCTTTGCAAAAACCATTTGGAAATCTTGAGAAACAGTAGATCTTAAAGAATATCCTTATTTCCAGCAAGGAACAATTATTTTATTATGGGTACTAACCTCGCTAATCAGATTATGATGAGTTATGTATGAAGGGAGTTTTCAAGTGTGTGAGGGAAGATGATAAAAAGATTCAGGAGTGTCAAACGCTCAAGCTTGGGGATGCCCCCGTGCACCCCAAGAAATATTCAAGGAGACTCAAGCATCTAAGCTTGGGGATGCCCCCGTGCATCCCCTTCTCCATCAACATTATCAGTTCGTCTTTCGTTCCACTATATTTTTATCACTTCATGTGTTATGTGCTATGCTTGGAGCGTCTTGCTTTTAGTTTTCCTTTTTAGTTTTCTTTAGATTTTCATAACGAGTCGGAACTCAGCTTTCTTTGTGTGGGAGAGAAACACGCTCCACTTCTACCTAGAACATAACATAGAATTTTCATGTCTATCTTTGCTGTGTGTGTTCTTTGTCTTTCAATAGCTACTATCATGCTTAGCTCTTAGTTTTCATGCTTATCTTTTTAATGAGTTGATTGAACTCTCTTTAATTATCATGCTTATCTTATTAAGAGAGTTTGCTTCTGTTGCATTGGTTGATATGTCTATGATAAAAATGCTACGTGCATAATGGCGCTTAGTAATTCATGTTTTCTTATGGTTAGTCTCAAATAGCTGGGGGGTTCCCAATGTGTTATTGGAGTACCAACATGATTTGTTTGCCTATGATGTGGTATGGTTTAGTAATATCTTCCTTCAAAGAATTTATTTTGATTGACTTGGCGTATGCTCACGCATATTTAAGACTGTAAAGAAAGTCTGTCAAGCCTTGATGATCTTTTATTTCTGAGTAGCGATATAACTTCCATGCCTAATTCAATGTTGCTTTGTCGCTCTGCATGATTATGACCGTCATTGCTCTCTTAGTTGGTCGCTCCCAGTCTTTTGCTAACCTTCGCCTGTACTAAGCGGACTGACTGCTTGTGCATCCAAAAATCCTTTAAACCAGTTATGCCATATGAGTCCACCATACCTTCCTATACATGGTATTTACCTGCCATTCCTAACGAAGACTTTCATGTGCCACCTCGAAATTATTCAAAAAAAATGCATTTCTATTTTGTGCCTCTGTTTTAGCTCATGAGGAAGTAGTAGTTAATTCATGATCTTTTTAAGTTGGACAAGCTTCACCCCGGGATTGCATGTATAATGTGCAAACCCATAATACGAGAAGGAACTGGCAATGAGTGCGCCCGGCTCAAAATTAATATAACAAACAAACCCTCCTTCACGCTTTGTTCATGAGAAATCAGAAAACTTTGGCAGTGATAAACAAAGGAGATTAAGAGGATGTGATCGTCCTCATTTGGGAGCCGTTCCTCGAAACTTGTCCATCTCAAGAAGTTATTGAGTTGTCTGCTAGCATTCGTTGACGAAACATGCATAATCTAAAAAAAAATTATTACCTCTGTTTTTAAAACCAAGAGCTCTGGTACATGTTTTGTCTTTGTTTCCGACTACGGGTTTTCAACCTTGCCAACAAAAGCCACGGTTCGAGAGTCTCCACCTTCTTTTAAAGCACCAACTACTGAGAGCATGATTGTCATTCTGAGTGTAATGTGCATTGTCCCAAAGTAGCATTGTCTTTTGCATGATTATGATATCATTTATTTTGAAATCATTGTATCTAGTCATCACTTAAACCTTGGAGGTGCCCCTGCATTTATGTTTTGCTTCACTAAAGGGGGCAAGCGAGATACCACTTTATCATATTTGCACACCATGCTCATTACAAATCTATTTGATGTTTCAGTATCATATTGTAAAACTTTCAGTTCTTTGTTATTTTCTCATGAGGCAACTTAATTACTACAGATTCATTGTCTCAGTAAGCACTTGTCATATGACTGTAAAAAGTCCTTATATGGTTAATAGCATGTCACCACAGAAATTATTCTTGTTATCATTTACCTACTCGAGGACGAGCAGGAATTAAGCTTGGGGATGTTGATACATCCAAAACGTATCTATAATTTATGCTTGCTCCATGCCTCTTTTGGGTGATATTGCTATGTTATTTATACACTTCCATACACTTTTGATCATATTTGGACTAACCTATTAACTCAGTGCACCCCAGTGCCAGTTTTTGTTTTCGGCTGTTTTTGTATTTCAGGTTTTCACATTACGAGAACTGCCAGGAAAAATCCAGAAATATTATATAAAAAATCAGCGTTCCAGAAGCTACCTTGCGACCGAAGTAGAGCCGGGGGGGGGGGGCACCAGGGCTCCAGGCGCCCTGGCGGCGCGCCCCCCTGGGCCGCGCCGGGGGGGGCGCCTGGGCCCCCCGAGGCTCCGCTGATGCCCCCCTTTGGCATATATTTACACCGCGTCGAGGAAACCCTTATTCCGGACCCCTTTTCTCCAGACGCAATCCCGATCTCCGCCGCCATCGCCATCAAGCTTCGGGGGACCAGAATTCATATGCCGGCACCCTGCCGGGACGGGGAAGTGCCCCGGATTCATCTCCATCGACGTTGCTTCCTCCCTCCATGATGCGGGAGTAGTTCCTCCTCGGGGCTGAGGTTCTTACCAGTAGCTATGTGGTCAATTCTCTCTCCCATGATGTGATCTTCGTTGTGATCATAGGCTATGTTAATGTAGGGTGATCCCATGATATTTCCCCTTCCTCTATGTATTGGATTGATGTACTCACTTGTCTTTATCTAGTATAATCCCCGAGACCAAGGTGACAGCGGTCTATTGGACATGGATTAGAAGAATAATTTCATGAGTGATTTCCTTTTTGTGTGTTTATTGAAGATTGAGAGTCTCTTGGTGCTTGTCTTTGACTATCCTTTAGATATGTTGTGGTGATTGTGGGACTCTCTTTGGATGGCCGCGGTGACATTGGGAAATCCTTAGATTGAGAACTACGAACTTTGAGGTGTGCTTTTGTAGCCCTACATAATTCTCGTCCTCTCTTGACCACGAAGGAATGACCTCCGGGTGCGTCTCCATTGCATGTTTTATGGGAAATATCATGTGATTCGATTATGTTAATGTTGTTGGGAGTTGCCACTAGTGAAAGTATGAAGCCTAGGCCTTGTTTCCACCATTGCAATACCATTCGTGCTCACGTTTACCACTTGTTTGTTTGCTGAACTTTTTATTATAGATTTATATTACTTTGTTTTGCCATCCATATCACTTGCCATTTAACATCTCTTCGCCGAACTAGTGCACCTATACATCTGACAAGTGTATTAGGTGTGTTGGGGACACAAGAGACTTCTTGTATCTTAGTTGCAAGGTTGCTTGAGAGAGACCATCTTCAACCTCTACTTCCCTGAGTTCGATAAACCTTAGGTCATCCACTTGAGGGAAATTGCTGCTGTCCTACAAACCTCTGCGCTTGGAGGCCCAACATAGTCTACAAGAGTAGAAGCGTGTGTAGACATCACTCCCTTGGACCATGGGTCCATGACCAGTAGCTATGTGATGTTCTCCTCCCGTTCTTGTGCTTCACTAATTAGTCCTCGTGAGCTGCCCTACATGATCGAGGCACATATGTAATCCTTATGCTGTTGCTATGATGAGTTTGCTGGGATCCGATGGATTGTGAGATTATGTTCAGATTGTGTTTGAGTAATATATTTGATCTACCTCTTTTATATTTATGTTCGTAAGTAATTCTTGCATGTTCCCCGTTCTTATTTATTGCTTTGGCCAAGTAGTAGGTAGTGACTCCAAGAGGGAACGTTATGCTTGATTGTGGGTTCATGCCCCTCGATGACTAGCTTGAGTGACAGAAACATGAGTCTAGGGGATGTGTTGTTGCCACAAGGGGGAAAACAACGGTGCTTGTGCCCGCGGGTGCAAGGATTGTTTACTTTACGCAAAGTTCTTTTAATGCAGTTGTCTGTTGCTTTGAGTTTACACTATGGGTGGGACTCGCAACTTAATACCAGCGAGATGTTCTGGATAGATATCTCAAGGTGGATGATTAGTAGTAGATGCAGATGGATTTCGGTCTACTTGCCTTGGCGTACCGCCCATGCTTTGAACCTCTACCTTTCTTGTAACATAGTTAGCATTGGTTTGCGCACATAATTCTGTCAATTGCCCAGCTGTAATTCGTTTACCTCACATAGCTGTTTTATCATCTTTTGGGAGAGAGACATCACTAGTGAACATCATGGGACCCCGGTCCATATTACCATCATTGATCACATCCACTATTTACTTTACGCCTTTTACTTACTATTGCAGCATTACCTATCACTACGTTTGATCCTTTGTAAACTACAAGGCCGGAGGGATTGACAACCTCTCTGTACTCGTTGGGAGCAAAGTTATTTGTATCTGTGTGCAGGTCCACGTTGATTGCTAATATATCTGGCGCCGTTAGCAGTTGACACCTTCTTGTTGAAACTGGGAGTCTTAGGGAAATCGATCATTGGTATCTTTGCCAAGGGAAAACTTCCGCTACACTGCATCTCAAACCTTCCACTTAAGGTAACCAACGAGGGGCGAGAAGCCATCAGTGACCACCTGTGACGCCCCAAGATCCACGCACCAGAAGACTTCGATATTTTCCGTGATCATCGTGTGTTTCATTTTCCTTGCTCTATTTATTTTTGCATTGCATCATCTCATCGTGCCATCATGTCATTTATTTTTAAGAAACTCAACTAAATAAATTGCATGGATCTTTGATCAATTTAAACTGAGGGTTGTCATATGATGATTTCTCTTTATACCATATCCCCCCAATAATTAGGGAGCTACTATAAATGTTCTATTGATTGGAATTCACCTAAACACACTTGCAAATAATTACCTTGCCTATTCTATGTCAAGTTTGTTCTCCAAACTTTGCCAATAATTCGTATCTCTTTTATCGAGGCTCCTCTAAATCCAAGCAATTTTAGACCTTCCTTTTACCAAGTTCTAGTTCAAACCCATTCAAATTAAATTCAAATGAATTTGAATTTATATCTTTCGATCATGTCACTTCTATTTTTCCTGGATCGAGCTCATTTTTATGAGTCTAGGAAAATTAACCCCTTCCCAAATTCTTTCCCTAACCCTCTCTTCTTTTCTTCTCTCTATTTATTTTCTGCTAGAACTATAAAAGCAGAAGAGAGGGAGAGGAGCACTAGGCCCAGCCACAGCCAGGCCTATGGCCAGATCCCAGCAGCCACAAGGCCAGATTCCACCTATGGCCCAAGGCCCAACCTTCCCTAAGCACACCTAAACTTCCTAACCCTAGTGATCACAGCGCCCGACCCCAACTCCCATCGATCCCGCAGCGTCGCCATCTCTCCCCTTGTTCTCTCCCTTTATTCCCTCGCACTCGCACACGCCCGCGGCATCTCCGAATATTTATTTTATAAGTGGCATAAAATGTTCTCAGAATGAGGTGAAATTTGGCGTGCGGTGTTGTTTTGTTATAGGTAGACCGCCTACCAAATTTCGTTGCATTCGGAGTCCGTTTGATAGCCCAACCGTTAAACATATAGCGGCGATATAGCCGGACAAACGTCGGACATTTCGGTGCCCCGAAACCTGTTGCCGGGCTGCTTCTTCCTTCTCTTCTCGGTCCCACCACGCAGATGTCCATGACCGCCTAACATCTTTGCACAGTGCACAGACCCCATCACGCGCGTCTGAAGCTTACCCGAACCTGGTCTGGGTTGTCGTTACCGATAGGTCCGGATCATCCCCAAGCATCCCTAAAACATCATCGTTTTCTTATTTGGACTCTCTAACCTTTTTATCTCGATCGTCCAATTTCGATCCGAAAGATCGAATACCCCTACCTAAAAATCCAATGCTATAAATATTAGTCTAAACCCTAGTTTCTACTCCCTCCGTTCGGAATTACTTGTCTCGAAAATGGATGTATCTAAAACTAAAATACATCTAGATACATCCATTTCCGCGACAAGTAATTCCGAACGGAGGGAGTAGGAGATATGTCCCATCCATCCCTTGTCCGCCGCCACCACCATCTCCCTCGGGATCTCCCCCGATCCAAATCCACTCGCTCCTCCTCGTTTTCCATCTCCCACCAACCAGTGCGCTCCTGGCCGTCTTCCAATCCATCCATCTCTGATCCACCCATCCGTCGCTTCGAGCCAGCAGCCGCGCCGGCCGTTCTTTGCCATGGAGCTCGCTTCCGCCGGCAGTAGCAGATGCACCGATCCTCCTAGGATCCTCCACCCGCAGCTCCAAGCCCTAAGTCCCGCTGCCCAGGAGCACCGCCTCGTTGCCGCCATGGACGGTCATGCTCTTCCCCGAGTGTAGCCTCGCCCCGTCGTCGAGCGCCGCCTCCTCCTCATCGCCTCCCCTCAGCTCCGCGCCTACGGCAAGTCCTGCAGCTCCATCACCATCAAGTTCCGCCTCCGATGCCGTCCCTCTGCCATGGCGCCTCCCGCGCTCCTCCCGCACAAGTCTGACGAGGCCTCCTCCTCGCACCTGCTTGCGCACGAGCGCCACAAACGGAGGAGCTTCTCCGCCAGTCCGGTGAGGCCCTGCGTCCCCGCCTCCAGGTCGCTGTGCCTCCCAACCGGAGACCACAAGCGCCATCACCGAGACCCCCATCCTCTGCTTCGACCAGATTCCGTCGCCGGCCTCTTCCGCCTATTCAGCGAGGACGATGCCCAGCGCCCCTCCCCAAGTGTCAGCAGTGCCCGGGCCCTCCTCCACCTCGCAACCCCGTCGACCTCGCCGGTGAGATCCCGTCACCGCGAGCCCCCCGATTCTCTCTATCTCTGGTCGTTCTGACCTCCCCGACTCTCCATCTTTTCTCTGGGAATAGGAGCAAGAGATCCCATGGCCGCCGCCGCCGTCCTGGCTACCCCGCAGGAGCTCCCCGCCGCCTGATCGAGTCGCCATGGCCGACGGCCTCCTCTCAAGCACGGCGCCGTCAAGCTGCTTCCTCGCCAGATCCGCCTCCCCCTCGGACCTCCCTCCACCGTGCCAAGTCCCTCTGCTGCTCCTCTGCTTCGTCCTGCTCCTTCTCCTGGAACGAGACGACGAACAGCCGTAGCCAGGAGCGCCCGCGTTGACCGCTTCCACTCCACTCACCCTGGGCCACTTCTGCGCCAAGGCGCAGCGCTGCCTCTCCTCGCCTGCAGCCCAGCACCGACAAGCCTGCTAGGCCCTAGGTGAGGCCCAGTCCGCCCTCTGCACTATTCCGCGCCTGAGCGCCCTTGTTTATCTTGTGCTGGATTCGTTTGGCCCAGCAGTGCAGAAGTTTTGGCCCGCGTATGTTTTTTTTTTCAGCGTCTGCGATTTGTCTAATTATCCAGAGAAATCTGTTTTTCAGAAAAGTCCCTCTAGATCATGCATTTAATAAATCCACAACCGGGCATTATATGTAAAAATATATAAGCAAATTGCTTAGAATTCTATGTAGAATCATAATTACCAACTTCCATGCATGTTTAAAATGTTAAACTTGCCGTTTGCATTAATTTGCTTAAATAACATGTTAAAATGGTTTAATTCATAACTAAATAACCGTAGCTCCAAATTTAATAAACTTTATATGTAAATGGGGTGGAAAATGTGTAGATTAACTTGGTGCACTTACTTTTGCTGTTTAACAACAATAAAATATGTTTTTAGGCAGAACAATACCAAGATCAATAATTGCACATGGGGATTTTCCGGAATTGTTGTTTGTTGTGTCCAGCCCCATTTAAATTGCTTAGGTAGTGTAGTTTAATTGTGTTGCACCTCTTGCCATGTTAAGAAGATTTAAACTTGTTGGGTTCATAAATGAGAGCGAACTAAATAATTGGATGTGGTGTTTCGTCAATATGCAACTCGTTGCATATCGAGCTCCACTTAACTTGTAGTGTTGTTTGTGTCCTTTGCCATGCCATGCATATTTAAAACGGACATGCATCATACTTGTTTGTGCATCATATGCCATGTTTATGATTATGTGTTTACCATGTTGTTTGCTTCTTTCCGGTTTGCTTCTCTCGCTAGCTTCGGTTTTGTTCCGGAGTTGTGAGGATTCGTTCAACTATGATTGTTCGTCTTCTTCATGGACTCGTTCTTCTTCCTAGCAGGATCTCGGGCAAGATGACCGTCACCTTGGATTTCATTACTATCATTGCTATGCTAGTTGTCTCGATGCTATCCGTATATGTCGCGCTACCTATCTATTGTTGTCAGCCTCTCATTGTTGCCATGAAACCTCTAACGTTTGACACCATCCCAGCAAACCGATGTATGGCTATGTTACCGCTTGCTCAGCCCCTCTTATAGCGTTGTTAGTTGCTGACGAAGATGAAGATTGCTCCATGTCGGAACTTGGATGTTGGAATATCACAATATTTATTTCTATAATTAACACACCTATATAATTGGCAATGGGTGGAAGGCTTGCCTTTTGCTCATTGTTTTGTTCCACTCATGCCGCCTTAAGAACCGATAAACCGGTGTTATGTTCCTTGATTTTGCGTTCCTAACGCGGTTGGGTATATGGGGACCCCTTGATAGTTCGCTTTGAATAAAACTCCTCCAGCAAGGCCCAACTTTGGTTTTAATTTGCAACATAATAAGACTATTAATTAATTAATTAATTCGCATAGGGGGTCGTGTCCCCGAGGATTCTTTTCTACATACAGGGAGGGCCTAGTGCCGATGGTGTTGGTCCCTGATACGTCCATTTTACATCATGCTTATATGTTGATATTTATTGCATTATGGGATGTTATTACTTGTTTTGTCACAACACTTATGCCTTTTCTCTCTTATTTTACAAGGTTTACAAGAAGAGGGAGAATGCCGGCAGCTGGAATTCTGGGCTGGAAAAGGAGCAAACTCTAGAAACCTATTGTACACAACTCCAAAAGCCCCGAAACTCAACAGAACTCAGTTTCAAAAAATATAAAAAATATCTGGCAAAAGAAGTTCACGAGGGGGGGGGGCACCGGCTGTCCACGAGGGTGGGGGGTGCGCCCCTCCTCTCAGGGCGCGCCCCCCTATCTCGTGGGCCCCACGAAGGCCCCCCGATGCCCATCTTATCCTATATGAGGTGTTTTGACCTGGAAAAAATCATAAGGAGGCTTTCGGGACCAGGCGCCGCCGTCTCGAGGCGGAAACCAATCTAGGGCTCCGGCAGAGCTGTTCTCCCGGGGATACTTCCCTCCGGGAGGGGGAAATCGTCACCGCCGTCATCACCAACAACTCTCCCATCTTGGGGAGGGCTATCTTCATCAACATCTTCACCAGCACCATCTCCTCTCAAACCCTAGTTCATCTCTTGTATCCAATCTTTGTACCCAAACCTCAGATTGGTACCTATGGGTTGCTAGTAGTGTTGATTACTCCTTGTAGTTGATGCTAGTTGGTTTATTTGGTGGAAGATTCAGATCAATGATGCATATTAATATCCCTCTGATCATGAACCATATTATGTCTTGTGAGTAGTTACTTTTGTTCCCGAGGACATGGGAGAAGTCTTGCTATTAGTAATCATGTGAATTTGGTCTTCGTTCGATATTTTGATGAGATGTATGTTGTCTGTCCTCTAGTGGTGTCAAGTGAACGTCGACTACATGACACTTCACCATTATTTGGGCCTAGAGGAAGGCATTGGGAAGTAATAAGTAGATGATGGGTTGCTAGAGTGACATAAGCCTAAACCCTAGTTTATGTGTTGCTTCGTAAGGGGCTGATTTGGATCCATATGTTTCATGCTATGGTTAGGTTTACCTTAATACTTATTTTGTAGTTGCGGATGCTTGCATTAGAAGTTAATCATAAGTGGGAGGCTTGTCCAAGTAAGGACGGCACCCAAGCACCAGTCCACCCACATACCAAATTATCAAAGTACCGAACGCGAATCAGATGATCGTGATGAAAACTAGCTTGACGATAATTCCCATGTGCCCTCGGGAGCACTTTACTTCATATAAGAGTTTGTCCAGGCTTGTCCTTTGCTACAAAAAGGATTGGGCCACCTTGCTGCACCTTATTTACTTTTACCTTTTGTCACTTGCTACCAATTACCTTATTACAAAACTATATGTTACCTATAATTTCAGTGCTTGCAGAAAACACCTTACTGAAAACTGCCTATCATTTCCTTCTGCTCCTCATTCGGTTCGACACTCTTATCGAAAGGACTACGATAGATCCCCTACACTTGTGGGTCATCAAGACTCTTTTCTGGCGACGTTGCCGAGGAGTGAAGCGCCTTTGGTAAGTAGAATTTGGTAAGGAAAAATTTATATAGTGTGCTGAAATTTACTGTCACTTGTTACTATGGCTCAAAATCCTTTGAGGGGCTTGTTCGGGGTATCTTCACCCCGATCAGAAGAGCAAAGAGTTGCTCCTCAACCTACTGCACCTACTGAAAATGTTTGCTTTAAGATTCCTTCGGGTATGATAGAGAAACTGCTTGAAAATCCTTTTACAGGAGACGGAACACTGCATCTCGACTTACACCTAATCTATGTGGATGAAGTTTGTGAATTATTTAAGCTTGCAGGTATGCCCGAGGATGTTATCAAGAAGAAGGTCTTCCCTTTATCTTTGAAGGGCGATGCATTAACATGGTTTAGGCTATGTGATGATATTGGATCATGGAACTATAATCGTCTGAAGTTGGAATTTCATCATAAGTTCTACCCTAGGCACGAGGTTCATCATGATCGTAATTATATATATAATTTCTGGCCTCGTGAAGGAGAAAGCATCGCTCAAGCTTGGGGAGGCTTAAGTCAATGTTATTTTCATGCCCCAATCATGAGCTCTCAAGGAAAATGATCATTCAAAATTTTTATGCTCGGCTTTCTCTCAATAATCGCACCATGCTCGATAATTCTTGTTCTGGCTCTTTTATGATGAAGACTGTTGAATTCAAATGGGATTTATTGGAAAGAATTAAACGCAACTCTGAAGATTGGGATCTCGACGAAGGTAAGGAGTCAGGTATGACCCCTAAGTTTGATTGTGTTAAAGCTTTTATGGATACCGATGTTTTCCATGAGTTTAGCACTAAATATGGACTTGACTCTGAGATAGTAGCTTCTTTCTGTGAATCTTTTGCTACTCATGTTGATCTTCCCAAGGAGAAGTGGTTTAAATACCATCCCCCTATCGAAGTAAAAGTAGTTGAACCTATTAAAGTTGAAGAAAAGACTATCACTTATAATGTTGATCCTATTGTTCCTACTGCTTATATTGAGAAACCACCTTTCCTTGTTAGGATAAAGGATCATGCTCAAGCTTCAACTGTAGTTCGTAAGAGTAATACTAGAACACCTACACCCTGTGAGCAAATTAAAGTTGAACCTAGTGTTGCTATGGTTAAGGATCTCTTGGTAGAAGATTTAGATGGACATGTTATTTATCTCCAAGAAGAGCCTGCTAGAATAGCCAAACCCAATGCTAGGAATAAACATAGACCTATTGTAGGCTTGCATGTTATCTCTGTCAAGATAGGAGATCATTGTTATCATGGTTTATGTGACGTGGGTGCTAGTGCGAGTATTATCCCTCATACCTTATATCAAGAAATTATGCATGACATTGCACCTGTTGAGTTAGAAGGGATTGATGTTACGACTAAGCTAGCTAATAGAGACACTATTTCACCAGTTGGGATTGTTAGAGATGTTGAAGTCTTGTGTGGGAAGGTTAAATACCCTACTGATTTTCTTGTTCTTAGTTCCACACAAGATGAATTTTGTCCCATTATATTTGGTAGGCCCTTCTTGAATATTGTTAATGCCAAGATAGACTGTGTGAAAGATATTGTTACTGTCGGATTAGGGGATATGTCTCATGACTTTAACTTTGCTAAATTTCGTAGACAACCCCTTGAAAAAGAACCACCTAGTAAGGATGAAATTATTGGTCTTGCTTCTATTGCTATGCCTCCTAATGATCCTTTAGAACAATACTTGCTAGACCATGAAAATGACATGCATATGAATGAGAGAAGGGAAATAGATAAAATATTCTTTAATCAGGGACCCGTATTGAAAAACAACTTGCCTGTTGAAATCCTAGGGGATCCTCCTCCACCCAAGGGTGATCCCGTGTTTGAACTTAAACCTTTGCCTGATAATCTTAAGTATGTTTATCTTGATGAAAAGAAAATATATCCTGTTATTATTAGTGCTAACCTTTCAGAGCAGGAAGAAGAAAAACTATTGAAAACTCTGAAGAAGCACCCTGCTGCTGTTGCATATACTCTGGATGATCTTAAGGGCATTAGTCCCACTATATGCCAACATAAGATAAAATTGGAAGAAAATGCTAAACCGGTTATTGATCATCAGCGGCGGTTAAATCGTAAGATGAAAGAAGTGGTAAGGAAGGAAATACTAAAGCTTCTAGAGGCAGGTATTATCTATCCAGTTGTTGATAGCCAGTGGGTGAGTCCTGTCCATTGTGTCCCTAAGAAGGGAGGTATGACTGTCGTTCCTAATGATAAAGATGAATTGATCCTGCAAAGAATAGTTACATGTTATAGGATGGTAATTTATTTCCGTAAGTTAAATAAAGCTACTAAGAAAGATCATTACCCCTTGCCATTTATCGATCAAATGCTAGAAAGTTTATCCAAGCATATTCATTTTTGTTTTCTAGATGGTTATTCGGCTTTCTCTCAAATACCTGTGTCAAAAGGGGATCAAGAAAAGACCACTTTTACTTGTCCTTTCGGTACCTTTGCTTATAGATGTATGCCTTTTGGTTTATGTAATGCACCTGCTACCTTTCAAAGATGCATGATGGCTATATCCTCTGAATTTTGTGAAAAGATTGTTGAGGTTTTCATGGATGATTTTTCCGTTTACGGAACTTCTTTTGATGATTGCTTAAGCAACCTTGATCGAGTTTTGCAGAGATGTGAGGACACTAATCTTGTCTTCAATTGGGAGAAGTGCCACTTTATGGTTAACGAAGGCATTGTCTTGGGACATAAAATTTCTGAAAGAGGTATTGAAGTGGAAAAAGCTAAAGTTGATGCTATTGAAAAGATGCCATGCCCTAAGGACATCAAAGGTATATGAAGTTTCCTTGGTCATGCCGGGTTTTATAGGAGGTTCATAAAGGAATTCTCCAAAATCTCAAGGTCTCTGACTAATCTCTTACAAAAAGATATTCCTTTTGTCTTTGATGATGATTGTCTAGAAGCATTTGAAATACTTAAGAAAGCATTGATCTCTGCACCTATTGTCCAGCCTCCTGACTGGAATTTACCTTTTGAGATTATGTGCGATGCTAGTGATTATGCGGTAGGTGTTGTTTTAGGGCAAAGAGTTGATAAGAAATTGAATGTTATCCAGTATGCTAGTAAAACTCTAGATAGTGCCCAAAGAAATTATGCTACTACTGAGAAATAATTTTTAGCAGTTGTATTTGCTTGTGATAAGTTTAGACCCTATATCGTTGATTCTAAAGTAACTATTCACACTGATCATGCTGCTATCAAATACCTTATGGAAAAGAAAGATGCTAAACCTAGACTTATTAGATGGGTTCTCCTGCTGCAAGAATTTGACTTGCATATTATTGATAGAAAGGGAGGTGAGAACCCCGTTGCAGACAACTTGTCTAGGTTAGAGAATATACTTGATGACCCACAACCTATTGATGATAGCTTTCCTGATGAACAATTAGCTGTCATAAATACTTCTCATACTGCTCCTTGGTATGCTTATTATGCTAATTATATTGTTGCTAAGTTTATACCTCCTAGCTTCACATACCAGCAAAAGAAAAAGTTCTTCTATGATTTGAGACATTACTTCTGGGATGACCCACATCTTATAAATAAGGGGTAGATGGTATTATTAGACATTGTGTACCTGAGCATGAATAGGAACAGATCCTACGCAAGTGCCACTCCGAAGCTTATGGAGGACACCATGCGGGAGATAGAACTGCACACAAGGTATTGCAATCCGGTTTTTATTGGCCTACTCTCTTCAAGGATGCCCGTAAGTTTGTCTTATCTTGTGATGAATGTCAAAAAATTGGTAATATCAGTAGACGTCAAGAAATGCCTATGAATTATTCACTTGTTATTGAACCATTTGATGTTTGGGGCTTTGATTATATGTGTCGGGGAAACTGATCGCCCACGAACACCTATGGGACCGGAGCCCCTTTTTGGTACGGCAAGGGAGCGGAGGATGCACAAAGAGCGGATCGAGGCGGGCATGCGAGCAGTTTACCCAGGTTCGGGCCGCACGGATGCGTAAAACCCTACTCCTGCCTTGGTTTGTATTGCGTTCTTGGATCGGGAGCGAGAAGAGCTACAGTGCTTATAGCTAGCAATACCGAGCGTGAGAGTGATCGAAGATCGGAACCCCCTCTACGTTGCGCATGGGCCTCCTTTTATAGGTCAAAGGGGTCACCGACAGGTGGCAACGCAGGTGAGGGTAAAAACGTAAAATGGGTGGTAGTTGGAACAGTGTTTGTATAGTGCTCTATACCTAACCCTGACGACAGGGGACAAGGGCATTAAATGCCCGTCGGCGTCGCCCCAAAAAGTGCAAAAAGCGTCCGTCAGGGCGCCTCCGTCCGCCACGACGGTGGCCTCGTCATCGCGGCCCGCCACCGTGTACCCCAGGCTGCACGGCTTTCCGCCACGTGCGCCTGGAAGGGCCCCAGGGTGACGCGTGGGCGGATGAGCTGGAGCGCGGGCACTTAGTGGGAGTTTGCCGCGGCAAGCGCCTTGCCGCGGCTGCTATCTTGTCGCGCCCGGAAGCTTGTCGCTCTCCGGGCCTTGCCGGGACGCGGGGTGCGTCGCGGCAGGTCTCTTGAAATGCCGTGTTTGGCCTTCCCGGCAAGCTCCCCTTGCCAGGGTCCTGTGCCAAAGAAGTGGTCTTGGGCCTTGAGTGGCCTTCCCAGCAAGCTCCTTTTGCCGGGGCCTTGTCTCTTTAACTTGAATACTTTGTTCTTGAATGGCTTCAGAGGAACCACAGTGGGCCTTGGTTGGCGCGCGGCAAGCCCTGCCACGGGACGCTGCAACTGCACGTGCACAAGTTCGGGATACTAAGGTACCCCTAATTTAGTACACCGATAGGAGCCCCCGGGCCTGGGCCACAAACGGTGCCGAGCGCTGTTGGGCCAGGCCCAAAATAGTGCACGGGCACACGCGGCCCGCGGCGCGTCGTATCCTACTCCGTATCCACCGCGCCCCTCCCTAACGGCACGCGTCAATCGCGGCGTCGTGGGAGAGATCGTGGCCTGTTTCTTTAAAGTGGAAATGCGGAACGTCCCCCACTCCCCCCTTGAAAGCAGGGGAAACAGGGGCAGTCCCTTCCATTCGCCCGTTGCTTCTTCATCCTCCAGAAACCCCCGCCGCTCCCCTCCTCCCCGAAGGTCGAAAGAGAGCAGCGCTCCGCCCCCCTCCGTCGCCGCCAGCACTTCCAGCGCCGTCGACTTCCCTCGCCGTCCCTGCCATGGCCCCGAAGGGCGACAAGGCGAAGGCCGCGAAGTCCGCCAAGGCGCTGAAGCTAGCAGCGATGCGGAAGAAGATGGCGGTCTTCCCGCCGAGGCTCAGTGCGGAGGAGCTGAAAGACACCTTCTACCTCTTCTGGTCGAGGGAAACGAAGGCGCACCCGCGCACCAAGGTACTCCCCGCAGTGGCCCGCGAAATGTACCCGAACGGCTATGCCTTCTTCGCTATGTTCTTCTACTGCGGGCTCTGCCCGCCCTTTTCGGAATTCTTCTGCGACGTCATGAATACCTACGGGTTTCACCTCCTCGACTTCACCCCAAACGCCGTCTTGACCATGGCCATTTTCGCACATCTGTGCGAAAATTTCATCGGAGTTTACCCCAATGTAGCTCTCTTCCGCCATTATTTCATACCTCGAGTCGAGTCGGGATCACCTCTGTCTGGCGGGATCTCTTGGATCTTTAGGCTCCACAAGAAAGAGGCGTACTTGACGGGGGAGCTCCGCGGCAAGTGGGATGAGTGGAGGGCCAACTGGTGTTGGATCATAGAGGATGACCCGCAGCCGTTTACTTCCCGGCATCAGGTAGCAGCAGTACGCGGCAATGACTGGAGTGACCTGGCCCCCGAGGACGACAAGTTGAAGATAGCCACCACTCGGATCCTCCGCCTCCGGCAAGCCAGGCTCACTGTAGGTCTCATTGGGGCAGACTTTCTTCGCCGCCGCATCGCTCCCTTGCAGGAGAGGAAGAGGGCTACTTGGGAGTTTGATAACGCGCCAGACATCATGAGGCTGCGCCCGGGCCTTAACTACAATTTCACTGTCTTGGAGCTCAATGCAATGCTCCAAGCGCTATTCAAATACGACTCCGCCCACCTTTAGTGGTTCGCGTTGCCGCCGGGCGTAGTTCCATTGTGCAATAGCTCTGTGCTCAGTGCCATCCGCGCGGCGATGCCGTGGTGTGATTCCCATGGGATCGACCCCACTTGGCGAGAACCTTCCGACGAAGCCGTGCAAACGTTCTTCGATACCCTGGTGGAGTCGCCAATCAAAGCCGACGAGAAGAGGGGACTCACCCGCGACACCACCGACCATGAGATGGCATATATTGACACCAGGTTGGAAGAGGCAGCTGCAGCCAGGGCCGCGGGTGAGTTCGGGTATACTGTGGAGGAAGCGGAGGCAGCGGAGGCGATAAGCCTCGCCGAGGAGGAAGAGCTCCGCAAAGCGGGAAAGCTTGCCGGGCGACTCGCCGAGACAATCGAGCCCACCGAGCAAGGCGCAGAGTCGAGCGGGTCCACCGAGCAGGGTGTCAGGTCGAGCGACCCCGTCGAGGACTCGGGCGGCTCGCTGGGCCTCGACTCCTCTTCTTCGTCCTCGGGTAGCTCACCGCCACCAGCAAGTCCTCCAGCTGCGCCGAAAAGGCGCCTCCGCAAGGCCGCAGACGTGACGGGGCGGCAGACGAGCCAGCAACCGCAGCGCCGCCCGACATGTGCCACCACGACGAGCAAGGCCGCCAAGGGAGCGCCCCGTGCCTCAGCGGCAACAGGAGGGGGATCTTCCCAGACTGGCGCCCCCGTGCCCGCCGCCCCTCGCGCTTCGGCGGCAACCGGAGCGGGGTCTTCTCAGACCACCGTCCCGGCCCCCGCCAAGCGGCCAAGGGAGCTGACTCCTCCAGCTCCTCGTGCCGGGACGCGCGAGCCGGATTTCGACTTCTCGGCGCTCAGCTCCGACGACGAGGAGGAAGAAGAGTAAGTCTTCGTGATTCTTGTTTCTCGTTGGTTTTCTGTTGATCCTTTGTCTTGTATCTTCTTTGCCTGATTCTGATCTTGTTTTTCTTCCAGGACCCTTGCCCAGAGGGCGGCGAAGAGGGCCAAAGTCCCAATAATCGTCATTGAGGACGAGCCCGCCGCCGCAGCAGGGGGTGCGCCTGCGTCAAGCTTGCCGGACCAGGCAGCTGCTCTCCAGAGCAGCCCCCAGCGCAGCCCCCAGCGTAAGTCTTCTGTCCACTCTCCGTTCGTCGGGCGCGCGCGGGCTTCCTGTCCTTGTTGACGTTTTGTTTGTTTGTTGACTTGTGCAGAAGCAGAGCAGCAGCCTCAGGAGCGCCAGGAGATTGCTCCCGACGAGCCGCATGTCTCGACCTCTCCGCCAAGTAGGAGCCGCATGTCTCGATGGAGACGGTAGTCGCCGTCGAGGAGGACGCGCGAGGCGACACCGGTGACGCCGCAGGCACTGAAGGGGCGGCCGGTGCCGACGAGCCCGCCGCCGAAGTGAACCTGCTGAGGGCAGCCACACAGCCGGCAAGCCTTCGTACATCCTTGACGCGCTTCGGAGCTTCGATCTGCTCGATGGCTTTAATCTTGTCGGGATTGGCTTCAATCCCGCTCTGGGACACAAAGAACCCGAGAAGCTTGCCGGAGGGGACTCCGAACACGCACTTCTCGGGGTTAAGCTTGAGTTGTATCTTGCGCAGATTCGCAAAGGTTTCATCTAGATCTTGAATCAGGGTAGCCCTGTCTTTGCTTTTGACTACTATATCTGTTGGGGAACGTAGTATTTTCAAAATTTTCCTACGATCACGCAAGATCTATCTACTAGATGCATAGCAACGAGAGGGGAGAGTGTGTCTACGTACCATCGTAGACCGAAAGCGGAAGCGTTTATCAACGCGGTTGATGTAGTCGTGCACCTTCACGATCCGTCCCGATCTAGTACCGAACGTACGGCACCTCCGCGTTCAGCACACGTTCAGCTCGATGACGTCCTCGCCTTCTTGATCCAGCAAGACCGGCGAAGTAGTAGATGAGTTCCGACAGCACGATGGCGTGGTGACGGTTGTTGATGAAGAACAATCTCTGCAGGGCTTCGCCAAGCACTACAGAAACTAGACGGAGGATAAACTAGAGGGTCGGGGTTGCCGGCACACGGCTTGGTGTATCTTGATGTGTCTTGGGTGCTAGCCCTACCCCTCTATTTATATGTTGAGCCTTGGGGTCGAAACTTGGAGTAAAAGCCTTCACAAAGTCGGTTTCACCCGAAAGGCAAGAGTCCTTCTCGGACTCCAGGGCCAGACGCCAGGGTTCCCGGCGTCTGGACCCAGACGCCAGGGACCCTGGCGTCTGGCCCCTGGACTCCGCAAAACTTCCTTTTGCGCCTTCCAAAAACCTTGTGTGCTTTCCCTTTTGGCCCAAATAAAGTGTTCTCGTACCCAAACACTTCGGGAAACATCCGGAACCCCTTCCGACGAATTCCGGAACCCTTCCGGAGGTCAAACACTATTATCCCATATATTAATCTTTATCTCCGGACCATTCCGGAGTTCCTCGTCATGTCCGTGATCTCATCCGGGACTCCGAACAACATTCGGTCACCAACATACATAACTCATTTAATACTATATCGTCAACGAAACGTTAAGCGTGCGGACCCTACGGGTTCGAGAACTATGTAGACATGACCGAGACACTTCTCTGGTCAATAACCAATAGCGGAACCTGGATGCCCATATTGGCTCCTACATATTCTACGAAGATCTTTATCGGTCGAACCGCATAACAACATACGTTATTCCCTTTGTCATCGGTATGTTACTTGCCCGAGATTCGATCGTCGGTATCATCATACCTAGTTCAATCTCGTTATCGGCAAGTCTCTTTACTCATTCCGTAATACATCATCTCGTGACTAACTCATTATTCATTTGCTTGCAAGGCTTATTATGATGTGCATTACCGAGAGGGCCCAGAGGTACCTCTCCGACAATCGGAGTGACAAATCCTAATCTCGAAATACGCCAACCCAACAAGTACCTTCGGAGACACCTGTAGAGCACCTTTATAATCACCCAGTTACGTTGTGACTTTTGGTAGCACACAAAGTGTTCCTCCGGTAAACGGGAGTTGCATAATCTCATAGTCATAGGAACATGTATAAGTCATGAAGAAAGCAATAGCAACATACTAAACGATCAAGTTGCTAAGCTAACGGATGGGTCTTGTCCATCACATCATTCTCCTAATGATGTGATCCCATTGATCAAATGACAACTCATGTCTATGGTTAGGAAACATAACCATCTTTGATCAATGAGCTAGTCTAGTAGAGGCATACTAGGGACACTCTGTTTTGTCTATGTATTCACACATGTACTAAGTTTCCGGTTAATACAATTGTAGCATGAATAAAAGACATTTATCATGATATAAGGAAATATAAAATAACAACTTTATTATTGCCTCTAGGGCATATTTCCTTCAGTCTCCCACTTGCACTAGAGTCAATAATCTAGTTCACATCGCCATGTGATTTAACACCGATAGTTCACATCGTCATGTGATTAACACCCATAGTTCACATCGCCATGTGACCAACACCCAAAGGGTTTACTAGAGTCAATAATCTAGTTCACATCTCTATGTGATTAACACCCAAAGAGTACTAAGGTGTGATCATGTTTTGCTTCGTGAGAGAAGTTTAGTCAACGGGTCTGTCACATTCAGATCCGTATGTATTTCGCAAATTTCTATGTCTACAATGCTCTGCATAGAGCTACTCTAGCTAATTGCTCCCACTTTCAATACGCATCCAGATTGATACTTAGAGTCATCTGGATTTAGTGTCAAAGCTTGCATCGGCGTAACCCTTTACGACGAACTCTTTATAACCTCCATAATCGAGAAACATTTCCTTAGTCATCCAGTTACTAAGGATAATTTTGACCGCTGTACAGTGATCTACTCCTGGATCACTATTGTACCCCCTTGACAAACTCATGGCAAGGTACACAACATGTTTGGTACACAGCATGGCATACTTTATAGAACCTATGGCTGAGGCATAGGGAATGACTTTCATTCTCTCTATATTTTTCTGCCGTGGTCTGGCTTTGAGTCTTACTCAACTTCACACCTTACAAGTCAGGGAAGAACTCCTTCTTTGACTGATCCATTTTGAACTACTTCAAAATCTTATCAAGGTATGTACTCATCGAAAGTCTTATCAAGCGTCTTGATCTATCTCTATAGATCTTGATGCCCAATATGTAAGCAGCTTCACCAAGGTCTTTCTTTGAAAAACACCTTTCAAACACTCCTTCATGCTTTCCAGAAAATTCTACATTATTTCTGATCAACAATATGTCATTCACATATACTTATCAGAAAGGGTTGTAGTGCTCCCATTCACTTCTAGTAAATACAGGCTTCACCGCAAGTCTGTATAAATCTATATGCTTTCATCAACTTATCAAAGCGTATATTCCAACTCCGAGATGCTTGCACCAGTCCATAGATGGATCGCTGGAGCTTGCACATTTTGTTAGCACCTTTAGGATTGACAAAACCTTCTGGTTGCATCATATACAAGTCTTCTTTAATAAATCCATTAAAGAACGCAGTTTCGTTATCCATTTGCCAGATTTCATAAAATGTGGCAATTGCTAACATGATTCGGACAGACTTAAGCATCGCTACAGGTGAGAAAATCTCATCGTAGTCAACACCTTGAACTTGTCGAAAACCTTTCGCAACAAGTCGAGCTTTGTAGACCGTAACATTACCATCGGCGTCAGTCTTCCTCTTAAAGATCCATTTATTTTCAATGGCTTGCCGACCATCGGGCAAGTCAACCAAAGTCCATACTTTGTTCTCATACATGGATCCCATCTCAGATTTCATGGCTCAAGCCATTTTGCGGAATCTGGGCTCATCATCGCTTCCTCATAGTTCGTAGGTTCATCATGGTCCAGTAACATGACTTCCAGAACCGGGTTGCCGTACCACTCTGGTGCGGAACGAACTCTGGTTGATCTACGAAGTTCAGCAGAAACTTGATCTGAAGTTTCATGATCATCATCATTAGCTTCCTCACTAATTGGTGTAGGAATCACTGGAACTAGTTTCTGTGATGTTCCACTTTCCAATTCGGGAGAAGGTACAATTACCTCATCAAGTTCTACTTTCCTCACACTCACTTCTTTCGAGAGAAACTCCTTCTCTAGAAAGGATCCACTCTTAGCAACAAAGACCTTGCCTTCGGATCTGTGATAGAAGGTGTACCCAACAGTTTATTTTGGGTATCCTATGAAGATTTACTTCTCCGATTTGGGTTCGAGCTTATCATGTTGAAACTTTTTCACATAAGCATTGCAGCCCCAAACTTAAAGAAATGACAGCTTAGGTTTCTCGTCAAACCACAGTTCATACGGTGTCATCTCCACGGATTTAGATGGTGCCCTATTTAACGTGAATGTAGCTGTCTCTAATGCATAACCCCAAAAGCGATAGTGATAGATTGGTAAGAGACATCATCGATCGCACCATATCTAATAAAGTATGGTTATGACGTTCGGACACACCATTACACGGTGGTGTTCCAGGTGGCGTGAGTAGTGAAACTATTTCACATTGTTTTTACTGAAGGCAAAAATCGCTAACTCAAATATTTTACCTCTACGATCATATCATAGAAACTCTTATTTTCTTGTTACGATGATTCTCCACTTCACTTTGAAATTCTTTGAACTTTTCAAATGTTTCAGACTTGTGCTTCATTAAGTAGATATACCCATATCTGCTCAAATCATCAGTGAAGGTCAGAAAATAACGATACCTACCGCGAGCTTCAACACTCATTGGTCCGCATACATCAGTATGTATGATTTTCAACAAATCTGTTGCTCGCTCCATTGTTCCGGAGAACGGAGTTTTAGTCATCTTACCCATGAGGCATGGTTCGCAAGCACCAAGTGATTCATAATCAACTGATTCCAAAAGTCCATCACTATGGAGTTTTTTTATGCGCTTTACACCAATATGACCTAAACGGCTGTGCCACAAATAAGTTGCACTATCATTATTAACCTTGCATCTTTTGGCTTCAATATTATGAATATGTGTATCACACGATCGAGATCCAACAAACCATTTTCATTGGGTGTATGACCATAGAAGGTTTTATTCATGTAAACAGAACAACAATTATTCTCTAACTTACATGAATAACCGTATTGCAATAAACATGATCAAATCATATTCATGCTCAACACAAACACCAAATAACACTTATTTAGGTTCAACATTAATCCCGAAAGTATAGGGAGTGTGCGATGATGATCATATCAATCTTGGAACCACTTCCAACACACATCGTCACTTCACCTTTAACTAGTTTCTGTTCATTATGCAACTCCGATTTCGAGTTACTACTCTTTAGCAACTGAACCAGTATCAAATACTGAGGGGTTGTTATGAACACTAGTAAAATACACATCAATAATCTGTATATCAAATTTACCTTTGTTCACTTTGCCATCCTTTTTATCCGCCAAATATCTAGGGCAGTTCCACTTCCAGTGACCATTTCCTTTGTAGTAGAAGCACTTAGTTTCAGGCTTGAGTTTAGCTTTGGGTTTCTTCATGGGAGTGACAACTTGCTTGTCATTCTTCTTGAAGTTCCCCTTCTATCCTTTACTTGAAACAAGTGGTCTTGTTAACCATCAACACTTGATGCTCTTTCTTGATTTCTACCTTCGCCGATTTCAGGATCGCGAAGAGCTCGGGAATTACCTTCGTCATCCCTTGCATATTATAGTTCATCACGAAGTTCTACTAACTTGGTGATAGTGACTAGAGAACTTTTTCAATTACTATCTTATCTGGAAGAATAACTCCCACTTGATTCAAATAATTGTAGTACCCAGACAATCTGAGCACATGCTCACTGGTTGAGCTATTCTCCTCCATCTTGTAGGCAAAGTACTGTCAGAGGTCTCATACCTCTCGACACGGGCATGAGTATGAAATACTAATTTCAACTCTTGGAACATCTTATATGCTCCGTGGCGTTCAAAACATTTTTGAAGTCCCGGCTCTAAGCCTTAAAGCATGGTGCACTTTAAACTATCAAGTAGTCATCATACTGAGCTTTTGTCAAAACGTTCATAACGTCTACATCTGCTCCTGCAATAGGTCTGTCACCTAGCGGTGCATAAGGACATAATTCTTCTATGCAGCAATGAGGATAACCCTCAGATCACGGAACAATTTCGCATCATTGCTACTAACATCTTTCAACTTAGTTTTCTCTAGGAACATATAAAAATTAAACGTGGAGTAACATCGCGAGCTATCGATCTACAACATAGATATGCTAATACTACCAGGACTAAGTTCATGATAAATTAAAGTTCAATTTAATCATATTACTTAAGAACTCCCACTTAGATAGACATCCCTCTAGTCATCTAAATGATCACGTGATCCAAATCAACTAAACCATGTCCGATCATCACGTGAGATGGAGTAGTTTCAATGGTGAACATCTTATGTTGATCATATCTACTATATGATTCACGCTCGACCTTTCGGTCTCCAGTATTCCGAGGCCATATCTGCATATGCTAGGCTCGTAAAGTTTAACCCGAGTATTCTGCGTGTGCAAAACTGGCTTACACCCGTTGTATTTGAACGTAGAGCTTATCACACCCGATCATCACATGGTGTCTCGGCACGACGAACTTTCGCAACGGTGCATACTCAGGGAGAACACTTATACCTTGAAATTTAGTGAGGGGTCATCTTATAATGCTACCGTCGTTCTAAGCAAAATAAGAAGCATAATAAGATAAACATCACATGCAATCAAAATATGTGACATGATATGGCCATCATCATCTTGTGCTTTTGATCTCCATCTCCAAAGCACCGTCATGATCACCTTCGTCACCGGCGCGACACCTTGATCTCCATCGTAGCATCGTTGTCGTCTCGCCAACAATTGCTTCTACGACTATCGCTACCGCTTAGTGATAAAGTAAAGCAATTACATGGCGATTGCATTTCATACAATAAAGCGACAACCATATGGCTCCTGCCAGTTGCCGATAACATTACAAAACATGATCATCTCATACAACACCGTATAACTCATCATGTCCTGACCATATCACATCACAACATGCCCTGCAAAAACAAGTTAGACGTCCTCTACTTTGTTGTTGCAAGTTTTACGTGGCTGCTACGGGCTTAGCAAGAACCGTTCTTACCTACGCATACCAAACCACAACGATGTTTCGTCAAGTATGTGCTGTTTTAACCTTCACAAGGACCGGGCGTAGCCACACTTGATTCAACTAAAGTGAGAGAGACAGACACCAGCCAGTCACCTTTAAGCAACGAGTGCTCGTAACGGTGAAACCAGTCTCGCGTAAGCGTACGCGTAATGTCGGTCCGGGCCGCTTCATCTCACAATACCGCCGAAGCAAAGTATGACATGTTGGTAAGCAGTATGACTAGTATCGCCCACAACTCATTGTGTTCTACTCGTGCATATCATCTACGCATAGACCTGGCTCATGATGCCACTGTTGGGGAACATAGTATTTTCAAAATTTTCCTACTATCACGCAAGATCTATCTACTAGATGCATAGCAACGAGAGGGGAGAGTGTGTCTACGTACCCTCGTAGACCGAAAGCGGAAGCGTTTATCAACGCGGTTGATGTAGTCGTGCACCTTCACGATCCGTCCCGATCTAGTACCGAACGTACGGCACCTCCGCGTTCAGCACACGTTCAGCTCGATGACGTCCTGGCCTTCTTGATCCATCAAGACGGGCGAAGTAGTAGATGAGTTCCGACAGCACGACGGCGTGGTGACGGTTGTTGATGAAGAACAATCTCTGCAGGGCTTCGCCAAGCACTATAGAAACTAGACGGAGGATAAACTAGAGGGTCGGGGTTGCCGGCACACGGCTTGGTGTATCTTGATGTGTCTTGGGTGCTAGCCCTACCCCTCTATTCATATGTTGAGCCTTGGTGTCGAAACTTGGAGTAAAAGCCTTCACAAAGTCGGTTTCACCCGAAAGGCAAGAGTCCTTCTCGGACTCCAGGGCCAGACGCCAGGGTTCCCGGCGTCTGGACCCAGATGCCAGGGACCCTGGCGTCTGGCCCCTGGACTCCGCAAAACTTCCTTTTGCGCCTTCCAAAAACCTTGTGTGCTTTCCCTTTTGGCCCAAATAAAGTGTTCTCGTACCCAAACACTTCGGGAAACATCCGGAACCCCTTCCGACGAATTCCGGAACCCTTCCGGAGGTCAAACACTATTATCCCATATATTAATCTTTATCTCTGGACCATTCCGGAGTTCCTCGTCATGTCCGTGATCTCATCCGGGACTCCGAACAACATTCAGTCACCAACATACATAACTCATTTAATACTATATCGTCAACGAAACGTTAAGCGTGCGGACCCTACGGGTTCGAGAACTATGTAGACATGACCGAGACACTTCTCTGGTCAATAACCAATAGCGGAACCTGGATGCCCATATTGGCTCCTACATATTCTACGAAGATCTTTATCGGTCGAACCGCATAACAACATACGTTATTCCCTTTGTCATCGGTATGTTACTTGCCCGAGATTCGATCATCGGTATCATCATACCTAGTTCAATCTCGTTACCGGCAAGTCTCTTTACTCGTTCCGTAATACATCATCTCATGACTAACTCATTAGTCATTTGCTTGCAAGGCTTATTATGATGTGCATTACCGAGAGGGCCCAGAGATACCTCTCCGACAATCGGAGTGACAAATCATAATCTCGAAATACGCCAACCCAACAAGTACCTTCGGAGACACCTGTAGAGCACCTTTATAATCACCCAGTTACGTTGTGACGTTTGGTAGCACACAAAGTGTTCCTCCGGTAAACGGGAGTTGCATAATCTCATAGTCATAGGAACATGTATAATTCATGAAGAAAGCAATAGCAACATACTAAACGATCAAGTTGCTAAGCTAACGGATGGGTCTTGTCCATCACATCATTCTCCTAATGATGTGATCCCATTGATCAAATGACAACTCATGTCTATGGTTAGAAAACATAACCATCTTTGATCAATGAGCTAGTCTAGTAGAGGCATACTAGGGACACTCTGTTTTGTCTATGTATTCACACATGTACTAAGTTTCCGGTTAATACAATTCTAGCATGAATAAAAGACATTTATCATGATATAAGGAAATATAAAATAACAACTTTATTATTGCCTCTAGGGCATATTTCCTTCAATATCATCCATGTAAGCTTCTACATTCATGTGTATCTGTGGCTCAAAAGCAGTGTGGACTACCCTCGCAAACGTTGAACCGGCATTCTTCAATCCAAAGGGCATGCGTATGAAGCAGTAAGTGCCACATGGAGTAATGAATGCGGTCTTTTCTTCATCTTCTTCAGCCATAAATATCTGGTGGTATCCTGAATAGGCATCAAGAAATGAAAGTAACTCACATCCAGCCGTGGAGTCAACAATCTGGTCAATGCGCGGCAAGGGAAATGGATCTTTGGGACAAGCTTTATTCACATCGGTGAAGTCTATACAAAGCCTCCACTTCCCATTTGCTTTGCGCACGACAACAGGGTTGGCTAGCCACGTGGGATGGAGTACACCTTTGACAAGGCCTGCCGCTTCCAGCTTCTTGATTTCTTCAGCGATAAACTTTTGGCGCTCCACCGCTTGCTTTCTAACCTTCTGCTTGAAGGGCCGCGCGTGAGGACAAACGGCAAGCTTTTGCTCAATCACTTTCCTGGGAACACCGGGGATGTCAGACGGTTGCCATGCAAACACGTCGACATTCGCCCGCGGGGAAGCAACGAGCGCGCTTTCCTATTTGGGATCGAGTGTGGCACTGATGGTGAAAGTACCACCAGTGCTGTCCTCCTTGGCGGACACCTTCTTGGTTGTGGGTGGAGCTGCCATCGCCTTCTTGCACTTGCCGGTGGAGCTCGATGGCGCGTCCTCGACGGCAGCGCAGCACTCCGAGGAGGTGCGTTTGCCGGAGTGGGCCCCAGAGCTCTTGCCGGACTTGGTCTTGTTCTTCCCCCCGGGGGCTTCAGCGGCAAGTGTCTTGCTATCTGTTGCGGCTGTTGCGTCCCGGTAAATCTTGTCGGCACAGATAAGCGCGTCCTTCTTGTCGCTGGGGACAGAGATGACGCTTATCGGGCCTGGCATCTTGAGCATGTTGTAGGCATAATGAGAGGCTGCCATGAACTTGGCGAGCGCTAGACGGCCAAGTATCCCATTGTAAGGCAATGGGATATCGGCAACGTCAAAGGTGATCCTCTCAGTCCTGAAGTTCAGCTCTCCGCCAAAAGTCACTGGCAGTGTGATCTTCCCCTTCGTCTTGCTCCTTCCCGGGTTGATCCCTTGGAATGTGACGGTCTCCTCGAGCTCGCTGTGGGGGATCTGGAGTTTCCGGACCACAGCAGAGGAGATCAGGTTCAGGCCGGCCCCGCCGTCAACCAACATCTTGGTGACCTTGAGGTTGCGGATAGTTGGTGAAACCAACATCGGCAAGCACCCGACCGCAGTTGTGCGATCAGGGTGGTCCTCAATGTCAAAGATGATGGGCGTGCTGGACCACTTCAGAAGTTTGCGCGACTCGACGGGTGGTTCTGCCGCATTGACTTCCCGCACCCATTGTTTGAGTTGGCGGTGGGAAGTATGCAGAGAAGCACCACCGTCTACGCACAAAACCTATGTTGCCTTCTGGAACTCCTGCTCGCTGTTATCTCCGTCTTCCATGTCTTCGTCGTCGTCCTTGTCGCGGCCGCGGGGAGGTCTATCTCCCTGCCGCTGCTTGGCCTTGCCGCGGCGTCCTCCCCGGCCATTGAATGGCCGCTTCTTGCCGGACTCTCCACCACCTCCCTGGGCCTTCTCCTTGTCGCGTCGCTCGTATTCAGCCTTCTGCTGCCCGACGAGGTACTCGACCCTTTTGCAGTCCTGGAGGTCGTGGCCCTTGGTGCGGTGGATCTTGCAGTATTGCTTATCGGAGCCGTCCTGCTTGTCGGCGGCTGCCACAGCCTCCTTGCCGGAGCTGCCAGCCTGGGCTTTCTTCGCGCCAGCCTCCTTGCCGGACTGCTCGACGACCAGTACTTCTTTGTTCTTCTTTTTCCTGTTGTTCCGCCGCCGGTTCTTCTTTGCCGGGGCGGTATCCTCACTATCTGTTCCCCCTGCTCCAGTAACCTCTTCGGGGAATCTCCTCCCCTCCTCAGCGCGTGCGCACTTGTCGGCCAGGGCATAAAGCTCACTGACGTCTCGGATCTTGCACATCGCCATTTCCTCCATCATCCTGCGGTTACGCACATTCTGGTGGAACGCGCTAATAACCGCGGCAGGGTGGACGTCTGGGATGTTGTGCTGGACGCGGCTGAATCTTTGGATGTACTTTCGCAGGGACTCTCCTTCCTTCTGGGCGAGTATATGAAGGTCACTCTCCTGGCCATGGGGCTTGTGGCCGCCCGTGAAGGCGCCGACAAACTGATGGCACAGGTCGGCCCAAGAAGAAATGGAGTTTTCCGGCAAGTGCATGAGCCAAGATCTGACGTTTGGCTTGAGCACTAGCGGGAAGTAGTTCGCGAGTATCTTCTTTTCTCGTCCCCCGGCAGCCTGCACCGCGATGGTGTAAATGCTGAGGAACTCTGACAGATGAGTCTTGCCGTCGTACTTCTCGGGTACGTCGGGCTTGAAGTTCTTCATGATGGGCCACTGGACTTGCCGCATCTCACGGGTGAACGCAGGGCATCCTGCCGCGTACGGCAGGTCGCCTGGTCCCCCGGGCGCGTGCATGTCAACAGTGGGCCCAGCACGCTGGTCGGATTGACGCCGCGCTTCTCTCCGACGCTCGATGCGGGTTCGAGCGTCTTCTTGTCGTCGGTCGTCAAGGACTTGGCGCTGATCGCGGCGAGCCCGCGGGTCCGATGACGCGGTGGAGTCTTCGTCGAGGTTGATCCGGCGGGTCGGCGATTTTGGCCTTCGGGGCGGGGAGTGCACAGTGGTTGCACCCCCGGTGTCGTGGAATTAACACGTCAGATGTCCGGATCAACGGACTTAGGGTTGAGGCACGCATCTATGTGGTAGCTTGAAGGGGTTGAGCGGAATCGAGAGACGCGATGCAAGACACGGATTTAGACAGCTTCGGGCCCCGGGAAACATCATCCGGTAATAACCCTACGTGCTGTTTGAGGCTAGGTCTCATTATGATGGTGTCGCCGATAAACCGGCTCTTGGTGTCTAACCCTAGAAACTTGTCTAAACCTCTCCTCTAAAACTTGTCTACTTGTGGTTTGTCTAAAGCTTGTCCTCTTTTGGGAGCCCTGCCCCTCCTTATATATGTTGAAGGGGAGGCTTTACATGACTAGTCCTAGTAGGACTAGGATTGATCTATTACAAGGAGTCCTAGTCTTGTTTCCTTTATGGAGAATATTCCTTGCGCTTTATTATTAAACCGGCCCACTATTAATATGAACCGGCCTTCTGGGCCTTGGGCCTTGCCATCCATGATCCGCCTGCCGGGTTACCAGTGAGTGGTATTATTTAGGCAGGTTGCTAGTGAATCATCAAGTGTAAAACGTCTCTCAAGTAAACCACCAAGTCCGGCCGGGTTATAATTCCGGCCGGTTTATACTGCGGGGGTATATCCCCGACATTAGCCCCCAAGTTTAGCTTGGATGTGTCCATGGTAAACTTTATGCTGCAAAATAAACACAAGAACAAATTGATAGGTTGTGCTCCGGGTTATGAATTCTTGTAAACCGGCACCTGATCATCTTTGAGTCCTTATCCTTCCTTCTTCTAGAAAATCCGGATCAATAGACCAGCTCCATAATCAACTTGCTTGCATAAGAAATATTGTAAATCCAGAATCTACTTGAATCGGCCTTCAATTCTCTAACTTGATAAAAATATTGGTCTTTGAAATATTCAACTGATATCCAGCCGGCTTGAAGATGTAGAACTTGCCGGTTTATGATCGCCAAAATTGCCGGGTCACACAATTAATCTGATTGCCAGAACTGAAAATTTGAAGATGTTCCTCCTTTATATGCATATTACCTATAGCCCCCAAGTGCCGGGTCATTATGCAATAATGAGCAGGGACTTTGTATACACTCCTTTAAAAATAGCCTTGTGTAATCTTGAAGAAATCCGGATTGTTCATCCCAATCACTATGAAACTGAATATTCCATATTATGTAGCCCCCAAGTGCCGGGTCATTATGCAATAATGATCAGGGACTTTGTAGATATAATTATTGAAATGAACATTATATAATGTAACTTCCATCGTGGGGTTTGAATCCACGTCCACAAGGTTAAGAGCTTTGTGCTTTACCAACTGAGTTAGACGGGCCTTTCAATATAATATTTGAATACTTGTGTACCTTGAATTGTTGATAGGAGCGATTGGTAGCCCCCAAGTTCCGGGTTAGCTACATTTAGAAGGTGAACCGGTACTTCCATATGAAGCAAATGATCTTTCCATTAGCCCCCAAGTGTCAAGTAGACAACTTGCTTGTGTGCTTGAGACTTTTGTCTTTGAATTGCTGCTGTTTACTGCTTCAACTGCCCATTAGCCCCCAAGTGTCAAGTAGACAACTTGTTTGTGTGCTTGAGACTTGTGTATTTGATGTAATCCCAATCTAAATAATGTAGCCCCTAAGTGCCGGGTTGTAAGCCTGCAGCAACTCGGGACTATTCCTTTGTAGAATAAATCACTTCCATCGGTGAAATAATATCCATTGCGCTTGAAAGCGACTTTGAAGACCTCAATCATAATATTGACAACCATAATAGGAATCCAGCCATGTTTGGCTATTGAATAATATAATCCGGTTGGAAGACCGGTTCCAATGATGTTTGATCACAATCGGGCCGGGTTTAATAAACACCGGTCATTATTTTGTCTCATACTGGCGACTTATAGTCAAAACCAGGCCGGTTTAAGGAATACCGGTCATTATAACTGATCATATATTACCAAAATATATATTTAAAAACAAGATATTTCATACCTGCGATCAAATATGCTTGATATTCGTAATCCGGCGAAATTTGTAATTTCCTGAGGGAGTCTTTGATAGATCCAATAATAATTCCAGGCTTGATAACAGACACCGGTTCACTTTGTTCAGAAATTTGTAGCTTTGTTGCCTGATAGATGATCCGGGTTATAATGAATACCGGTTTACTCATGCTGGTATTTCATGATCCAGACTTTCAATTTGATAGATATGTGGTCAACTTGTGTAGCTGTTCCACTCCGGTTTAAAAGGTTATAAAACACAAAAACACCAAAAAACATGCAATTTTTTGCAAATAAGGCCATGTAGTCGAGGCTTTTTCAAAGAGCTGCCAGGCTCAAAAAACTGTCAAAAGAACCAAGCCATCATTTTAACTTGTGCTGATACCGACTGCGGATTGATACCGACTGCGGATTTTTTACCGACTCCGGATTGATACCGACTGCGGATTTTTACCGACTCCGGATTGATACCGACTGCGGATTTTTACCGACTCCGGATTGATACCGACTGCGGATTTTTTACCGACTCCGGATTGATACCGACTGCGG
>LR738709.1:683664028-683680295 GCA_902687465.1 Secale cereale | reverse complement strand
CGCATCTATGTGGTAGCTTGAAGGGGTTGAGCGGAATCGAGAGACGCGATGCAAGACACGGATTTAGACAGCTTCGGGCCCCGGGAAACATCATCCGGTAATAACCCTACGTGCTGTTTGAGGCTAGGTCTCATTATGATGGTGTCGCCGATAAACCGGCTCTTGGTGTCTAACCCTAGAAACTTGTCTAAACCTCTCCTCTAAAACTTGTCTACTTGTGGTTTGTCTAAAGCTTGTCCTCTTTTGGGAGCCCTGCCCCTCCTTATATATGTTGAAGGGGAGGCTTTACATGACTAGTCCTAGTAGGACTAGGATTGATCTATTACAAGGAGTCCTAGTCTTGTTTCCTTTATGGAGAATATTCCTTGCGCTTTATTATTAAACCGGCCCACTATTAATATGAACCGGCCTTCTGGGCCTTGGGCCTTGCCATCCATGATCCGCCTGCCGGGTTACCAGTGAGTGGTATTATTTAGGCAGGTTGCTAGTGAATCATCAAGTGTAAAACGTCTCTCAAGTAAACCACCAAGTCCGGCCGGGTTATAATTCCGGCCGGTTTATACTGCGGGGGTATATCCCCGACACCCGGCAATCTTGTCTTCATCAGCCCGCGCCTGGCTAACTTGCCGCGGCCGCGACGTTGTCGGCTGCTGCGGAGTGTCGTTGTTGGCGAAGGCGATGAGGCTCTGGATGGTGGCCCTCCAGTCATCGGCCTTGTCTGCCGCTGGAGGGAAGTCGAGGAGCAGTTGAGCTCGAGCTAGAGCTTCTGCTGGAGTGGCGGGGAGCGGTGGGGAGCGGTGCGAGGAACGAGATATGCTCGGACTTCTAACTGAGTTAGAAGGAGCAGCGTCTCGTCCTGGCGACCGCGCCTTGCCCGTGCCAGCACGTTGGCCTTGAGCATCCCGCGAACCGCCAGCTTGATCTTGGCCCAGCAAGCGTATGGTACCTTGCGTACCACGTCGCTGCCGGTCCTGCGCCTCCTGAGAGGGGCGCGGTGCATGTACGGACGCCGATGCCTTGGAGTGCGCTCGGTCGTCCGTCTTGTCCTTGGACTTGGCGGCGCCGTGAGTTTCCTCACCGACGTCCGTCCTTCCGCCGGCGTCTATCCCCCCAGCCGTTGGCTCCGGTGGCGGTGGGATCAACGCAGACGGGCCTGCTACCTCCGAAGCTTTCTTCTTCGGCGGCATGTCGATGAAGTTGATGGAGTCGATGAAGTTGGTGCAGATTTCGCTCGCGTGAACGCCGAATCAGGTTCACACAACCTCGACGCACCCCCTACCTGGTGCGCCAAAGATGTCGGGGAAACTGATCGCCCACAAACACCTATGGGACCGGAGCCCCTTTTCGGTACGGCAAGGGGGCGGAGGATGCACAAAGAGCGGATCGAGGCGGGCACGCGAGCAGTTTACCCAGGTTCGGGCCGCACGGATGCGTAAAACCCTACTCCTGCCTTGGTTTGTATTGCGTTCTTGGATTGGGAGCGAGAAGAGCTACAGTGCTTATCGCTAGCAATACCGAGCGTGAGAGTGATCGAAGATCGGAACCCCCTCTACGTTGTGCATGGGCCTCCTTTTATAGGTCAAAGGGGTCACCGACAGGTGGCAACGCAGGTGAGGGTAAAAACGTAAAATGGGTGGTAGTTGGAACAGTGTTTGTATAGTGCTCTATACCTAACCCTGACGGCAGGGGACAAGGGCATTAAATGCCCGTCGCCGTCGCCCCAAACAGTGCAAAAAGCCTCCGTCAGGGCGCCTTCGTCCGCCACGACGGTGGCCTCATCATCGCGGCCCGCCACCGTGTACCCCAGGCTGCACGGTCTTCCGCCACGTGCGCCTGGAAGGGCCCCAGGGCGACGCGTGGGCGGATGAGCTGGAGCGCGGGCACTTAGTGGGAGTTTGCCGCGGCAAGCGCCTTGCCGCGGCTGCTATCTTGTCGCGCCCAGAAGCTTGTCGCTCTCCGGGCCTTGCCGGGACGCGGGGTGCGTCGCGGCAGGTCTCTTGAAATGTCGTGTTTGGCCTTCCCGGCAAGCTCCCCTTGCCAGGGTCCTGTGCCAAAGAAGTGGTCTTGGGCCTTGAGTGGCCTTCCCGGCAAGCTCCTTTTGCCGGGGCCTTGTCTCTTTAACTTGAATACTTTGTTCTTGAATGGCTTCAGAGGAACCACAGTGGGCCTTGGTTGGCGCGCGGCAAGCCCTGCCACGGGACGCTGCAACTGCCCGTGCACAAGTTCGGGATACTAAGGTACCCCTACTTTAGTACACCGACAATATGGGACCGTTGCCTGCCTCTAATGGGTACACACATATTCTAGTTGATGTTGATTACGTTACTAAGTGGGTAGAAACTATTCCAACTAGTAGTGCTGATCATAACACCTCTATTAAGATGCTTAAAGAAGTTATTTTTCCAAGGTTTGGAGTCCCTAGATATCTAATGACTGATAGTGGTTCACACTTTATTCATGGTGCTTTCCGTAAAATGCTCGCAAAATATGATGTGAATCATAGAATTGCATCCCCTTATCACCCACACACTAGTGGTCAAGTAGAACTAAGTAATAGAGAGTTGAAATTAATTTTGCAAAAGACAGTCAATAGGTCTAGGAAGAATTGGTCTAAGAAATTTGATGATGCATTATGGGCCTATAGAACTGCATACAAAAATCCTATGGGTATGTCTCCATATAAGATGGTATATGGAAAAGCTTGTCACTTACCTCTTGAGCTAGAACATAAGGCATATTGGGATATTAAAGAGCTCAATTATGATTTCAAACTTGCCGGTGAGAAGAGGTTATTTGACATTAGCTGTCTTGATGAATGGAGAACCCAGGCTTATGAGAATGCCAATCTGTTTAAAGAAAAAGTTAAAAGATGGCATGACAAAATGATACAAAAGCGTGAGTTTAACGTATGTGATTATGTCTTTCTATTCAACTCTTGTTTAAGATTTTTTGCAGGAAAACTTCTCTCCAAGTGGGAAGGACCTTAAGTTATTGAGTAGGTTTATCGTTCCGGTGCCATAAAAATCAACAACTTCGAAGGCACAAATCCGAAGGTGGTGAACGGTCAAAGATTCAAACATTATATCTCAGGTAATCCTATAAATGTTGAAACCAATGTTATTGAAACCGTAACCCCGGAGGAATACATAAGGGACACTTTCCAGAACGATACAACCTCTGAAAAGGAAGAGGTATGTGATACGGTAAGTAAACCGACTCCAAAACAGCTCTAAAGGCAATTTTTCTCCGTTTTGGAATATTTAGAAAAATAGAAAAATAAGCCGCAGTCCGGAAGAGACACGAGCCGTCCACGAGGGTGGAGGGCGCGCCCCCTGCCTCGTGGGCAGCTCGTGTGCCTCCCAGACTCCGTTTTCTGGTGGGTTACTCCTTTTGGTCGGTAAAAATTCATTATATATACTCCCGAAGGTTTTGACCTCTGTATCATGCAAATATCCTCTATTCTTGTTTCGAGTTGTTTTCTGCTAGGGTTTGCGAAGCCAGGCATCATGTCGTCTCCCTACTCCAACAACGAAGGCAGCGATGCTTGGCTAATGAAGATAGATTTGAAGAGGGAAGGACCCGAGGAGATCCACAAGGAGAAGAAGATCAAGATGGAGGTGGAAGATCCGGCTCCGGCATCGGGAGAAGAAGACACCCCTAAATCTCTTCCTAATCTCTTTACCTCAACTGAGATTGAAGCTTTCAGGATGATTGAGTTATCTCAAATTTGAAACAAGCATCTCACAAGTGAAAATATTTTGTTGAAGGATTACATAGCTGCACTCAAAGGTATTATCCGCAAGCTAGAGGATCTCCTACGCTTGATATATGATGATCCGGCGTCACTACTTTCAACTCCTACCTCACCACCCCCGAAGAAGGAGACATAATCATATGGGTATGGGCACTGCCCTTGGCAACTGCCAAGCTTGGGGGAGTGACCCCGGTATCGTATCACCATCACTCCTATCTTTACCGTTTTACTTAGTTCGATCCTTTTGGTAGCACCTTGATCTAGTAGAATAAAGTTAGCATGATTTAGTTGTGAGCTTTTGCCTTATGATCTTTACCCTTTGTAATCGAGTCCGTGAGCTATATAATAAAGATTAGTGTCGAGTCAAGGGCTTGATTTCCTCACTTGGGTCATGATAAAAAGAAAGAAAATATGAAAAGTATCAAAGAGATCATATTGATCTTATGGGAAGTAATGACTTCACATATAAGAGTATGATAAATAAAAGTTGTTGGGGTTGACAAACATAGTTTGGTCATCGTTGCAATTAATAGGAAGTAATAAAAGAAGAGAGGCTTCACATAAAAATACACTATCTTGGATATCTTTTATGATTGTGAGCACTCATTAAAGTATGGCATGCTAAAGAGTTGATGTTGGACAAGGAAGACAACATAATGGGTTATGTTTTCTTATATCTGAAATAAAGTATATTGTCATGGATCATCCAACATGTTGAGCTTGCCTTTCCCCCTCATGCTAGCTAAAACTTCTCGCACTAAGTAGAGATACTACTTGTGCTTCCATGTATCCTTAAACCCAATTTTTCCATTAGAGTCCACCATACCTACCCATGGATTGAGAAAGATTCTTCCAAGTAAGTTGTCATGTGGCAAACTCGCTAAAATATGTATGATTTATTAGTGTGGAGGAAATTAGCTTTATACGATCTTGTGATATGGAAGTAATAAAAGCGACAGACTGCATAATAAAGGTCCTTATCACAAGTGGCAATATAAAGTGAAGTTCTTCTATGCTAAGACTTTGTGCATCCAACCATAAAAACACATGACAACCTCTGTTTCCCTCTGCGAATGGCCTATCTATTATTCTTGCCTTATAAGAGTCAAGGTGAAATTCACCTTTCCTTTTTACATTTTATCCTTCGGCAAGCACATTGTGTTGGAAAGATCCTGACATATATACCCACTTGGATGTAATTTTTCATGGTCTATTACCGTTGACATTACGCATGAGGTAAAAGGTTGGGAGGCAACACCATAAGCCCTTATCTTTCTCTGTGTCCGATTAAAACTGCATAACCATAAGTATTGCGTGAGTGTGAGCAATTGTGAAAGACTATATGATAGTTGAGTATGTAGGCTTGCTGAAAAACTCTTATATTGACTCTTTTCGATGTTACGATAAATTGCAATTGCTTCAATGACAGAGATCAAAGTTTGTTAGTTTTCAATGAACTTTATGATTCATGCTTGATATTGTGGATGAATTGTTATTTTAGCATAAGAATCATATGACTATATATCTATCCTCTTCTGTACTCTTGGCAGTATGTACTCCCATCCTTAATATACCTCATATACGCATTAATTATACCTCTTTATCGTTCTCAATATACTTCATTAAGTATTTTAAGATACCCCAATACGAGTTTTGTTGAAAAAATATCATCTGCGACGTACTTTTTGTAATATACCTTTTTTTACAAGAAACACATAAGTATATACGTAAATATTTAAAAATATGCAGACTCGCGTGAATTTTTCATGAAACTCACATTGAGGTATCCAATAATAACTAATGAAGTATTTTAAAAATAATAAAGAGGTATAAAAGATTCATCTATATGATATATGAGGAGCGATAGTACATACTAACAGGAGTACACAACTATTTTCCTATATATATATATATATATGCCGGTCTATTCTCATAACATTGTGAGAATAATATTCTCATAACACTTCCGAACTGCATTGCAATACTGCATTGGAAATCTATACGCACCGCACGGCAGAGACCAGCGAACTTCATGTTTGAAAAAACTGTACGTATTGTTTTTTCGGTACCTTTTTTGCTCTAATTTTTTAACCATTTATCGGAATTATGCGTGTAATATGCCGTTAAAAAGCTATGGAGTAGATGCAACTTCGCCATGTTGAACACTTTTCAAAATTCATCATAGTTTAAGATCAGTTTCGAAAATCGTGCGGCTCAAAACGAATGGCAGCGAGCGTTTTTTGCCGTTTTTTTCTAAACCGCTCGTCGGAATGAAACATATGATACACCGTTGGAAAGATATCGTCGCCGCGCATATTTTTCATATATATTATTTTTTTTAATTCGCTACGGTTTAAGAGCAGTTTTGAATTTACTAAATCGCGAAATTGTGTTTTTCGATTTTTTTTCAAATTTTCGGTACTGTTTTCACTCCAGTTTTCTAACCGTTTGTCGAAACAAGGCGTGTAATATACCGTTGGAAAGCTACGAACGAGGCGCAACTTTCATATGTTGAAATATTTTTGAGATTCCTTACGGTTTTTAGTAAAATTTGAAAATCGTACGGCTGACTACGAACGGCAACAGCCGTTTTTTCGTGAAATTTTTACAAAACGTTGGCTGAAATGATCCAAATGATACACCGTTGGAAAGATATCGTCGAGACGCTACTTTCTCATGTAGAACACGCCCTCTAATTCATTATGGTTTAAGAGCAGTTTTGAAATTACAAAAACGCGAAAAGCGCACTGCTTCAAACTGAAGAACGCACTGAATCAGACATTTAATCGAACCTCATGATTTATTTTGTTGGACGTAGATTTTTCTCAGAGAAGTTCTGTTGTCTTTTTTCCAACTTTTTTTCGAAGGAAAGTGGATCGCAACACTCCCCAAAGTGAAGCGGAACACTAACAATAGTGAACCTCATTAATTTTTTGCGCGCGTTGAGAAGTGTTTGAGAAGTGAGCTGCTTTCCGATGTGTGTTTTGTTTTTTGATCACCAAGTGAACCGCATTACTTTTTTGTGTTGTTTTGGTAATATTTTTTTTTTGAGATTCCGCTATTTTTTTTTTGCATTTTCATGTTGGGGGCAAGTGAACGGCATCACTTAAAAAGCGACACAAATAGTACACACGAGAACACACCTAATTCAGTACCCAAAAGAACACACCAAATTCAGTATACACATTTTTCTTCATCACACAATGACCAAGTGCACTGCAAATGAAGCATAGGGATAAGGAGCTGCTACACAAATTGCAAACGCCCACACCTCCTTAGTCTCAGAAAGTGCATTAGACAAAGAAGTGAACCTCTCATGGGAAATTCTATTTCTTTTACAAAGCGAACCACCTAGATGAACTGAACAAACATGCACGATGATGGAATGACAACGCGAGCGAACTGCATTCAATGTTTTATTTTGTTCCCCGCATTCTGTAGGAAACAAAAAAACACAATTAGTATCAGCAGCCAAGTTCTCCAAACAAGGATAAGGCAGGAGCAATTAGTATCAGCAGCCAAGTTCTAACAAGGATGTTCAGGCAGGGGTAATTAGTATCAGGCTGTTCCAACTAAATGGAAGTTCGCTTGGCATGTACTGTAACAATTTCTCATCCCTACAAATTAGCAAGACAAAAGGAACTGCATCAAACTACAGAAGCCGAAAAATGCACTGGTTGAATGGCGTCGTGAGCGAACAACATGTTGGTCGCCAGTGCAGATATTTCACACAAAACAAACTACAGCCAAGAGCCTAAAAACTAAACGAACTGCAGTCTTGAATGGGAGGAGGTTAGGTTGCTGGTTCTTGTCGTTGGGAGGCCCTGCGTGTGGGGAGAACTGCTCGACGGAGACCCACTAGAGAGATTGTGAACCAAGGCCGGAGCCATTCCTTATTTTTTGCAGTTCTCTCCTGAGAAAAAAAATAAGATGTTAAACGCACATAAATATTGAACCGAATTCGGCGTTAGCACAATAACGAACTTTTCAATTTTCTGCTGCGAGAGAGCAGATCATTACGACAATCAAACAAGTGAAATGCACTTCAAATAAAGTGATGTTCTTTTTTTTAGATACATTTCTCGACTAGGAGACAGGGCGAACGAACTGCAATGCTCCATTTTAAATTTATAATCCACAGCACAAACACATACAAATTACAATGATGTGGGACTTTAAAAATAAATCCTACATTTTTTGGTGAAATGCAAGTCGGTGGTCGGTGCACTACATGTCCAACCCCCATAGCACTGCACCCGTATGCCCATGGGAGTACAACCAAAATCTCAAAAATGCAAAAACTACAACCCCCACAACACTGCATGTCCAAAGACGATACAGTGAACCGGACCGATGAGCAAAAACGCACGCGACGCTTGTTGCAGCTTTGGACCCGGCGACCGAAGGGGGGGAGGGGGAAGCACATGAGATTGATGAGAGGAGCGAGCTGCACAATCACATCGTGCGGACTGCACGTCGGCGGCGAAGATAGAGCCCAACGTGGTAGACGCCGAGGGATGGGCAACACGGACAGGAGCTGCACCACCTCAGCCACCCATTCCCTGACCTTCTCCTCCAGCGAGCCAGGCGGCCAACAAAGGAATCCTTCGTTGCCTCCTCCCGCGGGCACCAGGTCGCCTGGACCCAGCGACGGGAGTGAGAGAGAGGCGTGGCGGCTGTGGATAGCCGGCGGCGCGGGGTTCCGGGGTGGGGCGGCACTGGGAGGTAGGCAAGAGAGAGAAGGTTGTGGGTGGGTGGGCGGTGTCGGCCGCCTGATCTTGAACAGGGGTGGATCTGCGGCTGGAGGAGATGGCGTCGATGTAGGGGGCGCAACACGGGATCCAAATCACCGGTTAGATCCAAACCACGGGGTAGGGGGGAGAAAGAAGTGCGCTCTGGGAGGGCCAGGACATCGACGCCGGCGCCGAAGGAAGTAGGGTCAGTGAGGTGGGGCTGACAGGGGAACACACGGGTGGGGGATCCATGGATCCAGAGGCTATAGGCGTGGTGGAGGCCGGATCCGATGGTCACCGACATCCACGGCCACGGGAAGGGAGGTGATGGCGCGGTGGGAGACCGGGCAGACACGGGAGAGGGAGGCGGAGGAGGATCCCCCCGGATATGGTGTTTGGCTGGGTCGGACGTGGGTGGAGGTAGGTGGCTGGGCGGGGAGGAAGAGGGAACCGGGGGTGGGGTGGGAGGTCGTCGTGGGTGGTGGCCGTGGTGGGGGAGCCGGGAGTGGGACGGAGGTTGGGTGTGGTGGTCCTCCAGGGAGGAAGGGGTGCGTGGGGTGAGGTTGACTCGGTGGGTGGTGCGGGAGTTGCCCCGGGGTGGGGTTTGACCGAGTGGAGAAGAAGGTGGGTAGGTGTTATGAGAATAGACCCACCCTATATATATATATATATATATATATATATATATATATAGGGATTGACTTTTCGTCACCCTGTGTGAGGAATAGTTATTCTTCAACCCCCTCTCTTTTACCATCAATGCACCGTAATTTTACATTCCGTAAGTTTTGTCTTATTTCTGACGTAAAAAGAGACCGTAAAAAAATCGCCGTAAAAAAATTATGTTACGTAAAATGATCATGATACTATTTGCTGTTATGAAAATGATCATGATGCCCTCATGTCCGTATTTTGTTTTTATCGACACCTCTACCTCTAAACATGTGGACATATTTTTCATTATCGGCATTCCCTTGAGAACAAGCGAGGTCTAAGCTTGGGGGAGTTGATACGTCCATTTTGCATCATGCTTATATGTTGATATTTATTGCATTATGGGCTGTTATTACATGTTTTGTCACAACACTTATGCCTTTTCTCTCTTATTTTACAAGGTTTACAAGAAGAGGGAGAATGTCAGCAGCTGGAATTCTGGGTTGGAAAAGGAGCAAACTCTGGAAACCTATTCTGCACAATTCCAAAAGCCTCGAAACTCAACAGAACTCCGTTTCAGAAAATATAAAAAATATCTGGCGAAAGAAGTTCACGAGGGGGGCCACCGGCTGTCCACGAGGGTGGGGGCGCGCCCCCCCCTCTCAGGGTGCGCCCACTGTCTCGTGGGCCCCCCGAAGCCCCCCCGATGCCCATCTTCTCCTATATGAGGTGTTTTGACCTAGAAAAAATCATAAGGAGGCTTTCGGGACCAGACGCCGCCGTCGAGGCGGAACCGAGGCGGAAACCAATCTAGGGCTCCGACAGAGCTGTTCTGCCGGGGATACTTCCCTTTGGGAGCGGGAAATCGTCACCGCCGTCATCACCAACAAGTCTCCCATCTTGGGAGGGCTATCTTCATCAACATCTTCACCAGCACCATCTCCTCTCAAACCCTAGTTCATCTCTTGTATCCAATCTTTGTACCCAAACATCATATTGGTACCTGTGGGTTGCTAGTAGTGTTGATTACTCCTTGTAGTCGATGCTAGTTGGTTTATTTGGTGGAAGATCATATGTTCAGATCCATGATGCATATTAATATCCCTCTGATCATGAACCATATTATGTCTTGTGAGTAGTTACTTTTCTTCCTGAGGACACGGGAGAAGTCTTGCTATTAGTAGTCATGTGAATTTGGTCTTCGTTCGATATTTTGATGAGATGTATGTTGTCTCTCCTCTAGTGGTGTCATGTGAACATCGACTACATGACACTTCACCATTATTTGGGCCTAGAGGAAGGCATTGGGAAGTAATAAGTAGATGATGGGTTGCTAGAGTGACGGAAGCTTAAATCCTAGCTTATGCGTTGCTTCGTAAGGGGCTGATTTCGATCCATATGTTTCATGCTATGGTTAGGTTTACCTTAATACTTCTTTTGTAGTTGCGGATGCTTTGTGACACCCCCGATTTGACCGTACACTAATCATGCACACAAATGTGTACGACCAAGATCAGGGACTCACTGGAAGATATCACAACACAACTCTAGACACAAATTAAAATAATACAAGCTTTATATTACAAGCCAGGGGCCTCGAGGGCTCGAATACAAAAGCTCGAATACACAAGAGTCAGCAGAAGCAATAATATCTTAGTACAGACATATGTTAAACAAGTTTGCCTTAAGAAGGCTAGCACAAATATAGCAACGTTCGAAAAGGCAAGGCCTCCTTGCCTGGGATCTCCTAATTACTCCTCGAAGCCGAACTCCACGTAGAAACATCCTCGGGATCTTCTGGCTCCTGGACTCCACCATCTGGTTGCGTCATCCGAGAAAAAGGAACAGAAGGGGGAAAAGAGGGAGCAAAGCAACCGTGAGTACTCATCCAAAGTACTCGCAAGCAAGGATCTACACTACATATGCAATGATATCTGTGTAAAGGGGTAATATATGTGGACTAAACTGCAGAATGCCAGAATAAGAGGGGGATAGCTAATCCAATCGAAGACTACGCTTCTAGTAACCTCCATCTTGCAGCAGAAGATGAGGGTAGCTGGAAAGTAACAAGTATCCTCGCTTCTGGCAGCCTCCGTCTTGCAGTAGTAGAAGGGAGTAGATGGTAAGTTCACCAAGTAACATCGTATAGCATAATCCTACCCGGTGATCCTCCCCTCATCACCCTATGAGAAAGCGATCACCGGGTTGTATCTGGAACTTGTCTGGGTGTGTTTTATTAAGTATCCAGTTCTAGTTGTCATGAGGTCAGAGTACAACTCTGGGTCATCCTTTTACCGAGGGACACGGATATTCGAATAGATTAACTTCCATGCAGGGGTGCACCACATAACCCAGCACGCTTGATCCCATTTGGTCGGACACACTTTCCAGGGTCATGCCCGGCCTCGGAATCAACACGTCGCAGCCCTACCTAAGCACAACAGAGAGGTCAGCACGCCGGTCTAAGTCCTAAGCGCACAGGGGTCTGGGCCCATCGCCCAATGCACACATGCACGTTGCGAGGGCGGCCGGTGAGAAGACCTAGCAACCTCCATTACTAAGGAAGTTATGTTACGCGGTCCAACCCGGCATGTGATACGTCCAAAACGTATCTATAATTTCTGCTTGCTCCATGCCTCTTTTGGGTGATATTGCTATGATATTTATGCACTTCCATACACTTTTGATCATATTTGGACTAACCTATTAACTCAGTGCACCCCAGTGCCAGTTTTTGTTTTCTGCTGTTTTTGTATTTCAGGTTTTCCCATTACGTAAATTGCCAGAAAAATTCCGGGAAAAATATATAAAAAATCAGCGTTCCGGAAGCTTCCATGCGGCCAAAGTAGGGCCAGAGGGGGGCCACAGGGGCTCCAGGCGGCCTGCCCACGCGGCCCCCCTCCTGGCCGCGCCGGGGGTCGCCTGGGCCCCCCTTAGCTCCCCTGGCAACCCCCTTTGGCATATATTTACACCGCGTCGCAGAAACCCTGATTCCAGACCCCTTTTCTCCAAACGCAATCCCGATCTCCGCCACCATCGCCATCAAGCTTTGGGGGACCAGAATTCCTGTGCCGGCACCCTGCCGGGACGGGGAAGTGCCCCCGGATTCATCTCCATCGACGTTGCTTCCTCCCTCCATGATGCGGGAGTAGTTCCTCCTCGGGGCTGAGGTTTCTACCAGTAGCTATGTGGTCAATTCTCTCTCCCATGATGTGATCTTCGTTGTGATCATAGGCTATGTTAATCTAGGGTGATCCCATGATATTTTCCCTTCCTCTATGTATTGGATTGATGTACTCACTTGTCTTTATCTAGTATAATCCCCGAGACCAAGGTGACAGCGGTCTATTGGACATGGATTAGAAAAATATTTTCATGAGTGATTTCCTCTCTTGTGTGTTGATTGAAGATTGAGAGTCTCTTGGTGCTTGTCTTTGACTATCCTTTAGATATGTTGTGGTGATTGTGGGACTCTCTTTGGATGGCCGCGGTGACATTGGGAAATCCTTAGATTGAGAACTACGAACTTTGAGGTGTGCTTTTGTAGCCCTACATAATTCTCGTCCTCTCTTGACCACGAAGGAATGACCTCCGGGTGCATCTCCATTGCATGTTTTATGGGAAATATCAAGTGATTCGATTATGTTAATGTTGTTGGGAGTTGCCTCTAGTGAAAGTATGATCCCTAGGCCTTGTTTCCACCATTGCAATACCCTTTGTGCTCACGTTTACCACTTGTTTGCTTGCTGCACTTTTTATTACAGATTTATATTACTTTGTTTTGCCATCCATATCACTTGCCATTTAACATCTCTTCGCCGAACTAGTGCACCTATACATCTAACAAGTGTATTAGGTGTGTTGGGGACACAAGAGACTTCTTGTATCTTAGTTGCAGGGTTGCTTGAGAGAGACCATCTTCAACCTCTACTTCCCTGAGTTCGATAAACCTTAGGTCATCCACTTGAGGGAAATTGTTGCTGTCCTACAAACCTCTGCGCTTGGAGGCCCAACATAGTCTACAAGTGTAGAAGCGTGTGTAGACATCAGCCGGCACCCTGCCGGGACGGGGAAGTGCCCCCGGATTCATCTCCATCGACGTTGCTTCCTCCCTCCATGATGCGGGAGTAGTTCCTCCTCAGGGCTGAGGTTTCTACCAGTAGCTATGTGGTTATCTCTCTCTCCCATGATGTGATCTTCGTTGTGATCATAGGCTATGTTAATCTAGGGTGATCCCATGATGTTTCCCCTTCCTCTATGTATTGGATTGATGTACTCACTTGTCTTTATCTAGTATAATCCCCGAGACCAAGGTGACAGCGGTCTATTGGACATGGATTAGAAAAATATTTTCATGAGTGATTTCCTCTCTTGTGTGTTGATTGAAGATTGAGAGTCTCTTGGTGCTTGTCTTTGACTATCCTTTAGATATGTTGTGGTGATTGTGGGACTCTCTTTGGATGGCCGCGGTGACATTGGGAAATCCTTAGATTGAGAACTACGAACTTTGAGGTGTGCTTTTGTAGCCCTACATAATTCTCGTCCTCTCTTGACCACGAAGGAATGACCTCCGGGTGCGTCTCCATTGCATGTTTTATGGGAAATATCATGTGATTCGATTATATTAATGTTGTTGGGAGTTGCCACTAGTGAAAGTATGAAGCCTAGGCCTTGTTTCCACCATTGCAATACCATTTGTGCTCACGTTTACCACTTGTTTGCTTGCTGCACTTTTTATTACAGATTTATATTACTTTGCTTTGCCACTCCTATCATCCATATTTTACCATCTCTTCGCCGAACAAGTGCACCTATACAACTCCTAGTTGTATTAGGTGTGTTGGGGACACAAGAGACTTCTTGTATCTTAGTTGCAGGGTTGCTTGAGAGAGACCATCTTCAGCCTCTACTTCCCTGAGTTCGATAAACCTTAGGTCATCCACTTGAGGGAAATTCCTGCTGTCCTACAAACCTCTGCGCTTGGAGGCCCAACATAGTCTACAAGAGTAGAAGCGTGTGTAGACATCAGCATGCGCCCCTAAGTCGCTGACGTCAAGAAGGCTTCGGCTGATACCACGACGTCGAGTGCCCATAACTATTCCCACGTAGCTGGTTAGTGCGTATAGGCCAATGGCCAGACTCAGATCAAATACCAAGATCTCGTTAAACGTGTTATTATGAAATAACCATGGACAACGACGAGGGCCAGGCCCATCTGTCTCCTAGGTGGTCGCAACCTGCCCTGCCGCTCCGCCACAAAGTAACCATCAGGGGGCTGCCGGGAACCCAGGCCCACCACTACCTGTGTGGAACCACCTGCCCCTTCAGCCCCCATATCCGAATCATCATCATGTGTATGTAATAGTATAGTATATACCCGTGATCACCACCCGAGTGATCACGGCCCAATAGTATAGCATGGCAGACGGACAAGAATGTAGGGCCACTGATGGAATACTAGTATCCTATACTAAGCATTAGGATAGCAGGTAAGGTATCAACAGTGGTAGCAACAATGACATGCTATGCAATAGAATAGGAGCTATCGAAACATCAACAGTAGCAAATCTAATGCAAGAATAAGAGAGAGGAGAATGGGCGATATCTGGTGATCAAGGGGGGGGGGGCTTGCCTGGTTGCTTTGGTAAGAAGGAGCGGTCGTCGTCGACGTAGTCGAACACAGTGGCATCGGCATCGTCTCAGGGTCTACCGGAAAGGAAGTAACGGAGGGGGAACACAATAAATAACATAGCAATAAAAAGCATAACAAATCATAACACAGCAATACGCGGTGCTAGGGGTGGCCTAACGCTGTGGGAGGTGATACCGGCGAAGGAGGGAAACATCCGGGAAAGTATCCCGGTGTTTGACGTTTTCGGATAGATGAACCGGAGGTGAAAACTTGCAGGTTCGCTATGCTAGGGACGTGTGGTTGACAAACGGACCGCGTATTCGGATTCCTATCGAAATTCTGAGCAACATTCATATATATATTATTTTCATCCGATTACGGATTATTTTATATGATTTTCTAAATTTATAACATTTTCTAGAATTAATTATTTATTTAAATCTAACATTATCCAGAATAGTGTCTGCTGATGTCATCATGATGTCAGCGGTCAACGTGGGTTTGGCTGGGTCAAACTGACGTGTGGGTCCCGCATGTCATTGCCTAATTAAGTAATTAGCAATTAATTAAGCTAAATAGTAATTAGGTTAATCTAATTAATTAATTAATTAATTAATTAATATTTTATTTATTTATATATTTTATTCCTTTTAAAAAAACTTTTCTGGGGTTGTGGGCCCCCCCGGTAATAGGCACAGGGGGCCAATCGGGCGGCGGTTACCGGGTTCGAGCGCACGGGGCGGGCGAACGGGCGACGCGTATGTGCACCCGCCCAGCCAGCGCGGGGCGCGGCGCCGGCGGAACGCCGGTGGCCAAGTGCCCGGCCGGATGCGGCGACCGGACCGGCGAGCAGGGGGCGCATTGGCCGCGGCGGGGGGGGGGGGGGGGTCCGGCGTCACGCGCGGAGGCGGCCTAAGCAGCTGCGGCTACAGGCTGCGGCGTCGCGGCGAGTTGGGCCAAGGGCGAGTTCAAGGGGGAGGCAAGGTGGTGCGGCAGGCCAGTGTGTGCGGCGCGGCGGAGTGGCACGACGCGGCGAGCGCTCGGTGCGGGAGCCGACACGCGCAACGTGCGGCGCCGATGCGAGCCGCGGGAGAGGCTCCGAACGCACGTGGTCCGCGGCGACCGCGGCCAGGAGGTGCGGTCGGCTTGTCTGGGGCACGACCTCGCACAGAGGCGCCGTATGAGCGGGGGAAGCCGGGCGGCGACGGTAGGAGCACAGCGGGTGCGGGTGGTGCGAGCCGCGGCGAGGCAAGGACACAACGACGGTAGCAGCAGAAGCAGAGAGGAAAGAGCGAGGCCGGAGCATGAGGCCTCACCCGCGTTGGAGGGATGAGGGCGGCGAGGGTCGAGGGGGCCGGCGGTAATGAGATGAGGACGGGCGGTCCGGCGGGGAGGCGGGCGAGGATGGCGTTGGGGAGTGGCGGGCGGCGACCGACGGCGATTGGTCGAGCGCGGGGCGGCGTCGGCCCGTTCTCGATCTGGATCGAGAGAGGG
>LR738709.1:683636939-683655730 GCA_902687465.1 Secale cereale | reverse complement strand
CCCCCCCCCCCGGCGCGGCCAGGGGGGGCCGCGCCACCAGGGCGCCTGGAGCCCTGGTGGCCCCCCTCCGGCTGTCCTTTGGCAGCTGGGAAGCTTCTGGAACGCTGATTTTTTATATAATTTTTCCGGGATTTTTCTGGCAGTTCTCGTAACGTGAAAACCAGAAATACAAAAACAGCAGAAAACAGAAACTGGCACTGGGGTGCACTAAGTTAATAGGTTAGTCCAAATATGACAAAAAAGTGTATGGAAGTGTATAAATATCATAGCAATATCACCCAAAAGAGGCATGGAGCAAGCAGAAATTATAGATACGTTTTGGACGTATCAACATCCCCAAGCTTAATTCCTGCTCGTCCTCGAGTAGGTAAATGATAACAAGAATAATTTTTGTGGTGACATGCTATTAACCATATAAGGATTTTTCATAGTCATATGACAAAAGCCTACTGAGACAATGAATCTGTAGTAATTAAGTTGCCTCATGAGAAAATCACAAAGAACTGAAAGTTTTACAACATGATATTGAAACATCAAATAGATTTGTAATGAGCATGATGTGCAAATATGATAAAGTGATATCTCGCTTGCCCCCTTTAGTGAAGCAAAACATAAATGCAGGGGCACCTCCAAGGTTTAAGTGATGACTAGATACAATGATTTCAAAATAAACGATATCATAATCATGCAAAAGACAATGCTACTTTGGGACAATGCACATTACACTCAGAATGACAATCATGCTCTCAGTAGTTGGTGCTTTATAAGAAGGTGGAGACTCTCGAACCGTGGCTTTTGTTGGCAAGGTTGAAAACCCGTAGTCGGAAACAAAGACAAAGCATGTACCAGAGCTCTTGGTTTTAAAAACAGAGGTAATAATATATTTTTTCTTCTTAGATCATGCATGTTTCGTCAACGAATGCTAGCAGATAACTCAATTACTTATTGAGAGGGACAAGTTTCGAGGAACGGCTCCCGAATGAGGACGATCACATCCTCTTAATCTCCTTTGTTTATCACTGCCAAAGTTTTCTGATTTCTCATGAACAAAGCGTGAAGGAGGGTTTGTTTGTTATATTAATTTTGAGCCGGGCGCACTCAATGCCAGTTCCTTCTCGTGTTATGGGTTTGCACATTATACATGCAATCCCGGGGTGAAGCTTGTCCAACTTAAAAATATCATGAATTAACTACTACTTCCTCATGGACTTAAAACAGAGGCACAAAATAGGAATGCATTTTTTTCTTTTTCTTTGAATAATTTCGAGATGGTACATGAAAGTCTCTGTTAGGAATGGCAGGTAAATACCATGTAGGAAGGTATGGTGGACTCATATGGCATAACTGGTTTAAAGGAATTTGGATGCACAAGCAGTCAGTCCGCTTAGTACAGGTGGAGGTTAGCAAAAGACTAGGAGCGACCAACTAAGAGAGCAATGACGGTCATAATCATGCAGAGCGACAAAGCAACATTGAATCAGGCATGGAAGTTATATCGCTACTCAGAAATAAAAGATCATCAAGGCTTGACAGACTTTCTTTACAGTCTTAAATATGCGTGAGCATACGCCAAGTCAATCAAAATAAATTCTTGAAGGAAGATATTACTAAACCATACCACATCATAGGCAAACAAATCATGTTGGTACTCCAATAACACATTGGAAACCCTCCAGCTATTTGAGACTAACCATAAGAAAACATGAACTACTAAGCACCATTATGCACGTAGCATCTTTATCATAGACATATCAACCAATGCAATGGAAGCAAACTCTCTTGATAAGATAAGCATGATAACTAAAGAGAGTTCAAGCAACCAACTAAACAAAAGCTCTTTAAAAAGATAAGCATGAAAACTAAAAGCTAAGCATGATAGTAGCTATTGAAAGACAAAGAACACACACAGCAAAGATAGACATGAAAATTCTATGTTATGTTCTAGGTAGAAGTGGAGCGTGTTTCTCTCCCACATAAAGAAAGCTGAGTTCCGACTCGTTATGAAAAGCTAAAGAAAACTAAAAAGGAAAACTAAAAGCAAGACGCTCCAAGCATAGCACATAACACATGAAGTGATAAAAATATAGTGGAACGAAAGACGAACTGATAATGTTGATGGAGAAGGGGATGCACGGGGGCATCCCCAAGCTTAGACTCTTGAGTCTCCTTGAATATTTCTTAGGGGTGCACGGGGGCATCCCCAAGCTTGAGCGTTTGACACTCCTGAATCTTTTTATCATCTTCCCTCGCACACTTGAAAACTCCCTTCATACATAACTCATCATAATCTGATTAGCGAGGTTAGTACCCTTAATAAAATAATTGTTCCTTGTTGGAAATAAGGATATTCTTGAAGGTCTACTGTTTCTCAAGATTGCCAAAAGGTTTTTGCAATGAAAAAGCAAGCTCTAGGTTTGCAAAATGAAGGAAAGGCAAAACAGGACAGAATCTGTGAAAAACAGAACAGCAGGTAGTAAATGATTTTTTTGGGGCACTTTTGCAACTCTAATAAAAAAACTCAAAACGGACGCACAAAAGACAATTATATAGAGCATGCTGTCGAAAAAATTCAGACCGAAAAGATGATCTGGTGATTTTATACGATTTTTTCTATCCAAGGACAGAATCTGTTTCCTGGACAGCACGTCACAACTTTTGAACTTTCTTGCAATCAGAGGCTACACTTGGCACAAAGTTGAAAAGCAAAGATACAATGATGATGCTACTGTAGTAAACAACATCAAGACACAACAAAAGCAAAATAAAATTTTATTCATGTGGGCTACCTCCCAAAAGCGCTTTCTTTTATGCCTTTAAGCTAGGCATAATGCAAAGAGATCAAGTCTTATCAAGAGTAAAAGAATAGCTAGCCCGCACAACAGACTCAAAAGGTAACTTAATCTTCTTTCGAGGGAAGTGTTCCATCCCTTTCTTGAGAGGAAACTGGAATTTTATATTCCCCTCTTTCATGTCAATGATAGCACCAACGGTGCGTAGAAAAAAATGTCCCAAAATAATTGGACAAGAAGGTTCACATTCAATGTCCATAATAGTAAAATCAACGGGAACGTAATTGTCATTGACAATGATAAGAACATCATCGATCCTCCCCAAAGGTTTCTTTATGGAAGAATCAAGGAGACGAACACCAAAAGAACAAGAATCAAAAGGTTTCAATTTAAGCATATCATATATTCTTTTGGGCATAACAGAGGTACTAGCACCAACATCACATAAAGAATAGCAAGAGAAGTTATTCAACTTAATTTTAATCACAGGATCCCAACCATCTTCTAGCTTTCTAGGTATGGAGGCTTCTACTCTAAGTTTCTCCTCCCTAGCTTTGATGAGAGCATTAGTGATATGCTCTGTGAAGGCAAGGTTAAGCGTGCTAGTGCGGGGATCTCTAGACATCTTGTGAAGGAAATCAATAACTTCGGTGAGAGTGCAATTATCAAAATCAAGGTCACTACTATCAAGTAAGGTGGTAGTGGTGTCCTTTAGGTTCACTTGTTTGGTAGTTTCTATAGTCGTAGCATCACCATTAATAGGTCCATTGGGACCAGGAGTGCATTGGGTGCTAAGAGTTTGGATATCCTCAATAACTTGGATAGTAGAAACAGTGTGGTGGGTAGGAAGGCTCTTAATTCTATCTTCTTCCTCCCTTTCTCTAGCCCATCTCTCTTTTAGTTTAGCCAACATCCTAATATTTTCGTTAATTTGCACTTGAATAGCATTCATAGGAGTGACCTTCCTCTCCTCAAGAGGAGAAGTTTTAATTTTAAGCAATTCTACCTCATTGGCTAAATTGTCTACCTTCAAAGAGAGATCATCTAGTTTGTTTAGTTTTTCTCCTACACTCTTATTTAAGGCTTTTTGGGTAGTGATGAAATCTTTAAGCATAATCTCTAGTTCAGTAGTGGAGTTCTTGGTAATAGGATAAGCATTGTTGTTCCCATAAGAATTAGAGGGGAACGGTCTAGGATTGCTACAAAAGTTACTCCTATAAGCATTGTTATTAAAATTGTTTCTAGAAATAAAGTTCACATCTACTTGTTCTTGAGCAATCAAAGAATTTAAAGGAACATCACGAGGATCAACAGAAGATTACTTCGAAAGTAGAGACATGATCAAGTCAACTTTTTCATTTAGGGAGGAAATCTCCTCGACAGAGTTTACCTTCCTACCTGTTGGAGCGCGTACGGTGTGCCATTGGGAATAGTTGGTCATCATCTCATCGAGAAGCTTTGTGGCAGCACCAAGTGTAGTTGACATAAAGGTTCCTCCCGCGGCTGAATCTAACAAGTTCCGCGAGGTAAAGTTCAAGCCTGCATAAAAAGTTTGGATAACCATCCAAGTAGTCAAACCGTGAGTAGGGTGGTTCTTGATAAGAGATTTCATACGTTCCCAAGCTTGGGCAACGTGTTCATTATCCAATTGTTTAAAATTCATTATGTTACTTCTTAGTTGGATAATTTTAGGAGGTGTATAGTACTTTCCAATAAAAGCATCTTTGCACTTGTCCCATGAATCTATGCTATTTCTAGGCAAAGACTGAAACCAAATTTTAGCTCCTCCTCTCAAGGAGAAAGGAAAAAGCTTAAGCTTAACAATATTACCATCTATTTCTTGGTACTTTTGCATATCACAGAGTTCAAAAAAATTGTTTAAGTGTAAAGCAGCATCATCTCCAGCACCGGAGAATTGATCTTTCATAACTAGGTTCAGTAAAGCAGGTTTAATTTCATATGAAGGTGCTGAAGTGGCAGGTGTAGTGATAGGTGTGCAGATAAAGTCATCGTTGTTGTGACTACTGAAGTCACACAACTTGGTGTTCTCGGTGGAACCCATAGTAGCAAGCAAGCAAGATAACTATTTTTGTGATTTTCGATAAAAGATACTAAAGCAAAAACTGAAAGGTAAACTAACAAGACTAAAAGCAAAGGTAAAAGATAGTGTGCAACTCCCCTATCCTGAAGAGTGGAGTACCCGGCAACGGCGCCAGAAAACTTTGCTTGATGGCTTCTCACCCTCGTTGGTTACCCCAAGTGGAAGGTTTGAGATGCAGTGTAGCGGAAGTTTTCCCTTGGCAAAGATACCAAGGATCGATTTCCCTGAGACTCCCAGTTTCAACAAGATGGTGTCAACTGCTAACGGCGCCAGATATATTAGCAATCAACGTGGACCTGCACACAGATACAAATAACTTTGCTCCCAACGAGTACAGAGAGGTTGTCAATCCCTCCGGCCTTGTAGTTTACAAAGGATCAAACGCAAGTGATAGTAGTGATAGGTAATGCTGCAATAGTAAGTAAAAGGTGTAAAGTAAATAGTGGATGTGATCAATGATGGTAATATGGACCGGGGTCTCATGATGTTCACTAGTGATGTCTCTCTCCCAAAAGACGATAAAACAGCTATGTGAGGTAAACGAATTACAGCTGGGCAATTGACAGAATTATGTGCGCAAACCAATGCTAATTATATTGCAAGAAAGGTAGAGGTTCAAAGGATGGGCGGTACGCCAAGGCAAGTAGACCGAAATCCATCTGCATCTACTACTAATCATCCATCTTGAGATATCTATCCAGAACATCTCGCTGGTATTAAGTTGCGAGTCCCACCCATAGTGTAAACTCAAAGCAACACACAACTGCATTAAAAGAACTTTGCGTAAAGTAAACAATCCTCGCACCCGCGGGCACAAGCACCGTTGTTTTCCCCCTTGTGGCAACAGCACATCCCCTAGACTCATGTTTCTATCACTCAAGCTAGTCATCGAGGGGCATGAACCCACAATCAAGCATAACGTTCCCTCTTGGAGTCACTACCTACTACTTGGCCAAAGCAATAAATAACAACGGGGAACATGCAAGAATTACTTACGAACATAAATATAAAAGAGGTAGATCAAATATATTACTCAAACACAATCTGAACATAATCTCACAATCCATCGGATCCCAGCAAACTCATCATAGCAACAGCATAAGGATTACATATGTGCCTCGATCATGTAGGGCAGCTCACGAGGACTAATTAGTGAAGCACAAGAACGGGAGGAGATCATCACATAGCTACTGTACATGGACCCATGGTCCAAGGGAGACTACTCACAACTCATCCGGGAGGCGTCCATGGTGGTGGAGAAGCTCCCGGTGGTGATCCTCCCCTCCGGCAGGGTGCCGGGAAGAGTTCTCCTGGTGCTCCCGATCTTGGAAGCGGCGGCGGCGGCGGAACAGAGATGAGATCGCGAAAAAGGGTTCCCGTCTCGAGGGTTTCGGGACGCGATACAAATATATGTCAAAGGGGGGCATCAGCGGAGGCTCGGGGGGCCCAGGCGCCCCCCCGGCGCGGCCAGGGGGGCCCGCGCCACCAGGGCGCCTGGAGCCCTGGTGGCCCCCCTCCGGCTGTCCTTTGGCAGCTGGGAAGCTTCTAGAACGCTGATTTTTTATATAATTTTTTTGGGATTTTTCTGGCAGTTCTCGTAACGTGGAAACCTGAAATACAAAAACAGCAGAAAACAGAAACTGTCACTGGGGTGCACTAAGTTAATAGGTTAGTCCAAATATGATAAAAAGTGTATGGAAGTGTATAAATATCATAGCAATATCACCCAAAAGAGGCATGGAGCAAGCAGAAATTATAGATACGTTTTGGACGTATCACCTTTCCCAGTGACAGTAGGGGCAGCAAGGCATGTATTGTATTGTTGCCATCGAGGATAAAAAGATGGGGTTTTCATCATATTCCTTGAGTTTATCCCTCTACATCATGTCATCTTGCTTAAGGCGTTACTCTGTTCATATGAACTCAATACACTAGATGCATGTTGGATAGCGGTCGATGTGTGGAGTAATAGTAGTAGATGCAGGCAGGAGTCGGTCTACTTGTCTCGGACGTGACGCCTATATACAATGATCATGCCTAGATAATCTCATAATTATTCGCTTTTCTATCAATTGCTCGACAGTAATTTGTTTACCCGCCGTAGAATATCGCTATCATGAGAGAAGCCACTAGAGAAAACTATGGCCCCCGGGTCTATCTCTATCATATTACTTTCCCGTCAACTAGCCAATTTCTGCCGCCATTGTTTATTTGCTTTCTTTAATTTCTGTTTCTATACCAAAAATACCAAAAATATAATTATCATCTCTATCAGATCTCACTATCGTAAGTGACCATAAAGGGATTGACAACCCCTTATCGCGTTGGCTGCGAAGTTCTTATTTGTTTGTGCAGGTGCGAGGGACTGGCGCGTGGTCTCCTACTAGATTGAAACCTTGGTTCTCAAAAATTGAGGGAAATACTTACGCTACTGTGCTGCATCTCCCTTTCCTCTTCGAGGGAATACAACGCAAGCTCAAGAGGTAGCAAGAAGAATTTCTCGCGCCGTTGCCGGGGAGGCTTATGCAAAATTCATATACCAAGTACCTATCACAAACCCTTATCCTTTGCATTACATTTATTTGCCTCTCATTTTCCTCTCCCCCACTTCACCTTTGCCGTTTTATTCGCCCTTCTTCCACCGTGTGTTTCTCGTTCGCTTGCTTCTTGTTTGCTTGTGTGTGTTGGATTGCTTGCTTGTCACTATGGCTTAGAACAACATACCAAATTGTGTGACTTCTCCAATACCAACAACAATTATTTTATTAGCACTCCGATTGATCCTATTACCGATGCTGAATCTTGTGAGATTAATGTTGTTTTGTTGAATCTTGTCATGAAAGATCAATTCTCCGGCCTTCCTAGTGAAGATGCCGCTACCCATCTAAACAACTTTGTTGATTTGTGTGATATGCAAAAGAAAAGGGATACGGATAACGGTATTTTTAAATTGAAGTTATTTCCGTTTTCATTTAAAGATCGTGCTAAAACTTGGTTTTCCTCTTTGCCTAGAAATAGTATTGATTCGTGGAATAAGTGCAAAGATGCTTTTATCTCTAAGTATTTCCCTCCTACTAAGATCATCTCTCTTAGAAACGATATTATGAATTTTAAGCAACTAGATCATGAGCATGTTGCACAAGCTTGGGAGAGAATGAAATTAATGATACGTAATTGCCCTACACATGGTTTGAATCTATGGATGATTATTCAGAACTTTTATGCTGGCTTGAATTTTGCTTCTAGAAATCTTTTAGATTCGGCCGTCGGAGGCACTTTCATGGAAACTACCTTAGGAAAAGCTACCAAACTCCTAGATAATATTATGGTTAATTATTCTCAATGGCACACCGAAAGATATACTAGTAAAAAAGTGCATGTTATCGAAGAAATTAGTGTTTTGAGTGGGAAGATGGATGAACTTATGAAATTGTTTGCTGCTAAGAGTGCTTCTTCTGATCCCAATGTGTCGGTGTACTAAAGTAGGGGTACCCTAGTATCCCGAACTTGTGCACGGGCAGTCGCAGCGCCCCGCGGCAAGGCTTGCCGGGTTACCACCAAGGTCCTCTGTGGTTCCTTTGGAGCCATTCAAGAACAAAGTATCCAAGCCAAAGAGACAAGGCCCCGGCAAGAGGAGCTTGCCGGGAAGGCCACTCAAGGCACAAGACCACCCAAGGCACAAGACCCTCGCAAGAGGAGCTTGCCGGGAAGGCCAACCAAGGCATCTCAAGGAACTTGCCACGACGCGCCACGCGTCCCGGCAAGGCCCGGTGAGCGACAAGCTCCCGGAAGCGACAAGATAGCGACCGCGGCAAGGCGCTTGCCGCGGCAAGCTTCCACTCAGTACCCGTGCTCCAGCGCATCCACCAACGTGTCGCTCTGGGACCCTTCCAGGCGCACGTGGCGGAAGGCTGTGCAGCCTAGGGTACGCGGTGGCAAGCGGCGCTGACAAGGTTGCCATCGTGGCGAACGGTGGCGCCCCCGACGGCCCTTTTTTGCACTGTTTGGGCGACGGCGATGGGCATTTAATGCCCTTGTCCCCTGTCGTCAGGGTTAGGTATAAAACACTGTACCAACTACCACACTTTTTCCAGTTTTACCCTCAACTGCGTTGCCACCTGTCGGTGACCCCTTTGAGCATATAAAAGGAGGCCCATGCGCGACGTAGAAGGGGGTTAGACATTCGAACACTCTCACGCTCGGTCTCGCTAGCTGCTTGAGTATACTGTAGCTCTCCGCGCTCCCGAGCCAAGAACTCAATACAACCACTAAGCAGGAGTAGGGTTTTACGCATCCGTGCGGCCCGAACCTGGGTAAACTGCTCGTGTGTCTCGCCTCGATCTGCTCTTCGTGCGATCTTCGCCCCCTTCCGTACCGAAAAGGGGCTCCGTCCCCATAGGTGTTCGTGGGTGGATCAGTTTCCCCGACATCTTTGGCGCGCCAGGTAGGGGGTGCGTCGAGGTTGTGTGAACCTGATCCGGCGTCCACACGAGCTAGATCTTCATCTTCTTCATCAACATGCCGCCGAAGAAGAAGGCTTCGGAGGTAGCTGCTCCGTCCGCGTCGATCCCACCACCGCCGGAGCCAACGGCTGGTGGGGTAGACGCCGGCGGAAGAACGGGCGCCGACGAGGAAGCTCACGGTGCCGCCAGGTCCAAGGACAAGGCTGCGCTGCCCATCGGTGGCGTAGCCGGCTCCCACGACGACCGCGCGCACTCCAAGACCTCGGCGTCCGTGCATGCGCCGCGCCCATCTCAGGAGGCGCGGGACCGGCAGCGTCATGGTACTCACGGTACCATACGTTTGCTGGGCCAAGATCGAGCTGGTGGATCCCGGAACGCTCAAGACCAGCATGCACACCAACATGCCGGCACGAGCAAGGCACGGTCGCCTGGATGGGATACTGCTCCTTCTAACCTAGTTAGAAGTCCGAGCATATCCCGCTCCTCGCACCGTTCGCCACCGCTACCCGCCACTCCAGCAGAAGCTCTGGCACGAGCTCAACTGCTTTTAGACTTCCCTCCAACGGCCGACAAGGTCGACGACTGGAGGCCCACCATTCAGAGTCTCATCGCCTTCGCCAACGGTGACACTCCACGGCAGCCAAGCACATCGCAGCCGCGGCAAGTCAGCCAGGCACGGGCCGATGGCAACAAGACCGGTGGAGGTGCAACCACCGTACACTCTCCGCCCTGAAGGCCAAGGTCGCCGACTCACCGGATCAACCTTGACAGCGACTCCACTGCATCATCAGATCCGCGAGCTCGTCGCGGTCAGCGCCAAGTTCTCCACGAATGACAACAAGAAGACACTCGTACCCGCATCGAGCGCCGAAGAGAAGCGCGGTGTCAATCTGACCAACGCGCTGGGCCCGCTGTCGACATGCATGCGCCAGGGGAACCAGGCGACTTGCCGTACGCGGTAGGTTGCCCTGCGTTCACTCGTGAGCTGCGGCAAGTCCAGTGGCCCAGCATGAAGAATTTCAAGCCAGACGTACCCGAGAAGTACAACGGCAAGACGCATCCGTCGGAATTCCTCAGCATCTACACCATCGCGGTGCAAGCTGCCGGGGGACGAGACGACAAGATCCTTGCCAACTATTTCCCGCTGGTACTCAAGCCCAACGTCAGGTCCTGGCTCATGCACTTGCCGGACAACTCCATATCCTCCTGGGCTGACCTGTGCCATCAGTTTGTTGGCGCCTTTACAGGCGGCCACAAACCTCATGGCCAGGAGAGTGACCTTCACCTGCTCGCCCAGAAGGAAGGAGAGCCTCTGCGCAAGTATATCCAGAGATTCAGGCGTGTACAGCACAACATCCCAGACGTCCACCCTGCCGCGGTTATCAGCGCGTTCCATCAGAACGTGCGTAACCGCAGGATGAGGGGGGAGATGGCGATGTGCAAGATCAGGGACGTCAGCGAGCTGTACGCCCTGGGCGACAAGTGTGTGATACGTCCAAAACGTATCTATAATTTCTGCTTGCTCCATGCCTCTTTTGGGTGATATTGCTATGATATTTATACACTTCCATACACTTTTGATCATATTTGGACTAACCTATTAACTCAGTGCACCCCAGTGCCAGTTTCTGTTTTCTGCTGTTTTTGTATTTCAGGTTTTCCCATTACGAGAACTGCCAGAAAAATCCCGGAAAAATTATATAAAAAATCGGCATTCCAGAAGCTTCCCGGTAGCCAAAGTAGGGCCAGAGGGGGGCCACTAGGGCTCCAGGCGCCCTGGTGGCGCGGCCCCCCTCCTGGCCGCGCCGGGGGGCGCCTGGGCCCCCTAGGCCTCCGCTGATGCCCCCCTTTGGCATATATTTAACACGCGTCCCGAAACCCTCAAGACGGGAACCCTTTTTCGCGATCTCACTTCTGTTCCGCCGCCGCCGCGCTTCCAAGATCGGGAGCACCAGGAGAACTCTTCCCGGCACCCTGCCGGAGGGGAGGATCACCACCGGGAGCTTCTCCACCACCATGGACGCCTTCCGGATGAGTTGTGAGTAGTCTCCCTTGGACCATGGGTCCATGACCAGTAGCTATGTGATGTTCTCCTCCCCATCTTGTGCTTCACTAATTAGACCTCGTGAGCTGCCCTACATGATCGAGGCACATATGTAATTCTTATGCTGTTGCTATGATGAGTTTGCTGGGATCCGATGGATTGTGAGATTATGTTCAAATTGTGTTTGAGTAATATATTTGATTTACCTCTTTTATATTTATGTTCGTAAGTAATTCTTGCATGTTCTCCGTTGCTATTTATTGCTTTGGCCAAGTAGTAGGTAGTGACTCCAAGAGGGAACGTTATGCTTGATTGTGGGTTCATGCCCCTCGATGACTAGCTTGAGTGACAGAAACATGAGTCTAGGGGATGAGTTGTTGCCACAAGGGGGAAAACAACGGTGCTTGTGCCCGCGGGTGCAAGGATTGTTTACTTTACGCAAAGTTCTTTTAATGCAGTTGTATGTTGCTTTGAATTTACACTATGGGTGGGACTCGCAACTTAATACCAGCGAGATGTTCTGGATAGATATCTCAAGGTGGATGATTAGTAGTAGATGCAGATGGATTTCGGTCTACTTGCCTTGACGTACCGCCCATGCTTTGAACCTCTACCTTTCTTGCAACATAGTTAGCATTGGTTTGCGCACATAATTCTGTCAATTGCCCAGCTGTAATTCGTTTACCTCACATAGCTGTTTTATCGTCTTTTGGGAGAGAGACATCACTAGTGAACATCATGGGACCCCGGTCCATATTACCATCACTGATCACATCCGCTATTTACTTTCTGCTTTTACTTACTATTTGCAGCAATACCTATCACTATTATCACTTGCGTTTGATCCTTTGTAAACGACAAGGCCGGAGGGATTGACAACCTCTATGTACTCGTTGGGAGCAAAGTTATTTGTATCTGTGTGCAGGTCCACGTTGATTGCTAATATCTGGCGCTGTTAGCAGTTGACACCTTCTTGTTGAAACTGGGAGTCTCAGGGGAAATCGATCCTTGGTATCTTTGCCAAGGGAAAACTTCCGCTACACTGCATCTCAAACCTTCCACTTGGGGTAACCAACGAGGGGCGAGAAGCCATCAGTGTGCACGTGCTGAGGAGGGGAGGAAACTCCCCAAAGAGGATGCAGGAGCAGGGGGGTCTGACAGTGAGGATGCCGCCCCGGCGAAGAAAAACCGGCGGCAGAACAATAGGAAGAAGAAGAGCAAAGAGGTGCTAGTCATTGAGCAGTCCGGCAAAGAGGGTGGCGCCAAGAAAGCCCAAGTTGGTAGCTCTGGCAAGGAGACTGCCGCATGCACCAACTGCCAGGCTGTGGCGGCCACCGACAAGCAGGACGGCACCGACAAGCAGTACTGCAAGATCCACCGCACCAAGGGCCATGACCTCCAGAATTGCAAGAGGGTCAAGCAGCTTGTTGAGCAGCAGAAGGCTGAGTACGAGCGGCGCGACAAGGAGAAGGCCCAAGGAGGTGATGGGGGATCCGGCAATAAGAGGACATTCAACGGCCGTGGAGGACGCCGCGGCAAGGCCAAGCAGCGGCAAGGAGACAGACCTCCCCGCGGCCGCGACAAGGATGAAGACGACAACGACGACGAAGACATGGATGATGTTGAGACCAGTGAGCAGGAGTTCCAGAAAGCCACGGAAGTCTTGTGCGTTGACGGCGGTGCTTCTCTGCATACTTCACACCGCCAACTCAAACAGTGGGTGCGGGAAGTTAATGCGGCAGAACCACCTGTTGAATCGCGCAAGCTTCTGAAATGGTCCAGCATGCCTATCATCTTTGATATTGAGGACCACCCTAATCGCACAACTGCGGTCGGGTGCTTGCCGATGTTGGTCTCACCAACTATCCGCAACCTCAAGGTCACCAAGATGTTAGTTGACGGCGGGGCCGGCTTGAACCTGATCTCCTCCGCTGTACTCCAGAAACTCCAGATCCCTGACAGCGAGCTCGAAGAGACCGGCACGTTCCAAGGAATCAATCCGGGAAGGAGCAAGCCGAAGGGGAAGATCACGTTGCCAGTGACATTTGGCGGCGAGCTGAACTTCAGGACTGAGAGGGTCACTTTTGACGTTGCCGACTTTCCATTGCCTTACAATGGGATACTCGGCCGTCCAGCACTTGCCAAGTTCATGGCAGCCTCTCACTATGCATACAACATGCTGAAGATGCCAGGCCCGATAAGCGTCATCTCTGTCCCTGGCGACAAGAAGGATGCTCTTATCTGTGCCGACAAGATCTACCGGGAAGCAGCAGCCGCAACAGATCGCAAGACACTTGCCGCTGAAGCTCCCGGAGGGAAGAAGACCAAGTCCGGCAAGAGTTCTGGTGCACACTCCGGCAAGCGCACCTCTTCGGAGTGCTGCGCTACCGTCGAGGACGCACCATCGAGCTCCACCGGCAAGTGTAAGAAGACCATGGCAGCTCCGCCAGAGACCAAGAAGGTGTCCGCCAAGGAGGACGGCACTGGTGGTACCTTCACCATCAGTGCCACGCTTGACCCTAAATAGGAAAGCGCGCTCATTGCTTTCCTGCGGGTGAATGTCGACGTGTTTGCATGGCAACCGTCTGACATCCCCGGTGTTCCCAGGAAAGTAATCGAGCACCACCTTGCCGTCTGTCCTCATGCGCGGCCCGTCAAGCAGAAGGTTAGGAAGCAAGCAGTGGAGCACCAGGAATTCATAACAGAAGAAATCAAGAAGTTGGAAGCAGCAGGCCTTGTCAGAGGAGTGCTCCATCCTACGTGGTTGGTCAATCCTGTAGTCATGCGTAAGGCAAACGGTAAATGGAGGCTTTGTATCGACTTCACTGATGTCAATAAAGCTTGTCCCAAAGACCCATTTCCCTTGCCGCGCATTGACCAGATTGTTTACTCCACGGCCGGATGTGACTTGCTTTCATTTCTTGACGCATATTCAGGATACCATCAGATCTTCATGGCAGAAGAGGATGAGGAGAAGACCGCATTCATCACTCCATGTGGCACGTACTGTTTCATATGGATGCCTTTCGGTTTGAAGAATGCTGGTTTAACTTTTGCAAGAGTAGTCCATACAGCTTTTGAACCGCAAATTCACAGAAATGTGGAAGCTTACATGGATGACATAGTGGTCAAGAGCAAGGACAGGGCAACTCTGATTCAAGATTTGGACGAGACCTTTGCAAACTTGTGCAAGATCCAGCTCAAGCTCAACCCCGAGAAGTGTGTGTTTGGAGTCCCTTCCGGCAAGCTTCTCGGGTTCTTCGTGTCTCAGAGGGGAATTGAAGCCAATCCCGACAAGATCAAGGCCATCGAGCAGATCGAAGCACCGAAGCGCGTCAAGGATGTACGAAGACTTGCCGGCTGCGTGGCTGCTCTCAGCATGTTTATCTCTAAGTCTGCTGAACGCGCCCTACCGTTTTTCAAAATTTTGAAAAAGGCAGGTCCAATGAAATGGACTCCGGAAGCGGAGGCTGCGCTGCAAGACTTGAAGAGGTACCTGTCCTCCACTCCAATACTTGTCGCACCTAAGCCACAAAAGAAGTTGCTGCTGTATCTAGCGGCAACCAATCAAGTGGTTAGTGCTGCGTTAGTAGCGGAGAGGGAGGTAGACGATGAGCCAGCAACTACGGCAAGCGCATCCAGCGACAAGCAGGGGGCTTCCCCGACAAGCTCTGGTCCCGACAAAGATGGATCTGCGCAGACGTGCGAAGAGGCACGGAAGAAAATGGTGCAGCGCCCAGTTTACTTTGTCAGCTCTCTTCTGCAAGGGGCTAGGTCAAGGTACTCTGGAGTGCAGAAATTGCTTTTCGGCCTCCTCATGGCCTCGAGAAAGCTGCGCCATTACTTCCAAGCACATGAGATTACAGTTGTCACTCGCTTTCCGCTGAAGAGGATACTGCAGAATCCAGAAGCAACAGGCAGGATTGTTGAGTGGGCATTGGAACTGTAATGCCCTGGATGGGACTAAATCTCCTACGTGTCGAGGCACGACTTAGAGACTTAACCCCATGCTGGAATGATCGCAAGTTTGGTATCTTTGCACAACTCATGTAAAAGATGGGGATGGAAAACATAAAATAGTTGGCTTACACTCGCCACGTCACGCAAATACAATAGATGTCTCAAACATCATACATTAAAACATCACAGCCCTCTAAGGGTAAAATCCAAATGACAAGATACCAAACATAATTTAAAACCACAGGTCGGATCGAATCCTAGTATAAGTCTCCACTACTGATCATCAGGATAACGAACATAGTATCGACTACGCTCCTCGTCATACTCCCAGTCTAGCTCGGTGCCATCACCTGGATAGCTCACCACTGGACCTGCATCTGGTGTGGTGAAGTAACTGTGAGCCACAGAGGACTCAGCAATCCCGTTCCCGGGTAACAAGACTATTTAAACCTTGGGAGAGGATAAGGCTGAAGAAAAGAGTAAGTGTCTGCAGCAGCAACTAGCACTAGCTTACGTGAAAGAATGCGAGAAGAGAAGCCTCGGTCGAGAGATGATCACGAAGTGATCCTAGCTAAAGCTCAACAAACATAACCCCACCGTGTTCAACTCCCGAATCCCTATTCAGAAATTGACAGTCACGGTACACACGCTGGTAGTGTATTGCAACATTGTGACAAGTTATCTACAACCGGATATTAACAAGCTCCCATCTACCACATAACCGCGGGCACGGCTTTCGAAAGTTCATAACCCTGCAAGGGTGTTCCAACTTGACCCATTACAAGCCCACGATCCGCGGAGTCGCAACTCCAAAGTGGGAAGACCCGAGTATTCTCGGAATCCCGTGCTCAAGATACTCCGAACTAAGGTAAGGCTAATCCAGCAAATCCTCCCGGCGTGTCGACACCCTGATAGTAGCCGCGCGTATCTAAGTCTCAGGACACGACCGGATGGGCGATGCTACAGGTGTATGCCAGATACCTCGGGTTGCCCCAAGGCGGCCCTGCAGGACCCCTAGTTCGGACCAACACTCATGTGGAGCACTGGCCTGGGGTTGTTGATTAAGAAAGAGGGTTAATTACTCCCTATGCAAGTTTAATTTGTTATTAGGCAAATAGTACCAATGTTGGGACTTGCTGGAAAAGACTTAGCACTTAGCGGTTTATCGAGGGGGTCCCATACACCCCAACCGTGTTAGGAACGCATAATCAAGGAACATAACACCGGTTTAAACGGGTCCTAACGGCATGAGTGGAACAAATCACCAAGCAAAAGGCTTAGCCTTCCACCCTTGCCAATATATACATGATTTCATTATAAGCATTATATAGTGTGATATAACCCAACAAAACTTCAACATGAAGCAAGCATCTTCGATCTTCACCTGCAACTAGCAATGCTATAAGAGGGGCTGAGCGAAGCGTACTTAGCCAAGCAACGGTTTGCATAGGTAGGGTGGTTAAACATGGTAAGGGTTACAAGTAGGAGGCTGACAGGAAAAACATGGGCATCGAGGCAAAACTATAGATCGAGACTCTAGCAAGAGGCAAAGATAGTAATGTTATCGGGGTTCGGTCATCTTGCCTGAAGTGAAGTCGTTCGGATCGTAAGAAGGGTCCTCGTGCTCAACCTCGTTGGTAACCTCGTGCTCGTACTCGTACTCTGTCTCAGCTTCCGGCTCTAAAAAATACAATCACACAAGGCACGAATCAACAAGATGCAATGCGCACACCAAAATGATGGATGCATGATGGATGCACTAAGGATGCACACGGAGCACGGAAAATAGCACTCAAGCAAAACACCTCAAAACATGATAACAATATGATATTATGAATCTATACGGAAAATCAATCAAGTTTCATATAAGACTCGCTGAAAACGGAGCTACGGGCTAAAAGTTATGCCCGAAACAAGAAATAGGCGAAAGCTGAAAATTACAGCAACCTAGCAACTTCGGAGCACAAAATAATTAAGCTACAGCACTCAAACAACATGGCAAAGATCATGAACATAAACTAGACATATCCTACAGCAAATAAGTCCGAAGGTGCACCACAAAAGGAGCCACGGATCAATAGCAACAAGCTTGGACATATTGAACTTGACAACAAAATTCTGACAGCAGAATTTTATTGAAACTTTGGAGCAAAAGTTAAACATACTACAGCCACTTAAATAAGCATGTGAGAACATGAATGGAAATCCAACAATATATACTACAAGGAACCATCAAGATCCACCCCAAAACTATCATGGTTTGTCCTAGAGCAGCAAGCAAACATGGCATCGGAACATTACAGATTCAGACTTAGTGAAAATCCACTAAGTGTTAAAACAGCAGTTTCATCATGGCATCTAAAAGAGCAAGTTTAAGTCACCTCAAAACTAAACATGGCAAGTGGTAAGCACCACATCAAAGTACACATGATGGTGATTCCGAAACATACAAGCATGCATCATGGAGATAAACACAACGATAGCAATGAGCTCAACAAGATGGCATTTCATAACAAGTGAAACAACATCACAGCCACATGGCACTTTGCAACGAAGATATACATGGCAAGAATAAATCTATCATGCAACCTAACACAAGCAACATGTAGAGCATGGCAAGACGAACACGTGGACATGTCATTTGCATCATTCGGATAACGAGCTAAAAGAGATCACTATGCAAAGATGGCATAAAAACATCACATAGCAGCAGTTTATATCGGGATGCACTCTTGCAACAGAAATTTAAGCATCTAGATGACCTCTAACATGCATGGCACAATGGAATGAAACGTAGTGCTAGTCACCACGAACGTCTGGACACCTCATGTGCGCAAAACGGATCTCCACACAAAAAGTTATAGCAGTTATAAAAATGCATCACAGAACAAAACAACATGGGACTTAGGAATATTGCAAACAACCTCAGATCTGAAGAGGAGATGGGCTCGGCCCACGGATCTGGTGCTGCTGGGGCAGTGCGAAGACGGGCCCGAGCGGCGGCTGGAAGCGACCCAGGGCGCTGGAGAGGCCTCGGGCCTGGATCGGAGGAGAGGGCCCGCGCGGTCGGCGTCTTGGGCGGGCGCGGTCGGGCGGAGGGAGGAGGCCCGCGGAGGCCTCGGGCCGGCGGCTGGCTGGCTGGCTCTGGAGAGGTGGGCCTCGGGCGGCGATGGCAGGAGGCGGGCCGCACGGCTGCTAGGCGAGGCCGGCCTGGTGCGGGGCGGTGAGGTCGGCGGATCTCGGCCCGGAGGAAGGAAGTGGCCTGGTCGGAGGGGCGCCTGGCGGGGTGCGGTCGGGCCGCGAGGTGGCGATCGAAGGAGGCGGCGGCCTGCGCGATGGAGAGGCCCAGCGCTGGGGCGCGCGGGAGCCCGACGAAGTGGTCCAGGCGCTGCTTCAAGCGGGAGGCCCAGGCTGGGGCAATCGCAGCGGGGGGG
>LR738709.1:683598250-683626903 GCA_902687465.1 Secale cereale | reverse complement strand
CGGCCTGGGAGCGCTGAGGCGTTGACCTCGCTCGATCGGATCTGGCGACGGCTGGCTTCCGTTCGAAAGGAAGGCGGCGGCGGTTGGCTTCGAGGCCGGCGAGATTTCTGCGGGGAGGAAAACGAGGAGGGGACAGGAAAGTGGCAAAAGGATCTGGTTTAGCCCCAAAATTTGAGGGAAGATTGGGGAAGAAGTTAGGGACACCCAAAATGGACATAGGGGGGGGGGGTCTATATATAGCAGATTTGCTAGGGTTAGGGTTTTTGGGGTGTTTTGGAGCCCTCCGATCGCGATCCGACGGATCCGATCGCGAGGGGATTTAGGATGGGCCAAGAGGAAGTAAGTGGGCTGTTGGAGAGGTGCCTTGGGCCACAAAGTGGAGGCACTTTGAGCCCACACGAATAACTGTTGGTGTAGCAAACGGACTCGAAACGCGACGAGATTTTACAGGCGGGTTACACACAACAAAACAACAACACACGACAAGTCTCGCGCCACACCGGATACGTTACACGGCCAAACACCAAAGTAGGCCTACGGGACGCCACGGACACGTGAGGGAGCTCCGGAACGCGAAATGGACAACGGGAAGGAACGCGTGGAACCGGATGCAACCGACAACACAAATGCAATGCGATGCACATGTCTACATGATATGAATGAATGCCACACACGCACACAACAAAATGACGAAAACCCGAAAGACAAAGAACCCGAAATGGAATAGATGAAGCCGGAGAAATATTATATGCCCAAAAGGGAAAGTATTACATCCGGGGCATTACAGGAACTGTCAAGCTTTGGCCTCAAGTTTGAAAGCACTTCAACTATCCAAAGCAGAGCATTGGCAGAATTCATAGCAGAGTGGACGTCGACACCAGATGAAGAGATTCCAGAGACGAGCATCCCCGTCAAAGAAGCAAGCAAAGAGTGGCTCATGTACTTTGATGGTGCCTTCTCGCTGCAAGGCGCCGGTGCTGGCGTGCTCCTTGTCGCACCCACCGGAGAGCACCTCAAGTACGTGGTCCAGATGCACTTTCCCAAGGAGCAAGCAACGAACAATACTGCAGAGTATGAGGGTTTGCTTGCCGGTCTCAGGATCGCGGCAGACCTTGGGATCAAGAAGCTCATTGTCAGGGGTGACTCGCAGCTTGTCGTCCGCCAAGTGAACAAGAATTATCAGACTCCATTGATGGAAGCTTACGTCGACGAAGTGAGAAATCTTGAAGAGCACTTTGACGGCCTACAGATGGAGCATGTTCCAAGAGCTCAGAACGACGTCGCAGATGGCCTGTCAAAGTGCGCCGCACTTAAGTTACCTGTGGAACCAGGAATCTTTGTGCTCAAGCTGACTCAACCATCCGTAACACCGTCAACCGGACAGAGCAAGAAGAGGAAGTTGATTTCTGGTGACTATTTTCCGGCAGAGCTTCCCAAAACCGCCGCCAAAAAGGTCCCCAAGATCAACACCAAGAATGCTGAGGAGCAGTCTGCTCCTGCAAGCCCCAGGGCTTGTTTAGTTGAAGCAGAGGCTCCCGACAAGCTTGCCGGGGAACATCAAACTTCGGCTGAGCCGTGGGTTCTTGCCGTAGAAGCGGATGTTCCCGCAGCAGTAGATGTGCCTTTAGTCCTTGTTGTCGAGCCACAAGCTCCAGCATGGGCACAGCAGATTGTCCGTTTCCTTCAGACAGGAGAACTTCCTGAAGAGCAAGAAGAAGCGGAAAGAGTAGCCCAGCAATCAAGTATGTACAAGTTTGTTGACAACACACTGTACAGGACAAGACTCAACGGTGTGAAATTGAAGTGTATTCCCTGGGAAGACGGACAGAAGCTGTTGGCAGAGATACACGGAGGCATATGTGGTCACCACATTGGCGCAAGAGCAATTGCCGGCAAAGCGTTCCGGCAAGGTTTCTTTTGGCCCACAACCCTCCAGGATGCAACTGCACAAGTAACCAAGTGTGAAGCGTGCCAGTTCCATTCCAAGCAGATACACCAGCCAGCTCAAGCTCTCCAGACGATCCCTTTATCCTGGCCATTTTCGGTCTGGGGGCTCGACATCCTCGGCCCCTTTCCCCGCGCAGCCGGGGGCTTTGAGTACTTGTACGTTGCAATCGACAAGTTCACAAAGTGGCCGGAAGTGGAACCAGTGAGAGAGGTGACCGCATAGTCAGCAGTCAAGTTCTTCAGATCGATTGTTTGCCGTTTCGGGATCCCTAACAGGATCATCACCCACAACGGTACACAATTCACGAGCCGCACCTTCATGCAGTACGTCCAAGATCTGGGCGCCAAGGTCTGCTTCGCTTCTGTTGCTCACCCGAGAAGCAACGATCAAGCGGAGAGGGAAAAGTAGATCTTTGAGCCCCTGTCGGTGTACTAAAGTAGGGGTACCCTAGTATCCCGAACTTGTGCACGGGCAGTCGCAGCGCCCCGCGGCAAGGCTTGCTGGGTTACCACCAAGGTCCTCCGTGGTTCCTTTGGAGCCATTCAAGAACAAAGTATCCAAGCCAAAGAGACAAGGCCCCGGCAAGAGGAGCTTGCCGGGATGGCCACTCAAGGCACAAGACCACCCAAGGCACAAGACCCTGGCAAGAGGAGCTTGCCGGGAAGGCCAACCAAGGCATCTCAAGGAACTTGCCGCGACGCGCCACGCGTCCCGGCAAGGCCCGGTGAGCGACAAGCTCCCGGAAGCGACAAGATAGCGATCGCGGCAAGGCGCTTGCCGCGGCAAGCTTCCACTCAGTACCCGCGCTCCAGCGCATCCACCAACATGTCGCTCTGGGACCCTTCCAGGCGCACATAGTGGAAGGCTGTGCAGCCTGGGGTACGCGGTAGCAAGCGGCGCTGACAAGGTTGCCATCGTGGCGAACGGTGGCGCCCCCGACGGCCCTTTTTTGCACTGTTTGGGCGACGGCGATGGGCATTTAATGCCCTTGTACCCTGCCATCAGGGTTAGGTATAAAACACTGTACCAACTACCACACTTTTTCCAGTTTTACCCTCAACTGCGTTGCCACCTGTCGGTGACCCCTTTGAGCATATAAAAGGAGGCCCATGCGCGACGTAGAAGGGGGTTTGACATTCGAACACTCTCACGCTCGGTCTCGCTAGCTGCTTGAGTGTACTGTAGCTCTCAGCGCTCCCGAGCCAAGAACTCAATACAACCACTAAGCAGGAGTAGGGTTTTACGCATCTGTGCGGCCTGAACCTGCGTAAACTGCTCGTGTGTCTCGCCTCGATCTACTCTTCATGCGATCTCCGCCCCCTGCCGTACCAAAAAGGGGCTCCGTCCCCATAGGTGTTCGTGGGTGGATCAGTTTCCCCGACACAATGATATGCCTTTGTCCACCTTGATTGAGAATAACAATGAATCTTTGGATGTGAATTTTGTTAGTAGGAATAATTTTGGTAACAATGCTTATAGAGGTAATTTTAATCCTAGGCGTTTTCCTAGTAATTCCTCTAATAATTTTGGTAATTCCTACAACAACTCTTATGGAAAGATGCCTTCTGAATTTGAAACTAGTTTTAAGGAGTTTATGATCTCGCAAAAGAATTTCAATGCTATGCTTGAAGAGAAATTGCTTAAAGTTGATGAATTGGCTACAAGTGTGGATAGAATTACTCTTGATGTTGATTCTTTGAAACTTAGATCTATCCCACCTAAGCATGATATCAATGAGTCTCTCAAAGCCATGAGAATTTCCATTGATGAATGCAAAGAAAGAACCGCTAGAATGCGTGCTAAAAGAGAAGATTATATTAAATCGTGCTCTTTGGGTTATCGTGAAAATAAAAATGAAGATCTGAAAGTTATTGATGTGTCTCCTATTAGATCCTTGTTTTCTAGTATTAATCTTTATGAGAATAGGATTGGAGATGATTCTGCTTTAAGGTGTCCCAATGATTCGGAGTTTTTAGATCTTGATGCTAAAATTGTTAAAAGTGGGATTGAAGAAATTAAAACTTTGCATAGTGATGAACCCACTACTTTTGATTTCAAGGGATTCAATTATGATAATTGCTCTTTGATTGATTGTATTTCCTTGATGCAATCCGTGCTAAATTCTCCGCATGCTTATAGTCAAAATAAAGCTTCCACTAAACATATAGTTGATGCTTTGATGCAATCTTATGAAGAAAAACTTGAGTTGGAAGTTTCTATACCTTGAAAGCTTTATGATGAATGGGAACCTACTATCAAAGTAAAAATAAAAGATCATGAATGTTATGCCTTGTGTGATTTGGGTGCTAGTGTTTCCACTATCCCAAAAGCTTCGTGTGATTTGCTAGGGTTCCATGAGCTTGATGATTGTTCTTTAAATTTGCATCTTGCGGATTCCACTATTAAGAAACCTATGGGAAGAATTAATGATGTTCTTATTGTTTCCAATAGGAATTATGTGCCCGTAGATTTCATTGTTCTCGATAGATTGCAATCCTTAATGTCCTATTATTCTTGGTAGACCTTTCCTTAAAACGATTGGTGCAATTATTGATATGAAGGAAGGAAATATTAGATTCCAATTTCTGTTAAGGAAAGGCATGGAACACTTTCCTAGAAAGAAAATCAAATTACCATATGAATCTATTATGAGAGCCACTTATGGATTGCCTTCCAAAGATGACAATACCTAGATCTATCTTGTATCGTGCCTAGCTAGGGGCGTAAAACGATAGCGCTTGTTGGGAGGCAACCCAATTTTATGTTTTTTGCTTTTGTTGATGTTAGGGAATAAATATTGCATCTATCCTCTGATTAGATGTGTTTTCATGTTTTGTTTAGTGTTTGTGCCAAGTAGAACCTTTGGTAAGACTTGCGTGAAGTTTAATAGATCTTGCTGTGAAAAACAGAATTGTTAGCGCTCGCTAAAGTAGTCTTCAGATTTTACTGGAGCGTGATTTTTAGTTGATTCTTTTTTATTCTGATTGGTAGACAAATTTCGCAAATTTACCAATTTAGTTTGAATTTTTTGGAGTTTCAGAAGTAGGCGAACCCCGCAAATTACTACAGACTGTTCTGTTTTTGACAGATTCTGTTTTTCGTGTGTTGTTTGCTTATTCCGATGCATCTATGAGTAATATTGGAGGACGTGAACCATAGAGAACTTGGATTCCAGTAGGTTTAACACCAATATAAAGAATGAATGAATTCCTTTCTGTACCTTTGAGTGGTGGTTTGCTTTCTCTTACTAACAGAGCTCAGGAGAATTTTTGTCTAAGTTTTGTGTTGTGAAGTTTTCAAGTTTTGATTATTGCTTTGATGGACTATGGAACAAGGAGTAGCAAAGGCCTAAGCTTGGGGATGCCCATGGCACCCCAAGTAAATTCAAGATAATCAAAATCCTAAGCTTGGGGATGCCCCGGGAAGGCATCCCCTCTTTCGTCTTCATCCATCGGTAACTATACTTGGAGCTATATTTTTATTCGCAACATGTTATGTGTTTTGCTTGGAGCGTCTCGTATAATTTGAGTCTTTGCTTGTTAGTTTTCCACAGTCATCCTTGCTGGACACACCTATTTGAGAGAGTTAGATATGCCCTATAAATTGTTAGAACACTCTATATGCTTCACTTATATTGTTTGAGTTGAATAGTTTTTGCTCTAGTGCTTCACTTATATCTTTTAGAGCACGGTGGTGGTAATATTTTGTAGAAATTGTTGAACTCTCATGCTTCACTTAGATCTATTTGAGAGTCCATTAAAACAGCATGGTAAAGTGTTTAGGCTAAAGGAACTAGTCTTCACATGATAAACATCCAATGTCAATGTAGTAAAAAAATTCACATCAAGGGCATTGAGTAGAAGGAGATGTTGTATGCTTGATAAATGTTTTGAGACATGAGGATAGTGATATTAGAGTCATGCTAGTGGAGTAATTATGAAATTGAGAAATATTTGTGTTAAGGTTGGTGATTCCCGTAGCATGCACGTATGGTGAACCATTGTGTGTAAGTTAAAGCATGAGGTATTTGTAGAGTGTCAACCTTTGTGTGGAGGTCTGATACGTCCAAAACGTATCTATAATTTCTGCTTGCTCCATGCCTCTTTTGTGTGATATTGCTATGATATTTATGTACTTCCATACACTTTTTGATCATATTTGGACTAACCTACTAATGGTTGCAAAAGTGCACAATGTTCTTGTTTTACACTTTATTGTGTAGGAATTACTTGGAAATTGACAAAAGCGCAAAAGGAGTCGTATTGGAGTAGGACTCTGACTTTCCTGAAATCTGTCTGAGAACGTTTTTTAAATATGGTCACGTTCTGGCCCGAAGACGACGTCAAACGGAAAAAATCTAGTTGCGAAAGTTGTGGGGAATTTCGAGGCGATGCTTCTGGATATAAAATTCGTCCAAATCGGAGTCCGCACGGCCGAGTAAAGCCCGTTTTACTGAGGCCCAAAATCTGATGACGGGAATCCGAGAGTCTATATAAAGAGAGGAAACCTAGGTCACCAAGGCCACGAATTTTCCTTCTCCCAAGCCGCCGTCTTGGAGGGGAGGACCAGCACCATTGCAGCACCATCCACAAGGAAGAAGGGGGGCCAAGGAGCCGCTGCCCCCTAGGGCCGCCGCCCCCCGAGGGCCGCCGCCGCCGCCTCCGTGGCTGCCACCGGCCGTCTCCTCCTCGCGGGGCTGCACCTCTCCATCAACACCATCATCAACCTCCTCCTCACCATGTCCATGTGTGAGTAGTCTTCTTCGGGGCCGAGGGCTCGTACGTGTAGCTATGTGGTTATCTCTCTCTCCCATGATGTGATCTTCGTTGTGATCATAGGCTATGTTAATCTAGGGTGATCCCATGATATTTCCCCTTCCTCTATGTATTGGATTGATGTACTCACTTGTCTTCATCTAGTATAATCCCCGAGACCAAGGTGACAGCGGTCTATTGGACATGGATTAGAAAAATATTTTCATGAGTGATTTCCTCTCTTGTGTGTTGATTGAAGATTGAGAGTCTCTTGGTGCTTGTCTTTGGCTATCCTTTAGATATGTTGTGGTGATTGTGGGACTCTCTTTGGATGGCCGCGGTGACATTGGGAAATCCTTAGATTGAGAACTACGAACTTTGAGGTGTGCTTCTGTAGCCCTACATAATTCTCGTCCTCTCTTGACCACGAAGGAATGACCTCCGGGTGCGTCTCCATTGCATGTTTTATGGAAAATATCATGTGATTCGATTATGTTAATGTTGTTGGGAGTTGCCACTAGTGAAAGTATGATCCCTAGGCCTTGTTTCCACCATTGCAATACCATTTGTGCTCACGTTTACCACTTGTTTGCTTGCTGCACTTTTTATTACAGATTTATATTACTTTGCTTTGCCACTCCTATCATCCATATTTTACCATCTCTTCGCCGAACTAGTGCACCTATACAACTTCTAGTTGTATTTGGTGTGTTGGGGACACAAGAGACTTCTTGTATCTTAGTTGCAGGGTTGCTTGAGAGAGACCATCTTCAACCTCTACTTCCCTGAGTTCGATAAACCTTAGGTCATCCACTTGAGGGAAATTGCTGCTATCCTACAAACCTCTGCGCTTGGAGGCCCAACATAGTCTACAAGAGTAGAAGCGTGTGTAGACATCAAGCTATTTCTGCCGCCGTTGCCGGGGAGGTGAGCGCTTGAAGGTATATCTTTAGATCTTGCAATTAAATCTTTTTGTTTCTTGTTTTTATTTCACTAGTTATGTTTATGGACAACCTTGCTATTGGATCGTTGCTTGCAGGAAGACGCCCCACACCTGTGGTGGTTGCTCCTCCCCCTACTGAAATTGTGCCCTATAAAATACCAGCTGGTATTATCGATTATATTTTGGCTAATCGTTATGCAGGAGACAGACATCCCGGTGAACACTTGCTATATCTGTCACAATTATGTTCATTATTTAAGCTTGCAGGTGTATCAAGGGAGTTTGTCATGAGGAAATTGTTCGCCGTATCACTTATAGATAAAGCTTCAGATTGGTATAAGCTTCTCGATAACTCGCACTTGCTTGATTGGCAAGAGCTTATGTCTCTCTTTTATACTAAGTTTTATCCTCTTCATTAAATTCATCGAGACATGAACTATATCTATAACTTTAGGTCTCGTGACGGAGAGAGCGTAGCTCAAGCTTGGGGGAGACTGAAAACGTTAATGCTAAAAAGTCCTAACCATGGGCTCCCCAAAGATGCTTATGTGGAGAGTAAGAGTACCTTTTTGCATGTGGATCATGGTAACAATGCTTTATGTGATGCTTATATTGTTGAGTTTATTCGTGATCCCACTGAAAATTATTATGAGAAGGGAACATATGCTTATAGATATTTCAATAATATTAAGTTCCCTCTATTTATGTTGAAGGTTTTGAAGCCGCACTTGTTTTGTCTTCCTATGCTTATTGCGTTGTGCTTCAATGAATTATTCCATTGCAATATTCCTATGCATAGGAAGCATGTTAGTCTTAAATGTATTTGGTATTTGCTTCTTGATGCTCTCTTTTGTTCTTCAACTCTTATTCCTACGAGAGCATCATTAAAGTCTTAAGCCTATCTTTATGGCTATAAAGAAAGAGCTCTAGGGAGACAACCCTTGTTATCTTTACTTTCAGTTTGTTCTTTCAGTTTTTAGTGGTATTGATGTTTGTTACTACAGTAGCATCATCATTGTATCTTTATTTTTCAGCTTTGTGCCAAGTTTAGCCTCCAATTGCAAGAAAGTTCAAAAGTTGTGACGTGCTGTCCAGGAAACAGATTTTGTCCTTGGACAGAAAAATTCGTATAAAATCACCAGATCATCTTTTTGGTCTGAATTTTTTCGACAGCGTGCTCTATACAATTGACTTTCGGGCGTCTGTTCTGAGTTTTTTGATTTGAGTGGCAGAAGTGCCCCGAAATAATTATTTACTACCATCTGGTCTGTTTTTCACAGATTCTGTCCTGTTTTGCCCTTCCTTCGTTTTGCAAACCTTGAGCTTGCTTTTTCTTTGCAAAAACCTTTTGGCAATCTTGAGAAACAGTAGACCTTCAAGATTATCCTTATTTCCAGCAAGGAAAAATTATTTTATTATGGGTACTAACCTCGCTAATCAGATTATGAGGAGTTATGTATGAAGGGAGTTTTCAAGTGTGCGAGGGAAGATGATAAAAAGATTCAGGAGTGTCAAACGCTCAAGCTTGGGGATGCCCCCATGCACCCCCAAGAAATATTCAAGGAGACTCAAGCGTCTAAGCTTGGGGATGCCCCTGTGCATCCCCTTCTCCATCAACATTATCAGTTCGTCTTTCGTTCCACTATATTTTTATCACTTCATGTGTTATGTTCTATGCTTGGAGCGTCTTGCTTTTAGTTTCCTTTTTAGTTTTCTTTAGCTTTTCATAACGAGTCGGAACTCAGCTTTCTTTATGTGGGAGAGAAACACGCTCCACTTCTACCTAGAACATAACATAGAATTTTCATGTCTATCTTTGTTGTGTGTGTTCTTTGTCTTTCAATAGCTACTATCATGTTTAGCTCTTAGTTTTCATGCTTATCTTTTTAAAGATATTTTGTTTAGTTGGTTTCTTGAACTCTCTTTAGTTATCATGCTTATCTTATTAAGAGAGTTTGCTTCTGTTGCATTGGTTGATATGTCTATGATAAAAATGCTACATGCATAATGGCGCTTAGTAATTCATCTTTTCTTATGGTTAGTCTCAAATAGCTGGGAGGTTCCCAATGTGTTATTGGAGTACCAACATGATTTGTTTGCCTATGATGTGGTATGGTTTAGTAATATCTTCCTTCAAGAATTTAGTTTGATTGACTTGGCGTATGCTCACGCATATTTAAGACTGTAAAGAAAGTCTGTCAAGCCTTGATGATCTTTTATTTCTGAGTAGCGATATAACTTCCATGCCTGATTCAATGTTGCTTTGTCGCTCTGCATGATTATGACCGTCATTGCCCTCTTAGTTGGTCGCTCCCAGTCTTTTGCTAACCTCCACCTGTACTAAGCGGACTGACTGCTTGTGCATCCAAAATCCTTTAAACCAGTTATGCCATATGAGTCCACCATACCTTCCTATACATGGTATTTACCTGCCATTCCTAACGAAGACTTTCGTGTACCATCTCGAAATTATTCAAAAAAAAGCATTTCTCTTTTGTGCCTCTGTTTTAGCTCATGAGGAAGTAGTAGTTAATTCATGATCTTTGTAAGTTGGACAAGCTTCACCACGGGATTGCATGTCTAATGTGCAAACCCATAATACGAGAAGGAACTGGCATAGAGTGCGCCCGGCTCATTAAAAAATATACAACAAACAAACCCTCCTTCACTCTTTGTTCATGAGAAATCCGAAAACTTTGGCAGTGATAAACAAAGGAGATTAAGAGGATGTGATCGTCCTCATTCAGGAGCCGTTCCTCGAAACTTGTCCAGCTCAAGAAGTAATTGAGTCATATGCTAGCATTCGTTGACGAAACATGCATATCCAAAAATAATAAATATTGCCTCTGTTTTTAAAACCAAGAGCTCTGGTACATGTTTAGTTTTTGTTTCCGACCACGGGTTTTCAACCTTGCCAACAAAAGCCACGGTTCGAGAGTCTCCACCTTCTTTAAAGCACCAACTATTGAGAGCATGATTGTCATTCTGAGTGTAATGTGCATTGTCCCAAAGTACCATTGTCTTTTGCATGATTATGATATCGTTTATTCTGAAATCATTGTATCTAGTCGTCACTTAAACCTTGGAGGTGCCCCTGCATGTATGTTTTGCTTCACTAAAGGGGGCAAGCGAGGTACCACTTTATCATATTTGCACACCATGCTCATTACAAATCTATTTGAGTGTTTCAGTATCATATTGTAAAACTTTCAGTTCTTTGTGATTCTCTCATGAGGCAACTTAATTACTACAGATTCATTGTCTCGGTAAGCACTTGTCATGTGACTGTGAAAAGTCCTTATATGGTTAATAGCATGTCACCACAGAAATTATGCTTTTTATCATTTACCTACTCGAGGACGAGCAGGAATTAAACTTGGGGATGTTGATACGTCCAAAACGTATCTATAATTTCTGCTTGCTCCATGCCTCTTTTGTGTGATATTGCTATGATATTTATGTACTTCCATACACTTTTTGATCATATTTGGACTAACCTACTAATGGTTGCAAAAGTGCACAATGTTCTTGTTTTACACTTTATTGTGTAGGAATTACTTGGAAATTGACAAAAGCGCAAAAGGAGTCGTATTGGAGTAGGACTATGACTTTCCTGAAATCTGTCTGAGAACGTTTTTTAAATATGGTCACGTTCCGGCCCGAAGACAACGTCAAAAGGAAAAAGTCTAGTTGCGAAAGTTGTGGGGAATTTCTAGGCGATGCTTCTGGATATAAAATTCGTCCAAATCGGAGTCTGGACGGCCGAGTAAAGCCTGTTTTACTGAGGCCCAAAATCTGATGACGGGAATCCGAGAGTCTATATAAAGAGAGGAAACCTAGGTCACCAAGGCCACGAATTTTCCTCCTCCCGAGCCGCCGTCTTGGAGGGGAGGACCAGCACCATTACAGCACCATCCACAAGGAAGAAGGGGGGCCAAGGAGCTGCTGCCCCCTAGGGCCGCCGCCGCCCCGAGGGCCGCCGCCGCCCCCTAGGGCCGCCGCCGCCGCCTCCGTGGCTGCCACCGGCCGTCTCCTCCTCGCGGGGCTGCACCTCTCCATCAACACCATCATCAACCTCCTCCTCACCATGTCCATGTGTGAGTAGTCTTCTCCGGGGCCGAGGGCTCGTACGTGTAGCTATGTGGTTATCTCTCTCTCCCATGATGTGATCTTCGTTGTGATCATAGGCTATGTTAATCTAGGGTGATCCCATGATATTTCCCCTTCCTCTATGTATTGGATTGATGTACTCACTTATCTTTATCTAGTATAATCCCCGAGACCAAGGTGACAGCGGTCTATTGGACATGGATTAGAAAAATATTTTCATGAGTGATTTCCTCTCTTGTGTGTTGATTGAAGATTGAGAGTCTCTTGGTGCTTGTCTTTGACTATCCTTTAGATATGTTGTGGTGATTGTGGGACTCTCTTTGGATGGCCGCGGTGACATTGGGAAATCCTTAGATTGAGAACTACGAACTTTGAGGTATGCTTTTGTAGCCCTACATAATTCTCGTCCTCTCTTGACCACGAAGGAATGACCTTCGGGTGCGTCTCCATTGCATGTTTTATGGGAAATATCATGTGATTCGATTATGTTAATGTTGTTGGGAGTTGCCACTAGTGAAAGTATGATCCCTAGGCCTTGTTTCCACCATTGCAATACCATTTGTGCTCACGTTTACCACTTGTTTGCTTGCTGCACTTTTTATTACAGATTTATATTACTTTGCTTTGCCACTCCTATCATCCATATTTTACCATCTCTTCGCCGAACTAGTGCACCTATACAACTCCTAGTTGTATTAGGTGTGTTGGGGACACAAGAGACTTCTTGTATCTTAGTTGCAGGGTTGCTTGAGAGAGACCATCTTCAACCTCTACTTCCCTGAGTTCGATAAACCTTAGGTCATTCACTTGAGGGAAATTGCTGCTGTCCTACAAACCTCTGCGCTTGGAGGCCCAACATAGTCTACAAGAGTAGAAGCGTGTGTAGACATCAAGGTCGGGGGCGCGCGATGGTTAACTCCTACCAACCTCCTCCCTAGGGGCATGCGTTGATTGCTTTGTTTTGATGACTCGTAGATTCTTGCAATAAGTATTGAGTTCTTATGACTAATGTTGAGTCCATGGATTATACGCACTCTCACCCTTCCACCATTGCTAGCCTCTCTTGTACCGTGCAACTTTCGTCGGTGCCATAGACCCACTATATATCCTTCCTCAAAACAGCCACCATATTGTTCCTCAAAACAGCCACCATACCTGCCTATCATGGCATTTCCATAGCCATTTCGAGATATATTGCCATGCAACTTTCCACCGTTCCGTTTATATGACACGCATCATATTTTCATATTGCCATTGCATGATCATGTAGTTGACATAGTATTTGTGGAAAGGCCACCATGCATAATATTTATACATGTCACTCTTGTTTCATTGCACATACCGGTACACCGCCAGAGGCATTCATATAGAGTCATACTTTGTTGTTGTATGATCGAGTTGTAATCTTGTGTTGTAATGAAAGTGTGATGATCATCATTTATAGAGCATTGTTCCATGGGAGGAAAGGCTGAATCTATAAAGCCCCTCCGCAAAAAAAAGAAAAAAAGGGAGAAAGGCCAAAGAAAAAAAGAAAGGCCCAAAAAAAGAAAAAAAGAAAGAAAAAGGAAAAGAAAAAGGGACAATTGCTACTATCTTTTTCCACACTTGTGCTTCAAAGTAGCACCATGTTCTTCATTGTAGAGAGTCTCATGCTTAGTCACTTTCATATACTAGTGGGAATTTTCCTTATAGAACTTGGCTTGTATATTCCAACGATGGGCTTCCTCAAATGCCCTAGGTCTTCGTGAGCAAGCAAGTTGGATGCACACTCACTAGTTTTTTTTGTTAAGCTTTCATTCATATTTAGCTCTAGTGCATCCGTTGCATGGCAATCCCTACTCACTCACATTGATATCTATTGATGGGCATCTCCATACCCCGTTGATATGTTGATGGCTTCTCGCCCCTCGTTGGTTAACCCAAGTGGAAGGTTTGAGATGTAGCGTAGCGGCAAATTTTCCCTTGGCAAAGATACCAAGGATCGAATCCCGTGAGACTCCGAGGGTTGACAAGAAGGTGTCAATGGCGCCAGAAACTTTGGCTTGACAGGACCTGCACACAGATACAAATAACTTTGCTCCCAACGAGTACAGAGAGGTTGTCAATCCCTCCGGCCTTGTCGTTTACAAAGGATCAAACACAAGAGATAATAGTGATAGGTATGACTGCAACTAGGAAATAAGAACAGGAAGTAAATAGCGGGTGTGATCAGTGATGGTAATATGGACCGGGGTCCCATGATGTTCACTAGTGATGTCTCTCTCCCAAAAGACGATAAAACAGCTAAGCGAGGTAAACAAATTACAGCTAGGCAATTGACAGGATTATGTGCGCAAACCAATGCTAACTATGCTGCAAAGAAAGGTAGAGGCTCAAAAGCATGGGCGGTACGCCAAGGCAAGTAGACCAATATCCATCTGCATCTACTACTAATCATCCACCTTGAGATATCTATCCAGAACATCTCGCTGGTATTAAGTTGCGAGTCCCACCCAAAGTGTAAACTCAAAGCAATAGACAACTGCATTAAAAGAACTTTGCGTAAAGTAAACAATCCTTGCACCCGCAAGTACAAGCACCGTTGTTTTCCCCCTTGTGGCAATAGCACATCCCCTAGACTCATGTTTCTGTCACTCAAACTAGTCATCGAGGGGCATGAACCCACAATCAAGCATAACGTTCCCTCTTGGAGGTACTACCTACTACTCGGCCAAAGCAATACATAGCAACGAAGAACATGCAAGAATTACTTAAGAACATAAATATAAAAGAGGTGAATCAAATATATTACTCACACACAATCTGAACATAATCTCATAATCCATCGGATCCCAACAAACTCAACATAGCAACAGCATAAAGATTACATATGTGCCTCGATCATGTAGGGCAGCTCACGAGGTCTAATCCATGAAGAACAAAGAGGGGAGGAGAACATCACATAGCTACTGGTCATGGACCCACGGTCCAAGGGGGACTACTCACAACTCATCCGGGAGGCGTCCATTGTGGTGGAGAAGCTCCCGGTGGTGATCCTCCCCTCCGGCAGGGTGCCGGGAAGAGTTCTCTTGGTGCTCCCGATCTTGGAAGCGCGGCGGCGGCGGAACAGAGATGAGATCGCGAAAAAGGGTTTCATCCTCGAGGGTTTCGGGACGCGTGCTAAATATATGCCAAAGGGGGGCACCAGAGGAGGAGTTGGGGCCCCAGGCGCCCCCTTGGCGCGGCCAGGGGTGGGGCCGCGTCGGGTGGCCGCCTGCCCCCCCCCCAGGCTCCCCTCTGGCCCTGCCTTGGTTTTTCCGGAAGCTCCCGATACGCTGATTTTTCCTGTATTTTTCCCGGAATTTTTAGGGCACTTTTAATATGGGGGAAACCTGAAATAGAAAAACAGCAGAAAACAGGAACTAGCACTGGGGTGCACTGAGTTAATAGGTTAGTCCAAATATGATCAAAAGTGTATGGAAGTGCATAAATATCATAGCAATATCACACAAAAGAGGCATGGAGCAAGCAGAAATTATAGATACGTTTTGGACGTATCAACATCCCCAAGCTTAATTCCTGCTCGTCCTCGAGTAGGTAAATGATAACAAGCATAATTTCTGTGGTGACATGCTACCAAAGAGTCTTTCACAATCACATGACAAATGCTTATTGAGATAATAAATCTGTAGTAATTAAGTTGCCTCATGAGGATATCACTAAGAACTGAAAGTTTACAATATGATACTGAAACACCCAATAGATTTGTAGTGAGCATGGTGTGCAAACATGACATAGTGATACCTCGCTTGCCCCCTTTAGTGAAGCAAAACATAAATGCAGGAGCACCTCCGAAGTTTAAGTGACGACTAGATACAATGATTTCAGAATAAGTGATATCACAATTATGCAGAAGACAATGGTACTTTGGGACAATGCACATTACACTCAGAATGACAATCATGCTCTCAATAGTTGGTGCTTTGAAGAAAGAAGGTGGAGACTCTCGAACCGTGGATTTTGATGGCAAGGTTGAAAACCCGTGGCTGGAAGCAAAGACTAAACATGTACCACAGCTCTTGGTTTTGAAAACAGAGGTAAAATGATTTTTTTTGGAGGTGCATATTTCGTCGACGAATGTTAGTAGACAACCCAATCACTTCTCGAACTGGACAAGTTTCGAGGAACGGCTCCCGCACAGGGACGATCACATCCCCTTAATCTCCTTTGTTTATCACTGCCAAAAGTTTTCTGATTTCTCATGAACAAAGCGTGAAGGAGGGTTTGTTTGTTGTATTATCTTTTATGAGCCCGGCGCACTCATGCCAGTTCCTCCTCGTATTAGGGGTTTGCAGATTAGACATGCAATCCCGGGGTGAAACTTGTCCAACTTAAAAAGATCATGAATTAACTACTACTTCCTCATGAGCTAAAACAGAGGCACAAAAGAGAAATGCTTTTGAATAATTTTGAGATGGTACAAGAAAGTCTTCGTTAGGAATGGCAAGTAAATACCATATATAGGAAGGTAGATTTTGGATCCACAAGCAGTCAGTCCGCTTAGTACAGGTGGAGGTTAGCAAAAGACTGGGAGCGACCAACTAAGAGGGCAATGACGGTCATAATCATGCAGAGCGACAAAGCAACATTGAATCAGGCATGGAAGTTATATCGCTACTCAGAAATAAAAGATCATCAAGGCTTGACAGACTTTCTTTACAGTCTTAAATATGCGTGAGCATACGCCAAGTCAATCAAACTAAAATCTTGGAGGAAGATATCACTAAACCATACCACATCATAGGCAAATAAATCATGCTGGTACTTCAATAACAAATTAAGAACCCCCAGCTATTTGAGACTAATCATAAGAAAACATGAACTACTAAGCACCATTATGCACATAGCATTTTTATCATAGACACATCAACCAGTGCCACAGAAGCCAACTCTCTTAACAAGATAAGCATGATAACTCAAGAGAGTTCCAGAAGCAACAACCTAAACAAAATCTCTTAAAAATATAAGCATGAAAACTAAGAGCTAAGCATGACAGGAGCTATGAAAAGATAAAGAACACACACATCAAAGATAAGCATGAAAATCCTATGTTGTGTTCTAGGTTGAAGTGGAGCGTACGTGTTTCTCTCCCAAACAATGAAGGCTAGGATACAACTCGTTATGAACAGCAAGCAAAGCTAAAGAAAACTAAAAAGAAAACTAAAAAGGAAACTAAAAGCAAGACGCTCCAAGTATAGCACATAACGCATGAAGTGATTAAAATATAGTGGAACGAAAGACGAACTGATAGTTGTTGATGGAGAAGGGGATGCACGGGGGCATCCCCAAGCTTAGACGCTTGAGTCTTCTTGAATATTTCTTGGGGGTGCACGGGGGCATCCCCAAGCTTGAGCGTTTGACCCTCCTGAATCTTTTTATCATCTTCCCTCGCACACTTGAAAACTCCCTTCATACATAACTCATCATAATCTGATTAGCGAGGTTAGTACCCATAATAAAATAATTTTTCCTTGCTGGAAATAAAGATAATCTTGAAGAGCTACTGTTTCTCAAGATTGCCAAAATGTTTTTGCAAAGAAAAAGCAAGCTCAAGGTTTGCAAATCGAAGAAAAGGCAAAAACAGGACAGAATCTGTGAAAAACAGACCAGCAGGTAGTAAATAATTGTTTCGGGGAACTTCTGCAACTCAAATCAAAAAACTCAGAACAGATGCATGAAAGCCAATTGTATAGAGACCGTTGTCAAAAAAAATCAGATCAAAAAGATGATCTGGTGATTTTATACGAATTTTTCTGTCCAAGGACAGAATCTGTTTTCTGGACTGCGTGCCACAACTTTTGAACTTTCTTGCAATCGGAGGCTAAACTTGGCACAAAGCTTAAAAGAAAAGATACAATGATGATGCTACTGTAGTAACAACCATCAAGACACAACAAAAGAAAAAGAAAACTTTATTCGTTGTGGGCTGCCTCCCAAAAGCGCTTTCTTTTATGCCTTTAAGCTAGGCATGATGCAAAGAGAAAGGATCAAGTTTTATCAAGGGTAAAAGAATGAGAGAATTCCTTCTATGACACTACTCCTAAAATATGATGCCTTATGTGACACTCCCAACTTTTTGCTTCCTTCTATGGCCACTTGTGTAAAATTTATTCCTCACATGACACTCTAGTGTATTTGTGGAGCTAACGGTGTCAACTTTTCACATACAAAGTCACTTTTGCCCCTGGTGCAATGTGTGACAAAAATACAAGAAATATTGGTGTACTATGTAATATGAAACTGTGCATGTAGATTCATAATAACTGAAATGCTAATTCAAAAAAAATCAAAAAATCGGCAAAACCTCCCCTATATTTTGATGCCATATCCCCTGCACACAGTTTACATGTATATAATCATTTGAACAATTCTCAACAAGTGCCATAAGCAACCAGATTCGCACATAAGTCACCAATAGTTCACATATGTCAGGCTAAATGACTTCCAAAAGAACCATCATATCACAGGAACTCCAAAAGAACCATTACATCAATGGAAGAGCATAGAAGCATATGAAATTACAAGCTGAGCCTTCTTTTGCTTCTTGTGCTCATACCAGGGCTAGGAGGATTAAACTTTCTGCTCCTTGTGCCCATTGCTGGGCTGTCAAGTGGCACCGGAATCTTCTCAGCAACCTTCTTTTTCGTCTTGGCCTTCTCAATGGAGACAGTTTTTGATCTGCACATGCGTAAGTTTAGGGCAGCAGCAGCAAGTTTATGGCAGCAACAGCAAGTTTATGGCAGCAAGTAATACAGAAAAGTGCCTCTTTAAACCTCCAGATTCAGTGTTATGTTTTCTCTTTTTCTTAGTTGTAGTTTCCAAGCTTTGGCTATGATGAGAAAGTAACAACTTAGAACATAAACTGAGTTTTCATACTCATCGGCAGAAGTGTATAAGTGCTAACCTTGGTGGTGGAAAAAGCATCCTTGTTGGTGCTCCATCCTCGCAAGGCACAATGGACTGGGCTGTTTTGCTAGTCTTTGCCCTCTTCTTTGGTGGTTCTCTACATGAGCAATAGGAAAAGTAGTTAACACATGTAGTTGCAAACAAAAATAATAAGAGAAGTAAGAAAGAGTACTCTATATTACCTAATAGCCAACATTGCAGCAATGTCATCAGGGTTACCCTTCTTACAGTTGTGCCAATGATGCCCATATCCCTTACAAATTGGACATAAGTGCTTGCCCTTTTTTCTTTCCTTGTCACTACAACCTTTATATCTCTTAGTTTTAGGCCTGCCAGCTGTAGCTTTAAGTAGTGGTGGATGCATGAAAAATTCATGGTCAGATTCAGGCCATTGGCTCTTGTTAGGCATAGCAGGGATCAGGTTGGAATAGGCTGCTCTGAATTTTTCAGTGGAATAATACAAATCAACGTAATTCTTTATGTGAGCATCGCTAAGTGACGTGATGAATGCAAGAGCATGTTTGCAAGGAAGACCACAAACTTGCCATTGTCGACATGAACATGTTCGATCTTGCAAGTTAACGACAAACCTAAAACCGATGCCTCCTAATGCAACCACTTCAGCCACTTCTTCTGAGCATTCTACCACCTCCTATGGCATGTCTTAGCAATTCCATGAACCAGATCCAATTTTCATTTGTTTCAGAGTCAAAAATTCCAAAACAAACTGGATACATCCAATTATGGCCATCCACTGCAGTAGCACTAGCCAATTGCCCCTTGAATCTGCCTGTCATAAAGGTGCTGTCCACAGCCAAATATGGCCTACAGCCACTAAGAAATCCATCTATGCAAGGTTTGAGAGTAACAAAAATTCTTCTAAACCTTATTTTACCATTTATGGTATGATGGTCGATCTGCACTATGCTATTAGGGCAGCAACTTTCAACTTGTGCTTTAAACCTATACAAGTTGTTAAAACTACTATCCCAATCACCGTATAGTTGCTTCAAGGCTAGCAGCTTACCCATATAGACTCTCTTGTAGTGGATTTTGATCTTGTAGTGATCTTTTAGCTTTTTTTGCAATTCCATTGCTCCTAGAGTTGCATCTTCAATGAGCCAATCTTTCACCTTCTCACATATCCAGAACTTAGTTGTGTTCTTCACTTTCTTTTTCCTTTTCGTACTAGAACAATCATGGTCAAAAGGTTTTTTTTTCACCTACAAAAGAGGAATACAAGTAAGCTAAAATCTCCTCAACATTTATGCAAGATATATTCAGAAATAAGTACGGTTAGACAATTACCATTACAGTACGCCTATCAGCTGTTGTGGAAGCATGTATCCTCCATGGGCAATCATCTTCATCTCTTCTTTTACAATAGGCCCTTAACCTATGTTGTGTGCTCTTCTCCGTGTTATACTCAAAGTCACGTTTGACTGCATGCTGAGAAAGAGCCAACTTAAACACATCCATATTGGGATATGTGGATCCTACAGTCATTGGAGGGTCTTGCTGGTCATACTCTGTATTTGGGGCATGATCCGGCTCATGCAACTCCTCCTCCTCTACTTCAGGCTCCTCCTCGCTCCCATCCTCGCTCTCATCCTCGCTCCCATCCTCGCTCTCATCCTCAGGAACATTGGTTTTGTCTTTCTCTTTACCAGAAAAAAGAACCAATTTTAGTGGTATAGGTTCTTTCTCCAAATACATTTTCTCCTCATCAATACCAACATGCTCATTATCCGGGATTGGGTTGCAAAGATAACTATCATCGGCCTCTTTTGTGTTGTTGTCCACTTGAACATCTGTCCGATCCTCGGCGATAGACTCATATGCTTCTTTGGAGGGATCACAGTATGCCATCAACATCTGCACTACCTTTTCTGGATCCATCCTGCAAATCACAGAGAAATACATAAACATTGCTACTATATTTCAGCATACCAAACTGCATCTTGAGAGTACAAGCTCAAAGATAAACTCAAATCGGCTGCCATAAATTTCAGCATACATAAACTCACCCTTCTTGCCAATCTGCCCCGCCTTGGCCGCCCTCGACCGCCGCGCCTTGCCCGCCCTCGGCCGCCGCGCCGCCTGGTTCTCCTTCAGCCGTCGCGCCGCCTGGTTCTCCTTCAGCCGCCGCGCGCTCCATGGCGCCCTCGGCCGCTGCTTGCTCCATGGCACCCTCGGCCGCTGCTTGCTCCATGGCGCCCTCGGCCGCCGCGAACTCCGGTGACACAGCCGCGCCGCCGCTGCTAGGGTTCCGCCTGACGCGTGAGGTGCGGGCTCGGGGTTTGTTCGAGTCGTGACGGGAGGAAAGGCTGGGGGTGCTCGATCGAGTCAAACGGGGGCAGTTTGGTCCTCACAGGTAAAAAGTGACGGAACGAATTCACAGAAGCGACGGCAGTGTTACGTGAGGCATAATTTTTTTACAAGAGGTCACATGAGGAAGCAAAAAGTTGGGAGTGTCACATAAGGCATCAAATTTAAGAGTAGTGTCATAGAAGGAATTCTCTCTAAAAGAATAGCTAGCCCATATAACAGACTCAAAAGGTAACTTAATCTTCTTTCTAGGGAAGTGTTCCATCCCTTTCTTGAGAGGAAATTGGAATTTTATATTCCCTTCTTTCATGTCAATGATAGCACCAACGGTGCGAAGAAAAGGACGTCCCAAAATAATTGGACAAGAAGGTTCACATTCAATATCCATAATAGTAAAATCAACGGGAACATAATTGTCATTGACAATGATAAGAACATCGTCGATCCTCCCCAAAGGTTTCTTTATGGAAGAATCAACAAGATGAACACCAAAAGAACAAGGATCAAAAGGTTTCAATTTAAGCATATCATACATTCTTTTGGGCATAACGGAGGTACTAGCTCCAACATCACATAAAGCATAGCAAGAGAAGTTATTCAACTTAATTTTAATCATAGGATCCCAACCATCCTCTAGCTTTCTAGGTATGGAGGCTTCTATGGTCATAGGAGTTTCTACGGTTGAGGTCATAGCATTACCATTAATAGGTCCAATGGGACCAGGAGTGCATTGGGTGCTAAGAGTTTGGATATCCTCAACAACTTGGATAGTAGCAACAGTGTGGTGGGTAGGAAGGCTCTTAATTCTATCTTCTTCCTCCTTTTATCTAGCCCATCTCTCTTTAAGTTTAGCCATCCACTACTAGGAAAAGGCCTATTAATGGCGCACCTAATTTGGCCATTAATGGCGCATTAGTGGTGCGCCATTACTAGCACGCCATTAGTATTTGATACTAATGGCGCACCTCTGGTGCGCCATTAGTATCTGGTATACTAATGGCGCATCCATGGTGCGCCATTAATGTGCACCTTAGTGCGCCATTAGTAAGCCTCCCAGGGGCCAGGTGCTATGGCATACTAATGGCGCACTAAGTATAATGCGTCATTAGTATTATCCGCATAGTAATGGCGCACTGCGTGTCAATGCGCCATTACTATGCTTTGGCATACTAATGGCGCACTGCCAGTTAATGCGCCATTACTATGCTTTGGCATACTAATGGCGCACTTTCCTCTGATGCGCCATTAGTATGAATATTAGGTTTTTTTAATATTATTTTTCTGTTTTTTTTGCACCGATTACAAAATGTATAATTGCACAGAATATAGACAGCACACATCAACAACACATTCATCGAATACAATAGAAGATTAATCTCTGAATACAATTCATCATATTAGTCTCCGAATACAATTCATCGATCATATTAGTCTCCGAATTGAAAAGACCGAACAAAGATAGAATAATATATTACAAGTCTCGAGATCGCGAGTAGCGAGTTTGTCTTCGCATTACAAGTCGATATCGATCATCTAAACTACCATCACATAGAAGAGAGCTGCGGTCGTCACGATGAGCATCATCACGATGAAACTCGTCTTCATCCGGTTCCTCCAACGCTCCCTCCCCTCTCCCGCTAGATAGCGGGCGTATCTAGATTCGGCCTCGGCCCTAGTGGTGTACCCTTTGTAACTGTTACCCCTGAATCGGTGAACCTGTCTCCGACACTCCTCCCAGTCGTCGTAGACTCCGGGAACCTTACCCTTGTACACGACATACGACGGCATCGCTATATATATGCACTAGCCAAACGAAACGTTAGTATCAATTCACAGACAATTCATAAGCAATATATAAGTATGCAACAGAACGATCGAAAGAGAAAAGGAAGACATTAATAGCATCGATTACATCTAAGTTGAACGACTCTCGAAACTAAAGAGACATACTACAAGTTCATTAAAGTTTAATTACAACAAGAGCCAATCGATGTTTCAGAACTAGACACAGCATCACTGCTTTCGACTCGACTCAATGCACCGGAGCATGGATGAAGCCGCCGTCTATCGTGGGAGTCATGAAATCACGGGCGTTGTCAGCCTGCATTTGTAGCATTGTGTCGATGTCACTGTTCGACGGTTGATTCCTGAGGTAGAACAGCCCCGAGGTACGAAGGACATCTTGATGGATGATTTCCGCAAACTCCGACTGGATGCGAAAGAAATCTTGTCTGATGTCCGCGTCCTGGATTGCCGACACGCACGCGGCCCAATCTTTGAGCTTACTCGGTAGCAGAAGTTGATGATGGTCCCGTACGATCGCCCGCATGTGATGGATGGCGTAGTAGGCACCCTTCTGACCGCCAGGCGGCTGCTTGATGCAGCAGAACGTCGTGTTGTGGGAGAACACGTGCTTGCCGTACTTACGAGTTGTCCTGGTGAAGGTGCCTCCAGATTTGGCGTAGCCGGCGAGAACATCATCAAGAACCTTCTTGACATTTGTGTAGTCTACAGCCGACTTACGGTCCGGGTCGAAATACGTGGCCATGGAATATTTGGGGCTTAGTAGGATGAGCGTGCACTGTGTGTCACTGCAGAAAACACGGAATGTTAAAAGAAGAACGATCGAAATCTAAGAATTCATATGTTACGGGGCGGTTGAGGCGGAGGACTTACTCGGGAAAGTAAGGCACGAGGAAGTTATCCTTATCTTGGTTTGCCAGAATGACGCCTCCGAGGTAAGAACTCGCGACTTGCCGGTCCCCAGCGCTGCCCAAGATCTTGGCACGCATGTAGAAGGGGTCGACTATCACGATGTCCGGGGTCTTGTCGCGAATGATCCGCATCTCCATACTCAGCGAAAATAGCCGAACGAAGGTGTAGTGCAGCGGATGAAGGTTCAACATAGCGTGGATGTCATCAAACCGCAGCACGATCGTACCCCCGATGGAGTTATCCACAAAGCCCTTGCCCTCCGGCACCTTGGCCGCGAAAACCGGGTACGCCACATCCTTCTGTGTGAGACGCCGCTTCTCCAAAGAAAGAACACTGTCATGCAGACTCCGCATGGCACCGGTTGCAGCATCGAGCATATTTGTCGGTAGCATCGGCCTACCCGCCACATGCACCCTCCTCATTACATCCTCAGGTGAAGGTGGCCCGTCCTGAGCACGGATCGTACTCGGTGCCGGCTGGCTCGCACCCTTGTTAGTTTTTCTTTTGCGTGCCTTCTTCTTGATCTCCATAATTGGGAACGAGTTCTGCTCAGAGATAGCCTTCTTTAGTGTGTTGGGGCTGATCATATTTCGCACCTCGCCTATCTGAGGCTCGGTGAAATCGGCAGCTGGAGGCGTCTCCTGAGAGCTGAACGGCAGACGACGCCTGTTGCAACTTGGCTTCTCCGCGGTACCGGCTTGATCGCGCACGTCTTTTGTTGGGTTGGGTTCTTGAGAAGGAGCCCCCATGAAGTCGTCACCGTACCCATGATCGGCAAAGTAATGATCGACGTTGGCAAATGTATCATCGTCGTCGTCCTGATCCTGTGCCATATGCATGTTTGGATCCAGTGGCATAGGGATGTCCGGCACCGTTGCGGCGGACTTGCCATGGGGACGACTTGGCGCCGGCACGACTGGCGGTGTTGTCTTTGGTGTGGTTTCCCCCGCCCCCAAACGAATCTGGCTCTTCGGCCAAAGCAGGGGCCAGCTCAGGCAGGCGCTGAGGGTCATGACGTCATCATCGTCGGCCCCGACGGGTCGAATCGGAGGTAACACGTCGTCGCAGCCTGGCAGCACCCGAACCAGTTGAACCCTAAACAAGTTGGGTGGCATCTGGGTACCGTGGAACAAGGGCTGGCCCGGTTGAACGATTTTGCCCTTGGCGACATCGACCAACTCGTTGTTCACGAAGTGCAGTAGAGTGCACGGAACGTCGGCGGCGCCCTGCGAAAATATGTAGGGCGTCAGGGATGCCCAGTCAAAGGCAAGGAGATGAAGTCCTCGGCCGAGAGAGGCTTAATTAGTTACCGTGATGATGGCGTCGAGCTCGGCTAATGTCGAGGCACCGCCAACGACGGGCGTGCAGTTGACGGAGGGGCCGCTTGCTGCAGAGGTGCCGGCCGGCGTACACACGGGTGCATTAAGCTCCCGTGCCGGCGTCGGAGACACCAATGCCGCCTCCGCCGAAGACACCAATGGCCCCGCCATCTCGTTCTGCGAGTTGCTGGCCGTGAAGCTGGGAATCGGGGGTGGCCCCTGTTGGCCGCCAGCAATCCACGCACTCAACCCCTCGATCAAGCTAGGCACAATGGCGGTGATCGTCGCTCCGAGCTGTTGTTGCACTTGCTCTTGGACAATCTCCGGAATCCGCGCCACCTGTGCCTTGAGTTCTTGAACCTCGCGCGCCTGGCTTTCCGAGCTGGTCTTTTTCTCCTTTCGCCCACCAGCGTTATAGTATGACGACCATTTTGTCGACAAGCCTTTGCCGGCCACACGACCAGCTGACGTCGGCTTCTCGAGCTTATCCTTGTTCTTCATTACATTCAACGCCCTATTTAGAGTCGTGTCCCAAGGGCCGCTCTTAGTCGACCCCGCGCTACTGCTTTCAGTCGCCTGCGGAAGGAATGTGAATCATTTAGAAATTTGGCTTAATTAATTAGAATGCAACCATATGGAGCTAATTACGCGGGGGTGTATTCCTTACCAGAACAAGCTCAAGCACCCTGGTCTTCGGATCCGTGGTTAGCTCCTTTGTTTTCGGGTCCTTCTTGTATCGGGCCCTGATAAAGTTCCTGGTCTGCTTGTCATCGTATTTATCGAAGAGGGGCGGTAGGCCTTGCTCGGCACGGTCCGCCTCCTCCTTGTCCCATATAGGCTCCGCCACTCTGTAACCGCCGGGACCGAGTCTGTGTTCCCCTAAGTTGAGCTCCCGCATTTCTTTCCCCCACTGACTTGATTCGGAGTGTGAGTCGCTCGAGCAAGTGATCTTGAATTCGTTGTAGTCATCTTCGGTGATCGAAGGATGTTTCTGCTTGATCGTCTCATAACTCTCACCTTTCTTGATCATTATCTTCACATTGCTTTTCCAAGTAGACAGGGCCTTGCTCATCTTCGTGAGGGCAGCATTGTTCACTTTATTCCCTTTGAGGCTTGTGTTATCAAATTGAGCGGGGAACTTGTATCGTTCGTGCAGCTTCGTGAAGAGGAGGTTGCGGTAATTCGCGTTGTCAGGATGCCTCAGGTTCTCGCTGTTGATCGAGACGGTGCTCCGAAGAATGCACCCGAGCTGAAGCGAGTACCCCTTGATTATTCGTTCGGGCGCCGTTGGATTCCCGTCGGGGTCCACTTCAGTAACTTCCTCCTTGAGGGTGCGGAGCACGGTCGGGCGCCGGTCCTTCCGTTGCCTCTTCGGTTGGCTGCCATCTGTGCGTGCGCCGCCATCATCAGTGGTGGCATTCTCGGCGGCACCATCAGTGGTGGCATCAGTGGGGTCATCCTCCGCGGTACCATCAGTGGACTCAGGATCGGTGTGGAAGGCGGCGTCCTCATACAAGTGAGGTTGTTCCTCCATCTCCTGGGAAAGCTCCCAGAATGCCTTCCCGCCCGAACCGCCGGCCTCATCGTTGTTGGCCATGTTTCTCTCTAAATAGGAACAAAGTTTGGTCAAAAAGTTGGTTATTGTCAAGGAACAAGATCATGGTCTCATCATTTAGGGTTTGTCGACACCGGGGCATCCTAAAAGCTAAGCTTTTATAATTGAGGGTTTTTCGACGCCGAGGCACCCTAAAAGCCTAAGCTTTCATCATTTCGGTTTTCATCGACACCGAGGCACCCTAAAAGCCAAGGTTTTATAATTAATGGTTTGTTGACACCGAGGCATCCTAAAAGCTAAGCTGGGCCTAATCACTTGGCTCTATTGCCGCCTATGGTTTAATGCAGCTAGAACAAAGGGGCACTTGATCCTACTTAATTAACTACTAAGATACCCCGGCCCATGGATTAGTCACAAGTACCCCATATGTCCTATTTTTTAGCAAAGTCATGCTAAAATTCATGGAAAATTTCAGCATGACCTTTGCTGAAAATAGGACATATGGAGTACCCGAATTTGCCGGAACGGAAGTTAATCGACATTCCGGCAAACTCAAGGGCCTCTTGGGGTACCTGCAAAACTATCACGACACGATGGCCGAAGATAAAACGCAGGCAAAATACCACTGGCATATTACAATTATTGTTTCCGCGCTATTACGCAGATTCAGGTTGCCGCAACTATCACAAATCCAACCGTAAATTTCAGTGAAGATAGTTCACCTTCTATGTGTACATGACAAGAGCAGATCATAAGATAATACTACACCAAATGTGCATAACAGCATCCGTTTACAAAGGAAGCTCATACATTCGATTTCAGGCTCTGTTACCAAAATATTGCAGTAATCTGGACAGGACCTCACATTTTACAGACAAGAGTTTTAACAAGATAGTCATTTGCATCAAAATAAGATGCCAGATTGTGGAAAGACCCACGAGCAACATTTTCCCAAGATTTCTCCTATATTCTAAGGATGCCATATGACGCTCTAACCAAGATTCAGATAATGTACGTCAAGTTCAGTAATCTCGAGCAAACATTCAGCTTAACTTCCCCTATAACGCCATTCATCTACACTGAAAACTGATACATTTTGGCATCAAGATTTATAACCAAAATATGACAGTCAGCAACCACTGCCAAGACATTAGACATGATCCCCACATTTTTCACTTGCAGCAAAAGTGCAAAACATGCCATCAAACCAAACAGAAGAATCAACTAGCACTGAACAAGAACAAGATAATCAATTAGCAAGACGGGAAAATCCCCAAGATTCCGTTTGTACTACTCTAAAATTTCAGCAGGCAACAAGGACGTGTGTAGTCCTGCCAACATTTGCCCAAGATTCCCCCTATATTCTAAGGACGCCACATGACGCTGTAACCAAGATTCAGATAATGTAATCCCGAGCAAACATTCAGGTTCATCTACACTGGAAACTGATACATTTTGGCATCAAGATTTACTGTCAAAATATGACAGCAACCACTGCCAAGACCTACCATACCAAACAGAGGTATCAATTAGCACAGAACAAGAAGAAGAAAATTAATTAGCAGGCCTGGAAACCTAAATCTTGAGCAGTTTCGAATAATCACAACAAGATCCTCAAACTGTCCCCAAGATTCCGCTCTAAATCATCCCCAAGATTACTTGGAATTAATATTAATGCGTATCAGTCAAAATATATTAAGCTACCATTACTTGGAATCAAATTGGGAGGGGATGAACTAACCGAGAAGAGGCAGAGGGAGATGGCGAGCTTGGGGAGGTGCGATCCGGCGGCGGCTCCAAGTCTCCGGCGGCGGCTCCAAGTCTCCGGCGGTGGCTCCAAGTCTTCGGCGGCGGCTCCAAGTCTCCGGCGGCGGCTCCAAGTCTCCGGCGGCGGCTCCAAGTCTCCGGCGGCGGGGGCGCGTGGGGCGGCGTCGAGCGCTAGGGCTAGGGCTCGGGGGCGCGGGGGGCAGCGGCGTCGTCGAGCGCTAGGGCTAGGGCTAGGGCTCGGGGGCGCGTGGGTCGGCGTCGGCGCGGGC
>LR738709.1:683465082-683597201 GCA_902687465.1 Secale cereale | reverse complement strand
CGTGAAACATGAGTTGTGCTCTTTGATTATATCTCCATCCGTCCTCTGTTGGCCTCGGTCATTGTATGTCTTCTCAATAAAGGTTTTGTGCTGAACCACCCAAGGATCGACCACGTCTATGTGTTGTAGCGCGACTAGGTTTGCTCTTTCAAAGTCGGCGAGTCGACCCTCGAAGTCGACATGCATTTCGCGGCGACCCTCACGGTGACCCGATCCAGCGATCCTGCCGAGGTGCCTGTTGACGGGCAGACCAACGGGGTTCTCGATGCCTAGATAATTCGTGCAGTACGAGATGCACTCTTCGGTCAGAAAGCCCCTGGCTATGCTTCCCTCTGGACGTGACATGTTGCGAACGTATCCTTTGATGACACCATTCATCCTTTCGAACGGCATCATGTTGTGCAGGAACGTCGGCCCGAGTTGGATGATATCGTCCACGATATGGAGAAGCAGATGCACCATAATGTCGAAGAATGCGGGCGGGAAGTACATCTCAAGCTCGCATAGTATCACCACGATCTCTTCCTGTAGCCTTCTGAGTTGCCTCACGCCAACAGACTTCCGAGAGATGACGTCGAAAAAGTTGCATAGGCCAAATAGGGTTTCACGGACGTGCGCGTCCATGATACCACAGATTGCAACTGGAAGTATCTGCGTCATCAGCACGTGACAATCGTGAGACTTCATCCCGCTGAACTTCAGCTTCGCCCGGTCTAGGTATCTGCTTATCTTCCCCGCGTAACCGTAAGGTAGTTGTACTCCTACGAGGCAGGTGAAAAACTGCTCGATCTCCTCCTGACTTAGAGTGAAGCACGCGGGAGGGTAGTCATTTCCGGTCTTCTTGGCCTTTTTGCCTTTGCGACGACTTTCCGTGTCCTGCTTCGCCTCATCATCATCATCATCATCATCATCATCATATATAGCGTGAAGCTCCTACCTGATGCCCATTGATTTCAAGTCTGCCCTTGCTTTCGGCCCATCTTTGGTCCTCTCTGGCATGTTGAGCAGGGTACCAAGCAGACTCTCGCACACGTTCTTCGTGATATGCATTACATCAAGGCTGTGAGGCACACGGTGGATCTTCCAGTACGGCAAGTCCCAGAAAACAGACCTCGTTTTCCATACCTTCAGCAGCGGCTCTGGCGCCTTTCGCTTCTTTCCCGGCTCTGGCGCCTTTTGCTTCTTTCCCGGCAGTGGGCAATCTTTCCAATTTTTCAACAGCTCGTCTATTTCCTCGCCGCTCCTCGTACGCGGGCGTCCTCGAGGTTCGGTTTCACCATCGAACAAATCCTTGCGTTTTCTCCACAGGTCATCGTCGCGAAGCCACCTTCGATGTCCCATGAACACGGTTTTCGAAGACCCGGGATCTCTATCTAGCTGGCGATACGTTGTGTCATCCATGCACCTGACGCATCCAGAAAATCCGTGGACCACCTGCCCCGCGACATATCCGTAACCGAGATAGTCGTGCACCGTCGTGAGCAGCGCGGCTCTCATAGGGAAATATTCTTTCTTTGCGGCGTCCCACGTATTGGCTGGCGTTTTCCACAGCGTGTCTAGCTCCTCTTTCAGCAGCCCCAGATACAGATTGATGTCGTTCCCTGGTTGTTTCGGTCCTTCAATTAGCATACTCATGTGAATGTACTTCCTCTTCATGCACAACCAGGGGGGAAGGTTGTACATCCACACAAACACAGGCCAGGTGCTATGTGTGCTTCTCTGGCTGCCAAACGGGTTGACTCCATCGGTGCTCGCGCCCAGCACGATGTTCTTTGGATCGTTCCCAAATTCTAGGTCTTCGAAGTTCAACGCTTGCCACTGGCTCGCATCCTTAGGGTGACTCAGCATCTTGTCTTTTTTATCTATCTCCGGATCATTTGCGTCATCTTCTCGCTTCTTCTCCTCCCTATCCGCGTGCCAACGCAGAAGCTTTGCTACCTTAGGGTCCGCGAAATACCGCTGCAGACGAGGAGTGATCGGAAAGTACCACACCACTTTTCGAGGAGCTTTCTTCCTCTTCTTGTATCGAGTGACGCCGCACACCGGACATATGGTAGACTCCGCGTGCTCGTCCCGATAAATGATGCAATTGTTCATGCACACATGGTATTTCACGTGCGGTAAATCCAGAGGACACACGATTTTCTTCGCCTCCTCCAAACTGGTGGGGCACTTGTTCCCCTTGGGAAGACGTTCGTGCCAGAATGACATGTTCTCGTCGAAGCATGCGTCGGTCATTTTGTGGTTTACCTTCATCTCCAGAGCCATGAGCGTTACTTTCAGGCGGGTATCCTCGGGCCTGCATCCTTCATACAATGGAGTAACCGCGTCTAACTCAAGTTGATCCATCTTGGCTTTCTCTCGGGCGGCAGCTCTTGCGTTATCGGTCTGCTTGAGAAGCAGCTCTTGAATATGAGGGTCCTGCACCCAGCCCATCGATGGTTCAGCGTCGTCTGCTCCGCCGGCATCATCAGCTTCATGATCATGCCCGTCGTCTGCTCCGGCATCTTCCTCATCATCATGTCCTGCATCTTCTACATGATGACTGTGTACAGCATCACCGTCGTGATCATCTCCTGGGGATTCTTCGTCTTCTCGCCCGCCCGAGCCGCGGTGGTTGTCTTGCTGCCCTTCCTCATTTCTTGCCCGGCCCCCATGAACGACTTCGTAGTCATCTTCATCACCTTGCCACCGATAGCCATCCATGAAACCACTCAAGAGCAGGTGGTCCCGCACCTGCCTGGAATCCGGGTCCGCAATAAGGCTCTTCAGCTTGCATCTTCGACACGGACATCTTATCTCCGTCTCGTTCTTTTGAAGCATCTCGGCCTTCGCGGACCTCAAAAACCTATTCACGATGCCTTCGGTCATCGTGCGCACCATGGTCGCCCTGCGGGGTAGAGCAAAACGATATTTTAGAACCAAGAAAAAATTTGCCATGACTTTCCCTAAAAATAGGACAAAAATGAATGCTTAATGCCAAAATTCTCACCGAAACGGAAATGAATCAACATTCCGGAAAAATATTGGCAACTATCGCATTTCAAATACCGGTACACCTCCAAACACAAACACATATGCAACACAACAAACCTATGCAACACCACAAACATACATAGATCTAGCTATAGGCCATAAAAGTGCATGTGCACATTGTTTGTATGGAGTACAACATAAATATAGCTTCCCCCCATACTTACCTACCAAAACAAGGTAATTTAACCACTTAATTTGATTGAATATATGGTGGAAATGAGGTGGAAAAGAGGAGGGACCAGAGAGGAGAGGAAGTAGAGAGAATGAAGAAGTGGGGGGGAAAGTGTGTGTGGTAGAGAGGGGCTGTCCAAAATATCTAGTTCCTGCGCGCATACTAATGGCGCACCAGCTACTAATGCGCCATTAGTAATCAAGGTAACTAATGGCGCATTTAAAGCTGCTGCGCCATTAAAAGTTTTGCAAAAAAAAAAACATACTAATGGCGCACTTCAGCGTAGTGCGCCATTACTGGTACAAACTAGTAATGGCGCACTTCGGGATAGTGCGCCATTAGTAGTTCTGTAAAAAACAGAATAATAAATATCATAAAAAAAATTTAATGGCGCACTTAACTGCTGGTGCGCCATTACTGTTTACAGCTAGTGATGGCGCACTATTAAAAGATGCGCCATTAGTATGTTTGGACAGGCGCGCTAGTTAAAAAAAAATTTCTTGATACTAATGGCGCACTACGGGCAAGGTGCGCCATTAGTACTTCGAACTCTAATGGCGTATCAGTTGCTAGTGCGCCATTACTATATACTAATGGCGCACTTGCTCTATGGTGCGCCATTAGTATCAATTTCATCTATAGCCCTTTTCCTAGTAGTGATCATCCTAATGTTTTCATTAATTTGCACTTGAATAGCATTCATAGGAGTGGTCTTCCTCTCCTCAAGAGGGGAAGTTCTAATTTTAAGCAATTCTACCTCATGGGCTAAATTGTCTATCTTCGAAGAGAGATTATCTAGTTTGGCTAGTTTTTCTTCTACACTCTTATTGAAGGCTTTTTGGGTAGTGATAAAGTCTTTAAGCATAATCTCTAGTTCAGAAGTGGAGTTCTTGGTGTTAGGATAAGCATTGTTGTTCCCATAGGAATTAGAGAGGAACGGCCTAGGGTTGCTACCAAAATTACTCCTATAAGCATTGTTATTGAAATTGTTTCTAGAGATAAAGTTCACATCTACTTGATCTTGAGCAATCAAAGAATTTCAAGGAACATCACGAGGATCAATAGGAGATTACTTGGAAAGTAGAGACATGATCAAGTCAACTTTTCCATTTAGGGAGGAAATCTCCTCGACAGAGTTTACCTTCCTACCTGTTGGAGCGCGTTTGGTGTGCCATTGGGAATAGTTGGTCATCATCTCATCGAGAAGCCTCGTGGCAGCACCAAGTGTAGTTGACATATAGGTTCCTCCCGCGGCCGAATCTAACAAGTTCCACGAGGTAAAGTTCAAGCCTGCATAAAAAGTTTGGATAACCATCCAAGTAGTCAAACCATGAGTAGGGCAGTTCTTGATAAGAGATTTCATGCGTTCCCAAGCTTGGGCAACGTGTTCATTATCCAATTGTTTAAAATTCATTATGTTACTCCTTAGTTGGATAATTTTAGCAGGGGGATAGTACTTCCCAATAAAGGCATCCTTGCACTTGTCGCAAGAATCTATGCTATTTCTAGGCAAGGATTGAAACCAGATTTTAGCTCCTCCTCTCAAGGAGAAAGGAAAAAGTTAAGCTTAACAATATCACCATCTATTTCTTGGTACTTTTGCATATCACAGAGTTCAAAAAAATTATTAAGTGCAAAGCAGCATCATCTCCAGCACCGGAGAATTGATCTTTCATAACTAGGTTCAGTAAAGCAGGTTTAATTTCATAAGAAGGTGCTGAAGTGGCAGGTGTAGTAATAGGCGTGCAGATAAAGTCATCGTTGTTATGACTAGTGAAGTCACACAACTTGGTGTTCTCGGTGGAACCCATAGCAGCAGCAAGCAAGATAACTATTTTTGTGATTTTTTATAAAGGACACTAAAGCAAAAACTGAAAGGCAAACTAACAAGACTAAAAAGCAAAGACAAAAGATAGCGTGCAACTCCCCTATCTTGAAGAGTGGAGTCCCCGGCAACGGCGCCAGAAAACTTGCTTGATGGCTTCTCGCCCCTCGTTGGTTACCCCAAGTGGAAGGTTTGGGATGTAGCGTAGCGGCAAATTTACCCTTGGCAAAGATACCAAGGATCGAATCCCGTGAGACTCCGAGGGTCGACAAGAAGGTGTCAATGGCGCCAGAAACTTTGGCTTGACAGGACCTGCACACAGATACAAATAACTTTGCTCCCAACGAGTACAGAGAGGTTGTCAATCCCTCCGGCCTTGTCGTTCACTAGTGATGTCTCTCTCCCAAAAGACGATAAAACAGCTAAGCGAGGTAAACAAATTACTGCTGGGCAATTGACAGGATTATGTGCGCAAACCAATGCTAACTATGCTGCAAAGAAAGGTAGAGGCTCAAAAGCATGGCGGTACGCCAAGGCAAGGAGACCGAAATCCATCTGCATCTACTACTAATCATCCACCTTGAGATATCTATCCAGAACATCTCGCTGGTATTAAGTTGCGAGTCCCACCCAAAGTGTAAACTCAAAGCAACAGACAACTGCATTAAAAGAACTTTGCGTAAAGTAAACAATCCTTGCACCCGCAAGTACAAGCACCGTTGTTTTCCCCCTTGTGGCAATAGCACATCCCCTAGACTCATGTTTCTGTCACTCAAACTAGTCATCGAGGGGCATGAACCCACAATCAAGCATAACTTTCCCTCTTGGAGTTACTACCTACTACTCGGCCAAAGCAATACATAGCAACGGAGAACATGCAAGAATTACTTAAGAACATAAATATAAAAGAGGTGAATCAAATATATTACTCACACACAATCTGAACATAATCTCATAATCCATCGGATCCCAGCAAACTCAACATAGCAACAGCATAAAGTGTCGGTGTACTAAGATAGGGGTACCTTAGTACCCCAACTTGTGCACGGGCAGTAGCAGCTTCCCACGGCAGGGCCTACCACGTGCTTGCCGGAAACCTCTCTGATCCTTATTTAAGCCATTCAAAAACAAAGTATACAAGACAGAAGATCAAGGCCCCGGCAAGTGGAGCTTGCCGGGAAGGCCATCCCAGGCTCAAGACTATGTCATCAACACAAGGCCCTGGCAAGAGGAGCTTGCCAGGAAGAACAGAAGACTGTATCTAGAAGACAAGCCCCGGCGCACTCTGCGCCCCGGCAAGACCCGGGGAGCGACAAGCTTCCCGGCCCGACAAGATCAAGCCCCCGGCAAGGTGCTTGCCGGGGGAAGTCTGCACTGTGTGCCCGCGCTCCAGCTCATCGGCCCACGCGTCGCCCTGGGACCATTCCAGGGACGCGTGGCGGATGGCTGTGCAGCCTGGGGGACACGGTGGCACTCCACGGTGACGAAGCTACTGCCATGGCAAACGGAGACGCAAGGGCGGGCGCTTTTGGGGTCGACGCCGACGGGCATTTAATGCTCTTGTCCCCCACTGTCAAAGTAGGTGGTGACCACTGTTCATCCACTGTTCCCGCACTGTTACAACTACCACCAAAGTTACGTTTTTACCCCTTTCTCCTACGTTGACACCTGTCGGTGACCCCTTGAGCTATAAAAGGAGGCCCATGCACAACGTAGAAGGGGTTCGAAACCTAGATAGCTTACTCGCTCGGTGTAGCTAGTTCTTCAAGCTCCCGAGCTCACAAACTCAATACAAACCAAGGCAGGAGTAGGGTTTTACGCGTCCGCGCGGCCCGAACCTGGGTAAACTGCCTGCGTGCTCTCCTCGATCCGCTCTTTGTGCTCCCTCCGCTCCCTCACCGCAACGACAAGGGGCTCCGGTCCCATAGGTGCTCGTGGTGGACAGTTTCCCCCGACATCTTTGGCGCGCCAGGTAGGGGGCGTCGAGGTTGTGCGAACCTGATCCGGCGCTCACGCGGGCGCATTCTTCATCAACCTCTCCAACTTCGTTAGCTTCATCAGCAACAGCAACATGGCCCCGAAGAAGAAGGCTTCGGAGGTCGCAGGCCCGTCTGCGTCTGTTCCACCGCCACCAGAACCAACGGTGGGTGGAGGAGACGCCGGCGGAAGGGTGGTCGCCGGTGAGGAGACTCACGGCACCGCTAAATCCAAGGACAAGGCGGACGGCCGGACCAACTCCAAGGCCTCGGTCTCCGTAGATGCGCCACGTCCATCTCACCAGACGACAGGCCAGCAGCGCCATGGCACAGGAGGTGCCTTCCGCTTGCTGGGCCAAGGACAAACCGGAGGCTCGCGGGATGCTCCGGGCCATCGTCCTGGCACGAGCAAGGCGCGGTCGCCGGGGCGGGACCCTGCTCCTTCTAACCCTGTTAGGAGTCCGAGCATATCCCGCTCCTCGCACCGCTCGCCCCCGCTCCCCTCCTCTCCAGCAGAAGCACTCGCGAGAGCGCAACTGCTTCTCGACTTCCCTCCAGCGGCAGACAAGGCCGAGGACTGGAGGGCAACAATTCAAAGCCTGATCGCCTTCGCCAACAACGACACGCCGCATCAACCGGCGACCTCGCGGCCACGGCAAGTCGAGAAGACGAAGGTCGACGGCGACAAGACCGCCGGGGGTGCAACTACGGTGCACTCCCCGCCGCGGAAGCAGAAGACGCCTCCCCGCCGGATTAACGTCGACGACGACTCCACGGCGTCGTCGGATCCGCGGGCTCGTCGGGACCAGCGCCAAGTCCTTGACGATCGGCGGCAAGAAGATGCTCGAACAACGATCGAGCGCCGGCGAGAAGCCCGGCGACAATCTGATCAGCGTGCTGGGACCGCCGTCGACGCGCACGCGCCCGGTGAACCAGGCGACTTGCCGTACGCGGCAGGTTGCCCTGCGTTTACCCGTGAGCTGCGGCGCGTCCAGTGGCCCAGCATGAAAAACTTCAAGCCCGACGTACCCGAGAAGTACGACGGCAAGACGCACCCCTCGGAGTTCCTCAGTATCTACACCATCGCGGTGCAGGCTGCCGGGGGGCGCGACGAGAAGATACTGGCGAACTACTTCCCGCTAGTGCTTAAGCCGAACGTTCGTTCTTGGCTTATGCACTTGCCGGAAGGCTTCATTTCTTCATGGGCAGATCTGTGCCACCAGTTTGTTGGCGCCTTCACGGGCGGCCACAAACCCCACGGCCAGGAGAGTGATCTCCACATCTTGGCCCAGAAGGAAGGAGAACCCCTGCGCAAGTACATTCAACGATTCAGCCGCGTGCAGCACAACATCCCTGACGTCCACCCTGCCGCGGTAATTAGTGCGTTCCACCAGAACGTGCGTAACCGCCGCATGCGTGAAGAGATGGCAATGACCAAGATACGGGATGTCAGCGAGCTCTATGCTCTAGCTGATAAGTGCGCGCGCGCCGAAGAGGGGAGGAGACTCCCCAGGGAGGATGCTGGCGCAGGGGGGAGCGACAGCGACGATGCCGCCCCGGCAAAGAAGAGCCGGCGGCGGAACAATAGAAGAAAGAAGAACAAGGAAGTGCTTGCCGTCGAGAAGTCCGGCAAGGAGGCTCCCGCCAAGCAAACACAGGCTGGCGGCTCCGGCAAGGAGCCTGCCCCTGTAGCGGCAGCCGACAAGCCAGACGGCTCCGACAAGCAATACTGCAAGATCCACCGCACCAAGGGCCACGACCTCTCCAACTGCAAACGCGTCGAATACCTCGTCGAGCAGCAGAAAGCTGAGTACGAGCGGCGCGACAAGGAGAAGGCCCAAGGTGGCGGAGGAGAGCCAAGCAAGAAGCGGCCTTTTAATGGCCGGGGAGGACGCCGCGGCAAGGCCAAGCAGCGGCAAGGTGACCGACCTCCCCGGGGCCGCGACAAGGATGAAGAAGATGACGACGATGACATGGAGGAAGATGATAACAGCGAGCAGGAGTTCCAGAAGGCCACGGAAGTCCTGTGAGTCGACGGCGGCGCCTCTCTGCATACTTCCCACCGCCAACTCAAGCAGTGGGTGCGGGAAGTAAATGCAGCTGAGCCGCCCGTGGAGTCGCGCAGGCTCCTCAAATGGTCCAGCACGCCCATCATTTTTGATCTTGAGGACCACCCTGACCGCACCACTGCGGTCGGGTGCTTGCCGATGCTGGTCTCACCCACCATCCGCAACCTCAAGGTCACCAAAATGTTGGTTGACGGCGGGGCCGGGCTGAACTTGATCTCCTCAGCTGTGATCAAGAAACTCCAGATCCCAGATGGCGAGCTCGAAGAGACCGGTTCATTCCAAGGAATAAACCCGGGAAGGAGCAAGCCCAAGGGGAAGATTACTCTGCCAGTGACCTTTGGCGGGGAGCTCAACTTCAGGACGGAGAGGATAACCTTTGATGTTGCCGATATCCCATTGTCATACAATGGGATACTTGGACGTCCTGCCCTCGCCAAGTTCATGGCAGCTTCCCACTACGCCTACAATGTACTCAAGATGCCGGGGCCGATAAGCGTCATCACTGTCCATGGCGACAAGAAGGACGCGCTTATCTGCGCCGACAAGATCTACCGGGATGCGGCAGCCGTGGCGGAGAGCAACACACTTGCCGCTGAAGCTCCCGGGGGGAAGAAGACCAAGACCAAGTCCGGCAAGTGCTCTGGGGCCGACTTCGGCAAACGCACCTCTTCGGAGTGATGCGCTGCCGTCGAGGACATTCCATCGAGCTCCACCGGCAAGTGCAAGAAAGGCATGGCCGCTCCACCGGCAACCAAGAAGGTGTCCGCCAAGGAGGATGGCACTGGTGGTACCTTCACCATCAGTGCTATGCTTGATAGCAAATAGGAAAGCGCGCTCGTTGCCTTCCTGCGGGCGAATGTCGATGTGTTTGCATGGCAACCATCTGACATCCCCGGCGTTCCCAGGAAGGTAATTGAGCACAAGCTTGCTGTTTGTCCTCATGCGCGGCCCATCAAGCAGAAGGTCAGGAAGCAAGCCGTGGAGCGCCAAGAATTCATTGCCGAAGAAATCAAGAAGTTAGAAGCAGCGGGCCTGGTTAGAGGCGTGATCCATCCGACGTGGTTAGCAAACCTAGTTGTCGTGCGTAAGGCTAACGGGAAGTGGAGGTTGTGTATAGACTTCACCGATGTGAATAAAGCATGTCCCAAGGATCCATTTCCCTTGCCGCGCATTGACCAGATTGTTGATTCCACTGCTGGATGTGAGCTGCTCTCCTTCCTTGATGCATACTCAGGCTACCACCAGATTTTTATGGCCAAGGAAGATGAAGAGAAGACTGCATTCATTACTCCATGTGGCACCTATTGCTTTATTCGCATGCCTTTCGGATTGAAGAATGCAGGCTCAACATTTGCAAGGGTGGTGCACACTGCTTTTGAGCCACAGATCCACAGAAATGTAGAAGCTTACATGGATGACATAGTGGTGAAGAGCAAGAGCAAGGATACCCTGATCCAAGATTTGGAAGAAACTTTTGCAAATCTGCGCAAGATCCAGCTTAAGTTGAATCCCGAGAAGTGCGTCTTTGGAGTCCCCTCCGGCAAGCTTCTCGGGTTATTTGTGTCCCAGAGGGGGATCGAAGCTAATCCCGACAAGATAAAAGCCATCGAGCAGATAGAAGCCCCGAAGCGCGTCAAGGATGTCAGGAGACTTGCAGGTTGTGTGGCTGCCCTCAGTAGGTTCATTTCAAAGTCTGCAGAACGCGCCCTTCCTTTCTTCAAAATCTTGAAGAAGGCAGGTCCTATGAAATGGACTCCGGAAGCGGAGGCAGCGCTGCAAGACTTGAAAGGATACCTATCCTCCACTCCAATACTTGTCGCACCTAGGCCACAAGAGAAGTTGTTGCTATACTTAGCAGCAACCAATCAAGTGGTTAGTGCTGCGTTAGTAGCGGAGAGGGAGGCCGACGAGGAGTCTACACCACCGGCAAGCGAATCCAGCGACAAGCAGGGGGCTGCTCCGACAAGTTCTGGCCCCGACAAGGACAACTCTGCGCAGGAACAAGGAGAAGTGCGAAGAAAGATGGTGCAGTGCCCGGTGTATTTTGTGAGTTCCCTCTTGCAGGGGGCTAGATCAAGATACTCCGGGGTGCAAAAGTTGCTTTTCGGCCTCCTCATGGCCTCGAGAAAGCTGCGCCATTACTTCCAAGCACACGAGATAACAGTGGTCACTCGCTTTCCGTTGAAGAGGATATTGCAGAATCCAGAAGCAACAGGCAGGATCGTCGAGTGGGCACTGGAACTGTCGAGCTTTGGTCTCAAGTTTGAAAGTACCTCAACCATACAGAGCAGAGCTTTGGCAGAATTTATAGCTGAATGGACCCCAACGCCTGATGAAGAAGTTCCAGAGACGAGCGTACCCATACAAGAAGCGACAAGCGAATGGGTGATGTACTTTGATGGTGCCTTCTCGCTGCAAGGCGCTGGAGCCGGTGTGGTACTCATAGCACCCACCGGAGAACACCTCAAGTATGTTGTCCAGATGCACTTTCCCAGGGAACAAGCGACAAACAATACTGCTGAGTATGAAGGTCTGCTTGCCGGCCTCAGAATTGCAGCTGAACTTGGGATTAAGAAGCTGATTGTGCGGGGAGATTCTCAGTTGGTGGTCCGACAAGTCAACAAAAGTTATCAGAGCCCTTTGATGGAAGCTTATGTAGATGAAGTGAGGAAGCTTGAAGAGCACTTTGAAGGTCTGCAAATGGAGCACGTCCCGAGAGCTCAGAATGATATAGCAGATGGACTTTCAAAGTGTGCTGCAATGAAGTTACCTGTGGAACCAGGGACCTTCCTGCTCAAGCTGACTCAGCCATCCGTTACACCATCAATTGGGCAGCCTAAGAAGAGAAAGTTGGTCTCCGGCGACTACTTGCCGGCGGATCTCCCCGAGGCCGCCGCCAAGGTCCCCAAGATCAACAACCAGAACGCTGAGGAACAGTTTGCTCCTGCAGACCCAAGGGCCTGTACAGTTGAAGCAAGCGTTCCCGACAAGCCTTGCCCCGGCAGGCTTGCCGGGGGACCATCAGCTCCAGCAGAACCAGAGGTTCTTGCCGTAGAAGCTGGGGTCCCAGCAGCGGCCCTCATGCCTTTCGTCCTTGCCGTTGAGCCTCGGGCTCCGGCATGGGCGCAGTAGATCGTCCGTTTTCTGCAAACTGGGGAACTTCCCGACGACCCAGCAGAGATAGAGAAAATAACCAGGCAGTCAAGTATGTACCAGTTCGTGGACAACGAACTGTACAGAAGAAGGCTCAATGGTGTCAGGTTGAAGTGCATTTCCAGAGAAGATGGACAGAAGCTGTTGGCAGAAATACATGGAGGCATATGTGGCCACCACATTGGCGCAAGGGCACTTGCCGGGAAGGCATTCCGGCAAGGGTTCTTCTGGCAAGAAGCCCTCCAAGATGCAACTGCACAAGTAACCAAGTGTGAAGCGTGCCAGTTCCATGCCAAACAAATTCATCAGCCAGCTCAAGCTCTCCAGACGATCCCTTTGTCCTGGCCCTTCTCGGTCTGGGGGCTCGATATCCTCGGCCCTTTCCCCCGTGCTGTCGGGGGCTTTGAGTACTTGTACGTTGCAATCGACAAGTTCACAAAGTGGCCAGAAGTGGAGCCGGTGAGAAAGGTGACGGCACAGTCAGCGGTCAGGTTCTTCAGAGCAATTGTTTGCCGTTTCGGAATCCCTCACAGGATCATCACCGACAACGGTACACAGTTCACTAGTCGCACCTTCATGCAATACGTCCAAGACCTTGGCGCCAAGGTCTGCTTCGCTTCTGTTGCTCACCCGAGGAGCAATGGTCAAGCGGAGAGGGCCAATGCTGAAGTGCTGCGCGGGCTCAAGACGAGGACTTTCGACAGGCTGCGCAAGTGCGGAAGAAACTGGATAGAGGAGTTGCCGGCGGCTCTTTGGTCAATCAGAACGACACCAAGTCGAGCCACCGGACAGACACCCTTTGCCCTTGTCTATGGGGCAGAGGCAGTTCTCCCCACGGAACTCGTATACGGATCTCCTCGAGTGCTCGCTTATGATGAGCTCGAGCAAGAGCAACTGCGACAAGATGATGCATTGCTCCTCGAGGAGGAACGTCTCCAGGCTGCTGTACGAGCTGCTCGATACCAGCAAGCCTTGCGCCGCTACCATAGCCGCAAGGTCAAGGCCAGGAGTCTCGAGGAAGGCGACCTTGTTCTTCGGCGTGTTCAGTCCGCCAAGAATTCCAACAAGTTGACGCCGAAGTGGGAAGGCCCTTATCGGGTGAGACAAGTTACAAGGCCCGGCGCTGTCCGCCTTGAGACCGAAGAAGGCTTATCGGTGAGCAACTCCTGGAACATAGAGCATCTTTGAAAGTTTCACCCATAAGGCGCGGTTGCCGTGATCCGCTCCGGCAACCACCTTTTGTACGAGTCTTGCCGCTGTTGCATGTAAACCTTTGTACAAAGCCGGGCGCAGACCCCGTGCATCAGTAAAGCTTTGTGTTTTCGCACTATTTGCCATTCTCGTGCTTTTCTTTGTTATTTGCATGCATTATTTGGCATTTTGTGCAACACACATATCCGGTAAGCATTACCATGCCGAGGAACCCTATACTTGTTTCCTCTTCTCCTTTTTCTTTCCCTCTTAAGCAGGAAGAATGTTCCTCGCGCACAAGTTTGCCGGGGGGGAGGAGGTGGAGGACGAACCAAGTGATGTTCAAGAAAGAAAAGTTTACCGGAGAACGAGCAGATTATGAAAGCTAAGTTATCGGAATTTGAGCAGTTCAAATTTTTAAATTTTAGTTGTCTTCCTTGAACAACCACACTTTGTAGGAAAACCTGTGCGCGGAGGAACCTACCCGTGGCTAGCCGCACCCTTGTCTTGTTTTCGAGTACGCTCAATGGCTTAAGAGAGCTGCGACAAGTGTCGCGCCCTTATTTCGTTTTCGAGTTTGCTCAGCAAGCTAAGTGCGTTGCGACTAGCTGCGGCAAGGTTGCTTGCCGGTAAGGCCTTTGCCAGCAGGCTGCTCAGAGTCCAGCACTCAGCGCTCGCGGCAAGGGTCCCTTGTCGGCAAGTTCCCTAAAAAGCGTAGGGTAAATAGCATACAAAGTAAAGGACCAAAACAAGGGAGATAACACTGCATCAATTGCTCGAAAATAAGATAAATATATTACAGAGATATCTTGTCGCAATGGCTAATAAGTTCATGGCTAATGAGTTCATGTTCGTGACACACTTTGCAGCAACAAAAGAAAGAGGCCTAGTCTACGCGATCACCCTCACGCCTGGAGATCTTGTTCACCTTGGCGATGATGTGGGCGACCTGCGCCTTCAGCGCCTCCATATCTGCGTCGGCCGGCAAGCTGCGGAGGACGTTGACGAGATTTATACCAGGATTGCGGTAGACGATCTTCGTCAGGACGCGCTCCAAGGTACCCGCGCAGAGCTGGCGTGACTCCTCGGCCAGTTGCGCGGGGAGCTTCTTCTGTAGATTTGCGAGTGCCGGCGCGACCCCTCTGAAGAAGAGACTAAGCTTGGCGCTGTGTGGGAGATTTGGATCCGGAGAATATATGAGGTGTTCCACCTTCAGCGCCATCAGCTCCTTGTCGATGCTAGCTGCAGAAGCCACCAGATCTTCAGTCCATACTTCGACGGTCCAGCGGAAGTTGTCAGCTGAAGTGGCGGCGCTCTCCACCAGGCCTCGCTCCTTGCGGAGCTCGTCCTTCAACTTGGTTTCGCGGTCCCGGACGGCGTCGAGTGAATCTTTCAGCGTAGAGACTTTCAGCTCCAGATCTGCAATCGAGTCCTTGGCGGCCTTGAGCTCGTCGCCCTACTTGGAGAGGCGTACCTGGAGTTCTGAGTTGGTATGGGCGTCCTTCTCGCGCTCTATGTTGAGCGCGGTGACCCTCTCCGTGCTCGCTTTCAGGTACTCCTCCAGCTGCACCACCTTAGCTTCGAGGTCCTTCTTGGCGGTCTCCGCGGTGGCTGCGGCGGCCTTCGCTTCCTTCATCTCTCCGCCAAGGGCCTGCTCCCGGGCGGCAAGGTCGTCCTCGTGAGAGTCGAGGTCGACCTTCCGCTGGTTGAGCGCTCCTTCTCGCTGGGACAGCGCTTCTCCGGCGAGTCGCTGCTGCTCCTCGGCCTCGGCCTTCTCCAGGAGCCACTCTTGGTACTCTCTAGCAAGCCTCTCGCGATCCTCCGCCAAGTCGCGGAGGGCCGCCTGGTTGGCGGCGCGGAGCTCCGCGGCGCGTTTCTCCATATCTGCTGCGGCCTTGGTGGTGAGGGCTTCCCGAGACTCAAGTTTCGCCTGCCTGGCCCGGTAAAGGGCCAGGAGCCGGTGAAGCAGTTTCTCCTCCTCGGGCTCGTCGCTCCCGCCCGGCGCCTCGACGATCTTCAGCCCCGCGGAGGCGAGGACCTCCCCGTCGAAGGTCTCTCCCTCCTCGGGGGCTCGCGACGAGGATCCCCACGGCACCTGTATGAAGACGCCGTTGGGAGCCTCAAGATAGAAGGCGGACTGCTCCTTCTCGGTGGAGGGTTCGGCGGCCGGCGCAGCGCTAGACGCTCATGCCGCCTCCGGGCCGGCAGTGTGGCCGCCGTCCCCCTCCCCGGCCGCTGCGTCTGCGGTCGGGGCAGTCTCCTCGGTCGCAGGCTCGTCGGCTCCTGCCATGTCTTCGACGACAGGGGCGTTGCCGTCGTCGCCCTGCGCGCCTTCCTCGCGGACGACCTCGGTCTCCATCCGGTTCGGCACGGGAGGATCTAGAAGAAAAAGAAAAGAAAAGGTTCAAGCAAATATCCAAAAAAGACAAATCCAAGAAGACAAGGTTGCAAGACTTACCTTCGCGGATTTCGTCGACAACTGGCTCCCTCGCCGGGGAGTTCACCCTTGGCGGGGTGGCCACCCTCGCCGGGCTGCTCGCCCTTGGCGGGGTACTCGCCCTTGGCGGAGTACCCGCCCTTGGCAGAGCGCTCTCCCTCGCCGGAGAGTTCGTCCTTGGCGGGGACGGCGGGACCTGCGGCTCCTCGGGAGTAGTCTCCGGGCGCTCCTGCGGCTGCGGCTCCGTTTCTGCACAAGACAAGCAAGACAACAAAATATCAATACCAAGCTGGAACCTCAGGCGCGCCCGACAAGTAGGAAGTTCAGAACCAGACTTACGCTGGGGGCTGCGCTGGGGGCTGCTCCTCGGAGCAGCGGTTGGGTCCGGCAAGTCCGTCGCCGGCGTGTCCCCTGTCGCCGCGGCGGGCGAGTCGTCCTCGACCACCACCACGGGAACCTTGGCCTTCTTCGCCGCTCGCTGGGCCAGGGTCCTGAAGTCAAGGCCAGAAGCAAAATCAGAATAGACAAAGAAAGAATCAAGACAGAGTTGAAGAAGCTACAAAATACAAGTGCTTACTCCTATTCCTCGTCGTCGTCGTCGCTCAAGGTGGAGAAATCAAACTCCACCTGAGGCGCTTCTGCACGAGGAGCCGGAGGAGAAGGCTCCCTCGGGCGCTTGGCGGTCCCCGGGGCTGGGGGCTGCGAAGACCCAGCCTCTGTTGACGCCGAGGCCCGGGGAGCAGGCGGAGCAGCCGCTCCGCTCTGCGAGGATTCCCCTCCGCTTGGCGCTGGCACGCGGGGCGCCTCCGCCGCAGCTGTTGCGCGGGGCGCCTCCGTCGCGGCTGATGTGCGGGGCGCCTCCGTCGCCGCTTGGCTCCCCCTGGTGGCCCGTGTCGTCCGGCGAGCAGGCTGTTGTCGGGGCGCCTGCGTCCCTGTCGCCGTAGGCACCTTGCGGAGGCGCTTCAACGGAGATCGCCTGGGACTTGCCCGGGGCGGAGAGCTCTCCGAGGCGAGGAGACGTCGTCCAACCCCAAGGATCCGCCAGTATCCTCGTCGGCTCCGGCGTCCTCCTCCTCCTCCTCCTCCTCGGCGGGCTCGCTGGGCCCAGCACCCTGCCCCGCGGCCTTGCTCCTTCCGGTGGCTCCGCTCCCTCCGGCGCCTCTGCTTCCTCCGGCAACCTCGCCTCTTGCCGCGGCCTCGCTCACAATCCCGGGGATCCCGGCGTGCCTCAGTGAGGGGACCCCGGCGAGCTCGTCGGGCGGAAGTTTGAGAAGTCTCCGGATCTCTGCCTCCTCGGCCTGGCACGACGCGTCCTCGGCCTCTGCCTCGTCGACGGTGAACCCAAATTCTCCTACCGCTGCGGCTGCGGTGGACTCTTCCACCCGGGTAGCAATATAAGCTATCTCTCGATCCGTGGTGGCCCGGGTGAGACCCTTGATCTCATCGGAGTTCTTCGGCACCTCCACCAAGTTGTCGAAGAAACTCATGATGGCATCCGGCTTGGGCACTATCCAAGTGGGGTCGACGCCATGAGAATCGCACGCAGACATCATTGCGCGCAATGCGTCCCGGGCGGTGCTGTTGCATAGTGGTACTACTCCCCGGGGAGGTCTAAACCACTCCGAGTGGGCCGGGTCGTGCTTGAAAAGCTCCCGGAGCATCCCCTTCAGCTCCAGCGCCGTGAAGTTGTAATTTAGCCCCGGGCGCAACCTCATTATGTCCGCCGCATTGCCAAACTCCCATGCTGGCCTTTTCCTTTCCTGTAAAGGAGCAATGCGGCGGCGGAGGAAGTCTGCTCCTACCTCTCCGATGGTCAACTTGGCTACCCGGAGACGAAGAATCCTAACAAGGGCAGCGTTGAGTTTGATGTCATCTGCGGCCAAGTCACTCCAGTCCCTGCCGTGCACTATAGGTGTTGTGCGCGGCGCAGTGAAAGGCTGCGGCTCGTCCTCCACTATCCAGCACCAATCCGCACGCCACTCCTCCCACTTGCCGCGGAGCTCCCCTTTCAGATAAGATTCCTTCTTGTTCAAGCGGAAGACCCAAGAGATCCCTCCGGAGAGGGGGGCGCCGGCCTCTGCTCTTGGCATGAAGAAATGCCTAAAGAGCGCTACGTTTGGATAAATCCCTATGTAGTTTTCGCACAGATGTGCGAAAACCGCCATCGTGAGGATGGCGTTGGGGGTGAAGTCTAAGAGATGGAGGTTGTAGGTGTTCATGATATCACAGAAAAATTCAGAGAATGGGGGACACAGGCCGCAGTGGAAGAAGACGGCAAAGAAGAAATACCCGCTAGGGTACAGATCTCTGGCGGCGGCCGGGTAGACTCGGGTGCGGGGGTGCGCCTTGGTCTTCTTGGCCCAGAACAGATAGTACTTGTTCCAGAGCTCCCTCGCGCTGAGCCTCGGCGCGAAGACGACGTTCCTCTTCCGCAGGGCGACAAGCTTTGCCGCCTGCGGAAAAGGGCGGAGGAGATGAGGAGGCGGAGCGCAGAGGGGGATTTCTGGAGGTGGAAGAAGCAATGAAGACGAAGTAAGGTAACGGCCCCTGCTTCCTCTGCTTTTAAGGGGGAAGTGGGGGACGCTCCGCATTTCCCATTAAAGAACGTGGTCACGTTCTCTCCCACGACGCTGCAATCGACGCGTGCCGTTAGGGAGGGACGCGGCGGATGCGGAAGGGGAATTACGGCTCGCCGTGGGCCGCGCGTGTCCGTGCACTGTTTTGGGCCTGGCCCAACAGCGCTCGGCACCGTGTGTGGCCCAGGCCCGGGGGCTCCTGTCGGTGTACTAAGATAGGGGTACCTTAGTACCCCAACTTGTGCACGGGCAGTAGCAGCTTCCCGCGGCAGGGCCTACCACGTGCTTGCCGGAAACCTCTCTGATCCTTATTTAAGCCATTCAAAAACAAAGTATACAAGACAGAAGATCAAGGCCCTGGCAAGTGGAGCTTGCCGGGAAGGCCATCCCAGGCTCAAGACTATGTCATCAACACAAGGCCCTGGCAAGAGGAGCTTGCCAGGAAGACCAGAAGACTGTATCTAGAAGACAAGCCCCGGCGCACTCTGCGCCCCGGCAAGACCCGGGGAGCGACAAGCTTCCCGGCCCGACAAGATCAAGCCCCCGGCAAGGTGCTTGCCGGGGGAAGTCTGCACTGTGTGCCCGTGCTCCAGCTCATCGGCCCACGCGTCGCCCTGGGACTATTCCAGGGACGCGTGGCGGATGGCTGTGCAGCCTGGGGGACACGGTGGCACTCCACGGTGACGAAGCTACTGCCGTGGCAAATGGAGACGCAAGGGCGGGCGCTTTTGGGGTCGACGGCGACGGGCATTTAATGCTCTTGTCCCCCACTGTCAAAGTAGGTGGTGACCACTGTTCATCCACTGTTCATCCACTGTTCCCGCACTGTTACAACTACCACCAAAGTTATGTTTTTACCCCTTTCTCCTACGTTGACACCTGTCGGTGACCCCTTGAGCTATAAAAGGAGGCCCATGCACAACGTAGAAGGGGTTCGAAACCTAGATAGCTTACTCGCTCGGTGTAGCTAGTTCTTCAAGCTCCCGAGCTCACAAACTCAATACAAACCAAGGCAGGAGTAGGGTTTTACGCGTCCGCGCGGCCTGTCGGTGTACTAAGATAGGGGTACCTTAGTACCCCAACTTGTGCACGGGCAGTAGCAGCTTCCCGCGGCAGGGCCTACCACGTGCTTGCCGGAAACCTCTCTGATCCTTATTTAAGCCATTCAAAAACAAAGTATGCAAGACAGAAGATCAAGGCCCCGGCAAGTGGAGCTTGCCGGGAAGGCCATCCCAGGCTCAAGACTATGTCATCAACACAAGGCCCTGGCAAGAGGAGCTTGCCAGGAAGACCAGAAGACTGTATCTAGAAGACAAGCCCCGGCGCACTCTGCGCCCCGGCAAGACCCGGGGAGCGACAAGCTTCCCGGCCCGACAAGATCAAGCCCCCGGCAAGGTGCTTGCCGGGGGAAGTCTGCACTGTGTGCCCGCGCTCCAGCTCATCGGCCCACGCGTCGCCCTGGGACCATTCCAGGGACGCGTGGCGGATGGCTGTGCAGCCTGGGGGACACGGTGGCACTCCACGGTGACGAAGCTACTGCCGTGGCAAACGGAGACGCAAGGGCGGGCGCTTTTGGGGTCGACGGCGACGGGCATTTAATGCTCTTGTCCCCCACTGTCAAAGTAGGTGGTGACCACTGTTCATCCACTGTTCATCCACTGTTCCCGCACTGTTACAACTACCACCAAAGTTACGTTTTTACCCCTTTCTCCTACGTTGACACCTGTCGGTGACCCCTTGAGCTATAAAAGGAGGCCCATGCACAACGTAGAAGGGGTTCGAAACCTAGATAGCTTACTCGCTCGGTGTAGCTAGTTCTTCAAGCTCCCGAGCTCACAAACTCAATACAAACCAAGGCAGGAGTAGGGTTTTACGCGTCCTCGCGGCCCGAACCTGGGTAAACTGCAAGCGTGCTCTCCTCGATCCGCTCTTTGTGCTCCCTCCGCTCCCTCACCGCAACGACAAGGGGCTCCGGTCCCATAGGTGCTCGTGGTGGACAGTTTCCCCCGACATCTTTGGCGCGCCAGGTAGGGGGCGTCGAGGTCGTGCGAACCTGATCCGGCGCTCACGCGGGCGCATTCTTCATCAACCTCTCCAACTTCATTAGCTTCATCAGCAACAGCAACATGGCCCCGAAGAAGAAGGCTTCGGAGGTCGCAGGCCCGTCTGTGTCTGTTCCACCGCCACCAGAACCAACGGTGGGTGGAGGAGACGCCGGCGGAAGGGTGGTCGGCGGTGAGGAGACTCACGGCACCGCTAAATCCAAGGACAAGGCGGACGCCCGGACCAACTCCAAGGCCTCGGTCTCCGTAGATGCGCCACGTCCATCTCACCAGACGACAGGCCAGCAGCGCCATGGCACAGGAGGTGCCTTCCGCTTGCTGGGCCAAGGACAAACCGGAGGCTCGCGGGATGCTCCGGGCCATCGTCCTGGCACGAGCAAGGCGCGGTCGCCGGGGCGGGACCCTGCTCCTTCTAACCCTGTTAGGAGTCCGAGCATATCCCGCTCCTCGCACCGCTCGCCCCCGCTCCCCTCCTCTCCAGCAGAAGCACTCGCGAGAGCGCAACTGCTTCTCGACTTCCCTCCAGCGGCAGACAAGGCCAAGGACTGGAGGGCAACAATTCAAAGCCTGATCGCCTTCGCCAACAACGACACGCCACAGCAGCCAGCGACCTCGCGGCCACGGCAAGTCGAGAAGACGAAAGTCGACGGCGACAAGACCGCCGGGGGTGCAACTACGGTGCACTCCCCGCCGCGGAAGCAGAAGACGCCTCCCCGTCGGATTAACGTCGACGACGACTCCACGGCGTCGTCGGATCCGCGGGCTCGTCGGGACCAGCGCCAAGTCCTTGACGATCGGCGGCAAGAAGATGCTCGAACAACGATCGAGCGCCGGCGAGAAGCCCGGCGACAATCTGATCAGCGTGCTGGGACCGCCGTCGACGCGCACTCGCCCGGTGAACCAGGCGACTTGGCACAAGACGAGGACTTTCGACAGGCTGCGCAAGTGCGGAAGAAACTGGATAGAGGAGTTGCCGGCGGCTCTTTGGTCAATCAGAACGACACCAAGTCGAGCCACCGGACAGACACCCTTTGCCCTTGTCTATGGGGCAGAGGCAGTTCTCCCCACGGAACTCGTATACGGATCTCCTCGAGTGCTCGCTTATGATGAGCTCGAGCAAGAGCAACTGCGACAAGATGATGCATTGCTCCTCGAGGAGGAACGTCTCCAGGCTGCTGTACGAGCTGCTCGATACCAGCAAGCCTTGCGCCGCTACCATAGCCGCAAGGTCAAGGCCAGGAGTCTCGAGGAAGGCGACCTTGTTCTTCGACGTGTTCATTCCGCCAAGAATTCCAACAAGTTGATGCCGAAGTGGGAAGGCCCTTATCGGGTGAGACAAGTTACAAGGCCCGGCGCTGTCCGCCTTGAGACCGAAGAAGGCTTACCGGTGAGCAACTCCTGGAACATAGAGCATCTTCGAAAGTTTCACCCATAAGGCGCGGTTGCCGTGATCCGCTCCGGCAACCACCTTTTGTACGAGTCTTGCCGCTGTTGCATGTAAACCTTTGTACAAAGCCGGGCGCAGACCCCGTGCATCAGTAAAGCTTTGTGTTTTCGCACTATTTGCCATTCTCGTGCTTTTCTTTGTTATTTGCATGCATCATTTGGCATTTTGTGCAACACACATATCCGGTAAGCATTACCATGCCGAGGAACCCTATACTTGTTTCCTCTTCTCCTTTTTCTTTCCCTCTTAAGCAGGAAGAATGTTCCTCGCGCACAAGTTTGCCGGGGGGGAAGGAGGTGGAGGACGAACCAAGTGATGTTCAAGAAAGAAAAGCTTACCGGAGAACGAGCAGATTATGAAAGCTAAGTTACCGGAATTTGAGCAGTTCAAATTTTTAAATTTTAGTTGTCTTCCTTGAACAACCACACTTTGTAGGAAAACCTGTGCACGGAGGAACCTACCCGTGGCTAGCCGCACCCTTGTCTTGTTTTCGAGTACGCTCAACGGCTTAAGAGAGCTGCGACAAGTGTCGCGCCCTTATTTCGTTTTCGAGTTCGCTCAGCAAGCTAAGTGCGTTGCGACTAGCTGCGGCAAGGTTGCTTGCCGGTAAGGCCTTTGCCAGCAGGCTGCTCAGAGTCCAGCACTCAGCGCTCGCGGCAAGGGTCCCTTGTCGGCAAGTTCCCTAAAAAGCGTAGGGTAAAAAGCATACAAAGTAAAGGACCAAAACAAGGGAGATAACACTGCATCAATTGCTCGAAAATAAGATAAATATATTACAGAGATATCTTGTCGCAATGGCTAATAAGTTCATGGCTAATGAGTTCATGTTCGTGACACACTTTGCAGCAACAAAAGAAAGAGGCCTAGTCTACGCGATCACCCTCACGCCTGGAGATCTTGTTCACCTTGGCGATGATGTGGGCGACCTGCGCCTTCAGCGCCTCCATATCTGCGTCGGCCGGCAAGCTGCGGAGGATGTTGACGAGATTTATACCAGGATTGCGGTAGACGATCTTCGTCAGGACGCGCTCCAAGGTACCCGCGCAGAGCTGGCGTGACTCCTCGGCCAGTTGCGCGGGGAGCTTCTTCTGTAGACTTGCGAGTGCCGGCGCGACCCCTCTGAAGAAGAGACTAAGCTTGGCGCTGTGTGGGAGATTTGGATCCGGAGAATATATGAGGTGTTCCACCTTCAGCGCCATCAGCTCCTTGTCGATGCTAGCTGCAGAAGCCACCAGATCTTCAGTCCATACTTCGACGGTCCGGCGGAAGTTGTCAGCTGAAGTGGCGGCGCTCTCCACCAGGCCTCGCTCCTTGCGGAGCTCGTCCTTCAACTTGGTTTCGCGGTCCCGGACGGCGTCGAGTGAATCTTTCAGCGTAGAGACTTTCAGCTCCAGATCTGCAATCGAGTCCTTGGCGGCCTTGAGCTCGTCGCCCTGCTTGGAGAGGCGTACCTGGAGTTCTGAGTTGGTATGGGTGTCCTTCTCGCGCTCTATGTTGAGCGCGGTGACCCTCTCTGTGCTCGCTTTCAGGTACTCCTCCAGCTGCACCACCTTAGCTTCGAGGTCCTTCTTGGCGGTCTCCGCGGTGGCTGCGGCGGCCTTCGCTTCCTTCAGCTCTCCGCCAAGGGTTTGCTCCCGGGCGGCAAGGTCGTCCTCGTGAGAGTCGAGGTCGACCTTCCGCTGGTTGAGCGCTCCTTCTCGCTGGGACAGCGCTTCTCCGGCGAGTCGCTGCTGCTCCTCGGCCTCGGCCTTCTCCAGGAGCCACTCTTGGTACTCTCCAGCAAGCCACTCGCGCTCCTCCGCCAAGTCGCGGAGGGCCGCCTGGTTGGCGGCGCGGAGCTCCGCGGCACGTTTCTCCATATCTGCTGCGGCCTTGGCGGTGAGGGCTTCCCGAGACTCAAGTTTCGCCTGCCTGGCCCGGTAAAGGGCCAGGAGCCGGTGAAGCAGTTTCTCCTCCTCGGGCTCGTTGCTCCCGCCCGGCGCCTCGACGATCTTCAGCCCCGCGGAGGCGAGGACCTCCCCGTCGAAGGTCTCTCCCTCCTCGGGGGCTCGCGACGAGGATCCCCACGGCACCTGTATGAAGACGCCGTTGGGAGCCTCAAGATAGAAGGCGGACTGCTCCTTCTCGGTGGAGGGGTCGGCGGCCGGCGCAGCGCTAGACGCTCCTGCCGCCTCCGGGCCGGCAGTGTGGCCGCCGTCCCCCTCCCCGGCCGCTGCGTTTGAGGTCGGGGCAGTCTCCTCGGTCGCAGGCTCGTCGGCTCCTGCCATGTCTTCGACGACAGGGGCGTTGCCGTCGTCGCCCTGCGCGCCTTCCTCGCCGATGACCTCGGTCTCCATCCGGTCCGGCACGGGAGGATCTAGAAGAAAAAGAAAAGAAAAGGTTCAAGCAAATATCCAAAAAAGACAAATCCAAGAAGACAAGGTTGCAAGACTTACCTTCGCGGATTTCGTCGACAACTGGCTCCCTCGCCGGGGAGTTCACCCTTGGCGGGGTGGCCACCCTCGCCGGGCTGCTCGCCCTTGGCGGGGTACTCGCCCTTGGCGGAGTACCCGCCCTTGGCGGAGCGCTCTCCCTCGCCGGAGAGTTCGTCCTTGGCGGGGACGGCGGGACCTGCGGCTCCTCGGGAGTAGTCTCCGGGCGCTCCTGCGGCTGCGGCTCCGTTTCTGCACAAGACAAGCAAGACAACAAAATATCAATACCAAGCTGGAACCTCAGGCGCGCCCGACAAGTAGGAAGTTCAGAACCAGACTTACACTGGGGGCTGCGCTGGGGGCTGCTCCTCGGAGCAGCGGTTGGGTCCGGCAAGTCCGTCGCCGGCGTGTCCCCTGTCGCCGCGGCGGGCGAGTCGTCCTCGACCACCACCACGGGAACCTTGGCCTTCTTCGCCGCTCGATGGGCCAGGGTCCTGAAGTCAAGGCCAGAAGATAAATCAGAATAGACAAAGAAAGAATCAAGACAGAGTTGAAGAAGCTACAAAATACAAGTGCTTACTCCTGTTCCTCGTCGTCGTCGTCGCTCAAGGCGGAGAAATCAAACTCCACCTGAGGCGCTTCTGCACGAGGTGCCGGAGGAGAAGGCTCCCTCGGGCGCTTGGCGGTCCCCGGGGCTGGGGGCTGCGAAGACCCAGCCTCTGTTGACGCCGAGGCCCGGGGAGCAGGCGGAGCAGCCGCTCCGCTCTGTGAGGATTCCCCTCCGCTTGGCGCTGGCACGCGGGGCGCCTCCGCCGCAGATGTTGCGCGGGGCGCCTCCGTCGCGGCTGATGTGCGGGGCGCCTCCGTCGCCGCTTGGCTCCCCCTGGTGGCCCGTGTCGTCCGGCGAGCAGGCTGTTGTCGAGGCGCCTGCGTCCCTGTCGCCGTAGGCACCTTGCGGAGGCGCTTCAACGCAGATCGCCTGGGACTTGCCCGGGGCGGAGAGCTCTCCGAGGACGAGGAGACGTCGTCCAACCCCAAGGATCCGCCAGTATCCTCGTCGGCTCCGGCGTCCTCCTCCTCCTCCTCCTCCTCGGCGGGCTCGCTGGGCCCAGCACCCTGCCCCGCGGCCTTGCTCCTTCCGGTGGCTCCGCTCCCTCCGGCGCCTCTGCTTCCTCCGGCAACCTCGCCTCTTGCCGCGGCCTCGCTCACAATCCCGGGGATCCCGGCGTGCCTCAGTGAGGGGACCCCGGCGAGCTCGTCGGGCGAAAGTTTGAGAAGTCTCCGGATCTCTGCCTCCTCGGCCTGGCACGACGCGTCCTCGGCCTCTGCCTCGTCGACGGTGAACCCAAATTCTCCTACCGCTGCGGCTGCGGCGGACTCTTCCACCCGGGTAGCAATATAAGCTATCTCTCGATCCGTGGTGGCCCGGGTGAGACCCTTGATCTCATCGGAGTTCTTCGGCACCTCCACCAAGTTGTCGAAGAAACTCATGATGGCATCCGGCTTGGGCACTATCCAAGTGGGGTCGACGCCATGAGAATCGCACGCAGGCATCATTGCGCGCAATGCGTCCCGGGCGGTGCTGTTACATAGTGGTACTACTCCCCGGGGAGGTCTAAACCACTCCGGGTGGGCCGGGTCGTGCTTGAAAAGCTCCCGGAGCATCCCCTTCAGTTCCAGCGCCGTGAAGTTGTAATTTAGCCCCGGGCGCAACCTCATTATGCCCGCCGCATTGCCAAACTCCCATGCTGGCCTTTTCCTTTCCTGTAAAGGAGCAATGCGGCGGCGGAGGAAGTCTGCTCCTACCTCTCCGATGGTCAACTTGGCTACCCGGAGACGAAGAATCCTAACAAGGGCAGCGTTGAGTTTGATGTCATCTGCGGCCAAGTCACTCCAGTCCCTGCCGCGCACTATAGGTGTTGTGCGCGGCGCAGTGAAAGGCTGCGGCTCGTCCTCCACTATCCAGCACCAATCCGCACGCCACTCCTCCCACTTGCCGCGGAGCTCCCCTTTCAGATAAGATTCCTTCTTGTTCAAGCGGAAGACCCAAGAGATCCCTCCGGAGAGGGGGGCGCCGGCCTCTGCTCTTGGCATGAAGAAATGCCTAAAGAGCGCTACGTTTGGATAAATCCCTATGTAGTTTCCGCACAGATGTGCGAAAACCGCCATCGTGAGGATGGCGTTGGGGGTGAAGTCTAAGAGATGGAGGTTGTAGGTGTTCATGATATCACAGAAAAATTCAGAGAATGGGGGACACAGGCCGCAGTGGAAGAAGACGGCAAAGAAGAAATACCCGCTGGGGTACAGATCTCTGGCGGCGGCCGGGTAGACTCGGGTGCGGGGGTGCGCCTTGGTCTTCTTGGCCCAGAACAGATAGTACTTGTTCCAGAGCTCCCTCGCGCTGAGCCTCGGCGCGAAGACGACGTTCCTCTTCCGCAGGGCGACAAGCTTTGCCGCCTGCTCGGATTTCTCCCTCTTGGTCTTCTCCGCTTTCGCCTTCTCGGCCTTCGGAGCCATGGCGGAGGCGGCGGAGGAAGGGGCGGGAAGCTCGACGGCGCCGCGGATGCGGAAGAGGGCGGAGGAGATGAGGAGGCGGAGCGCAGAGGGGGATTTCTGGAGGTGGAAGAAGCAATGAAGACGAAGTAAGGTAACGGCCCCTGCTTCCTCTGCTTTTAAGGGGGAAGTGGGGGACGCTCCGCATTTCCCATTAAAGAACGTGGCCACGTTCTCTCCCACGACGCCGCAATCGACACGTGCCGTTAGGGAGGGACGCGGCGGATGCGGAAGGGGAATTACGGCTCGCCGTCGGCCGCGCGTGTCCGTGCACTGTTTTGGGCCTGGCCCAACAGCGCTCGGCACCGTGTGTGGCCCAGGCCCGGGGGCTCCTGTCGGTGTACTAAGATAGGGGTACCTTAGTACCCCAACTTGTGCACGGGCAGTAGCAGCTTCCCGCGGCAGGGCCTACCACGTGCTTGCCGGAAACCTCTCTGATCCTTATTTAAGCCATTCAAAAACAAAGTATACAAGACAGAAGATCAAGGCCCCGGCAAGTGGAGCTTGCCGGGAAGGCCATCCCAGGCTCAAGACTATGTCATCAACACAAGGCCCTGGCAAGAGGAGCTTGCCAGGAAGACCAGAAGACTGTATCTAGAAGACAAGCCCCGGCGCACTCTGCGCCCCGGCAAGACCCGGGGAGCGACAAGCTTCCCGGCCCGACAAGATCAAGCCCCCGGCAAGGTGCTTGCCGGGGGAAGTCTGCACTGTGTGCCCGCGCTCCAGCTCATCGGCCCACGCGTCGCCCTGGGACCATTCCAGGGACGCGTGGCGGATGGTTGTGCAGCCTGGGGGACACGGTGGCACTCCACGGTGACGAAGCTACTGCCGTGGCAAACGGAGACGCAAGGGCGGGCGCTTTTGGGGTCGACGGCGACGGGCATTTAATGCTCTTGTCCCCCACTGTCAAAGTAGGTGGTGACCACTGTTCATCCACTGTTCATCCACTGTTCCCGCACTGTTACAACTACCACCAAAGTTACGTTTTTACCCCTTTCTCCTACGTTGACACCTGTCGGTGACCCCTTGAGCTATAAAAGGAGGCCCATGCACAACGTAGAAGGGGTTCGAAACCTAGATAGCTTACTCGCTTGGTGTAGCTAGTTCTTCAAGCTCCCGAGCTCACAAACTCAATACAAACCAAGGCAGGAGTAGGGTTTTACGCGTCCGCGCGGCCCGAACCTGGGTAAACTGCCCGCGTGCTCTCCTCGATCCACTCTTTGTGCTCCCTCCGCTCCCTCACCGCAACGACAAGGGGCTCCGGTCCCATAGGTGCTCGTGGTGGACAGTTTCCCCCGACAGACCTCCCCGGGTGGGCCGGGTCGTGCTTGAAAAGCTCCCGGAGCATCCCCTTCAGCTCCAGCGCCGTGAAGTTGTAATTTAGCCCCGGGCGCAACCTCATTATGTCCGCCGCATTGCCAAACTCCCATGCTGGCCTTTTCCTTTCCTGTAAAGGAGCAATGCGGCGGCGGAGGAAGTCTGCTCCTACCTCTCCGATGGTCAACTTGGCTACCCGGAGACGAAGAATCCTAACAAGGGCAGCGTTGAGTTTGATGTCATCTGCGGCCAAGTCACTCCAGTCCCTGCCGCGCACTATAGGTGTTGTGCGCGGCGCAGTGAAAGGCTGCGGCTCGTCCTCCACTATCCAGCACCAATCCGCACGCCACTCCTCCCACTTGCCGCGGAGCTCCCCTTTCAGATAAGATTCCTTCTTGTTCAAGCGGAAGACCCAAGAGATCCCTCCGGAGAGGGGGGCTCCGGCCTCTGCTCTTGGCATGAAGAAATGCCTAAAGAGCGCTACGTTTGGATAAATCCCTATGTAGTTTTTGCACAGATGTGCGAAAACCGCCATCGTGAGGATGGCATTGGGGGTGAAGTCTAAGAGATGGAGGTTGTAGGTGTTCATGATATCACAGAAAAATTCAGAGAATGGGGGACACAGGCCGCAGTGGAAGAAGACGGCAAAGAAGAAATACCCGCTGGGGTACAGATCTCTGGCGGCGGCCGGGTAGACTCGGGTGCGGGGGGTGCGCCTTGGTCTTCTTGGCCCAGAACAGATAGTACTTGTTCCAGAGCTCCCTCGCGCTGAGCCTCGGCGCGAAGACGACGTTCCTCTTCCGTAGGGCGACAAGCTTTGCCGCCTGCTCGGATTTCTCCCTCTTGGTCTTCTCCGCTTTCGCCTTCTCGGCCTTCGGAGCCATGGCGGAGGTGGCGGAGGAAGGGGCGGGAAGCTCGACGGCGCCGCGGATGCGGAAGAGGGCGGAGGAGATGAGGAGGCGGAGCGCAGAGGGGGATTTCTGGAGGTGGAAGAAGCAATGAAGACGAAGTAAGGTAACGGCCCCTGCTTCCTCTGCTTTTAAGGGGGAAGTGGGGGACGCTCCGCATTTCCCATTAAAGAACGTGGCCACGTTCTCTCCCACGACGCCGCAATCGACGCGTGCCGTTAGGGAGGGACGCGGCGGATGCGGAAGGGGAATTACGGCTCGCCGTCGGCCGCGCGTGTCCGTGCACTGTTTTGGGCCTGGCCCAACAGCGCTCGGCACCGTGTGTGGCCCAGGCCCGGGGGCTCCTGTCGGTGTACTAAGATAGGGGTACCTTAGTACCCCAACTTGTGCACGGGCAGTAGCAGCTTCCCGCGGCAGGGCCTACCACGTGCTTGCCGGAAACCTCTCTGATCCTTATTTAAGCCATTCAAAAACAAAGTATACAAGACAGAAGATCAAGGCCCCGGCAAGTGGAGCTTGCCGGGAAGGCCATCCCAGGCTCAAGACTATTTCATCAACACAAGGCCCTGGCAAGAGGAGCTTGCCAGGAAGACCAGAAGACTGTATCTAGAAGACAAGCCCCGGCGCACTCTGCGCCCCGGCAAGACCCGGGGAGCGACAAGCTTCCCGGCCCGACAAGATCAAGCCCCCGGCAAGGTGCTTGCCGGGGGAAGTCTGCACTGTGTGCCCGCGCTCCAGCTCATCGGCCCACGCGTCGCCCTGGGACCATTCCAGGGACGCGTGGCGGATGGCTGTGCAGCCTGGGGGACACGGTGGCACTCCACGGTGACGAAGCTACTGCCGTGGCAAACGGAGACGCAAGGGCGGGCGCTTTTGGGGTCGACGGCGACGGGCATTTAATGCTCTTGTCCCCCACTGTCAAAGTAGGTGGTGACCACTGTTCATCCACTGTTCATCCACTGTTCCCGCACTGTTACAACTACCACCAAAGTTACGTTTTTACCCCTTTCTCCTACGTTGACACCTGTCGGTGACCCCTTGAGCTATAAAAGGAGGCCCATGCACAACGTAGAAGGGGTTCGAAACCTAGATAGCTTACTCGCTCGGTGTAGCTAGTTCTTCAAGCTCCCGAGCTCACAAACTCAATACAAACCAAGGCAGGAGTAGGGTTTTACGCGTCCGCGCGGCCCGAACCTGGGTAAACTGCCCGCGTGCTCTCCTCGATCCGCTCTTTGTGCTCCCTCCGCTCCCTCACCGCAACGACAAGGGGCTCCGGTCCCATAGGTGCTCGTGGTGGACAGTTTCCCCCGACAGACCTCCCCGGGTGGGCCGGGTCGTGCTTGAAAAGCTCCCGGAGCATCCCCTTCAGCTCCAGCGCCGTGAAGTTGTAATTTAGCCCCGGGCGCAACCTCATTATGTCCGCCGCATTGCCAAACTCCCATGCTGGCCTTTTCCTTTCCTGTAAAGGAGCAATGCGGCGGCGGAGGAAGTCTGCTCCTACCTCTCCGATGGTCAACTTGGCTACCCGGAGACGAAGAATCCTAACAAGGGCAGCGTTGAGTTTGATGTCATCTGCGGCCAAGTCACTCCAGTCCCTGCCGCGCACTATAGGTGTTGTGCGCGGCGCAGTGAAAGGCTGCGGCTCGTCCTCCACTATCCAGCACCAATCCGCATGCCACTCCTCCCACTTGCCGCGGAGCTCCCCTTTCAGATAAGATTCCTTCTTGTTCAAGCGGAAGACCCAAGAGATCCCTCCGGAGAGGGGGGCGCCGGCCTCTGCTCTTGGCATGAAGAAATGCCTAAAGAGCGCTACGTTTGGATAAATCCCTATGTAGTTTTCGCACAAATGTGCGAAAACCGCCATCGTGAGGATGGCGTTGGGGGTGAAGTCTAAGAGATGGAGGTTGTAGGTGTTCATGATATCACAGAAAAATTCAGAGAATGGGGGACACAGGCCGCAGTGGAAGAAGACGGCAAAGAAGAAATACCCGCTGGGGTACAGATCTCTGGCGGCGGCCGGGTAGACTCGGGTGCGGGGGTGCGCCTTGGTCTTCTTGGCCCAGAACAGATAGTACTTGTTCCAGAGCTCCCTCGCGCTGAGCCTCGGCGCGAAGACGACGTTCCTCTTCCGCAGGGCGACAAGCTTTGCCGCCTGCTCGGATTTCTCCCTCTTGGTCTTCTCCGCTTTCGCCTTCTCGGCCTTCGGAGCCATGGCGGAGGCGGCGGAGGAAGGGGCGGGAAGCTCGACGGCGCCGCGGATGCGGAAGAGGGCGAAGGAGATGAGGAGGCGGAGCGCAGAGGGGGATTTCTGGAGGTGGAAGAAGCAATGAAGACGAAGTAAGGTAACGGCCCCTGCTTCCTCTGCTTTTAAGGGGGAAGTGGGGGACGCTCCGCATTTCCCATTAAATAACGTGGCCACGTTCTCTCCCACGACGCCGCAATCGACGCGTGCCGTTAGGGAGGGACGCGGCGGATGCGGAAGGGGAATTACGGCTCGCCGTCGGCCGCGCGTGTCCGTGCACTGTTTTGGGCCTGGCCCAACAGCGCTCGGCACCGTGTGTGGCCCAGGCCCGGGGGCTCCTGTCGGTGTACTAAGATAGGGGTACCTTAGTACCCCAACTTGTGCACGGGCAGTAGCAGCTTCCCGCGGCAGGGCCTACCACGTGCTTGCCGGAAACCTCTCTGATCCTTATTTAAGCCATTCAAAAACAAAGTATACAAGACAGAAGATCAAGGCCCCGGCAAGTGGAGCTTGCCGGGAAGGCCATCCCAGGCTCAAGACTATGTCATCAACACAAGGCCCTGGCAAGAGGAGCTTGCCAGGAAGACCAGAAGACTGTATCTAGAAGACAAGCCCCGGCGCACTCTGCGCCCCGGCAAGACCCGGGGAGCGACAAGCTTCCCGGCCCGACAAGATCAAGCCCCCGGCAAGGTGCTTGCCGGGGGAAGTCTGCACTGTGTGCCCGCGCTCCAGCTCATCGGCCCACGCGTCGCCCTGGGACCATTCCAGGGACGCGTGGCGGATGGCTGTGCAGCCTGGGGGACACGGTGGCACTCCACGGTGACGAAGCTACTGCCGTGGCAAACGGAGACGCAAGGGCGGGCGCTTTTGGGGTCGACGGCGATGGGCATTTAATGCTCTTGTCCCCCACTGTCAAAGTAGGTGGTGACCACTGTTCATCCACTGTTCATCCACTGTTCCCGCACTGTTACAACTACCACCAAAGTTACGTTTTTACCCCTTTCTCCTACGTTGACACCTGTCGGTGACCCCTTGAGCTATAAAAGGAGGCCCATGCACAACGTAGAAGGGGTTCGAAACCTAGATAGCTTACTCGCTCGGTGTAGCTAGTTCTTCAAGCTCCCGAGCTCACAAACTCAATACAAACCAAGGCAGGAGTAGGGTTTTACGCGTCCGCGCGGCCCGAACCTGGGTAAACTGCCCGCGTGCTCTCCTCGATCCGCTCTTTGTGCTCCCTCCGCTCCCTCACCGCAACGACAAGGGGCTCCGGTCCCATAGGTGCTCGTGGTGGACAGTTTCCCCCGACAGACCTCCCCGGGTGGGCCGGGTCGTGCTTGAAAAGCTCCCGGAGCATCCCCTTCAGCTCCAGCGCCGTGAAGTTGTAATTTAGCCCCGGGCGCAACCTCATTATGTCCGCCGCATTGCCAAACTCCCATGCTGGCCTTTTCCTATCCTGTAAAGGAGCAATGCGGCGGCGGAGGAAGTCTGCTCCTACCTCTCTGATGGTCAACTTGGCTACCCGGAGACGAAGAATCCTAACAAGGGCAGCGTTGAGTTTGATGTCATCTGCGGCCAAGTCACTCCAGTCCCTGCCGCGCACTATAGGTGTTGTGCGCGGCGCAGTGAAAGGCTGCGGCTCGTCCTCCACTATCCAGCACCAATCCGCACGCCACTCCTCCCACTTGCCGCGGAGCTCCCCATTCAGATAAGATTCCTTCTTGTTCAAGCGGAAGACCCAAGAGATCCCTCCGGAGAGGGGGGCGCCGGCCTCTGCTCTTGGCATGAAGAAATGCCTAAAGAGCGCTACGTTTGGATAAATCCCTATGTAGTTTTCGCACAGATGTGCGAAAACCGCCATCGTGAGGATGGCGTTGGGGGTGAAGTCTAAGAGATGGAGGTTGTAGGTGTTCATGATATCACAGAAAAATTCAAAGAATGGGGGACACAGGCCGCAGTGGAAGAAGACGGCAAAGAAGAAATACCCGCTGGGGTACAGATCTCTGGCGGCGGCCGGGTAGACTCGGGTGCGGGGGTGCGCCTTGGTCTTCTTGGCCCAGAACAGATAGTACTTGTTCCAGAGCTCCCTCGCGCTGAGCCTCGGCGCGAAGACGACGTTCCTCTTCCGCAGGGCGACAAGCTTTGCCGCCTGCTCGGATTTCTCCCTCTTGGTCTTCTCCGCTTTCGCCTTCTCGGCCTTCGGAGCCATGGCGGAGGCGGCGGAGGAAGGGGCGGGAAGCTCGACGGCGCCGCGGATGCGGAAGAGGGCGGAGGAGATGAGGAGGCGGAGCGCAGAGGGGGATTTCTGGAGGTGGAAGAAGCAATGAAGACGAAGTAAGGTAACGGCCCCTGCTTCCTCTGCTTTTAAGGGGGAAGTGGGGGACGCTCCGCATTTCCCATTAAAGAACGTGGCCACGTTCTCTCCCACGACGCCGCAATCGACGCGTGCCGTTAGGGAGGGACGCGGCGGATGCGGAAGGGGAATTACGGCTCGCCGTCGGCCGCGCGTGTCCGTGCACTGTTTTGGGCCTGGCCCAACAGCGCTCGGCACCGTGTGTGGCCCAGGCCCGGGGGCTCCTGTCGGTGTACTAAGATAGGGGTACCTTAGTACCCCAACTTGTGCACGGGCAGTAGCAGCTTCCCGCGGCAGGGCCTACCACGTGCTTGCCGGAAACCTCTCTGATCCTTATTTAAGCCATTCAAAAACAAAGTATACAAGACAGAAGATCAAGGCCCCGGCAAGTGGAGCTTGCCGGGAAGGCCATCCCAGGCTCAAGACTATGTCATCAACACAAGGCCCTGGCAAGAGGAGCTTGCCAGGAAGACCAGAAGACTGTATCTAGAAGACAAGCCCCGGCGCACTCTGCGCCCCGGCAAGACCCGGGGAGCGACAAGCTTCCCGGCCCGACAAGATCAAGCCCCCGGCAAGGTGCTTGCCGGGGGAAGTCTGCACTGTGTGCCCGCGCTCCAGCTCATCGGCCCACGCGTCGCCCTGGGACCATTCCAGGGACGCATGGCGGATGGCTGTGCAGCCTGGGGGACACGGTGGCACTCCACGGTGACGAAGCTACTGCCGTGGCAAACGGAGACGCAAGGGCGGGCGCTTTTGGGGTCGACGGCGACGGGCATTTAATGCTCTTGTCCCCCACTGTCAAAGTAGGTGGTGACCACTGTTCATCCACTGTTCCCGCACTGTTACAACTACCACCAAAGTTACGTTTTTACCCCTTTCTCCTACGTTGACACCTGTTGGTGACCCCTTGAGCTATAAAAGGAGGCCCATGCACAACGTAGAAGGGGTTCGAAACCTAGATAGCTTACTCGCTCGGTGTAGCTAGTTCTTCAAGCTCCCGAGCTCACAAACTCAATACAAACCAAGGCAGGAGTAGGGTTTTACGCGTCCGCGCGGCCCGAACCTGGGTAAACTGCCCGCGTGCTCTCCTCGATCCGCTCTTTGTGCTCCCTCCGCTCCCTCACCGCAACGACAAGGGGCTCCGGTCCCATAGGTGCTCGTGGTGGACAGTTTCCCCCGACATAAAGATTACATATGTGCCTCGATCATGTAGGGCAGCTTACGAGGTCTAATCCATGAAGAACAAAGAGGGGAGGAGAACATCACATAGCTACTGGTCATGGACCCATGGTCCAAGGGGGACTACTCACAACTCATCCGGGAGGCGTCCATGGTGGTGGAGAAGCTCCCGGTGGTGATCATCCCCTCCGGCAGGGTGCCGGGAAGAGTTCTCCTGGTGCTCCCGATCTTGGAAGCGCGGCGGCGGCGGAACAGAGATGAGATCGCGAAAAAGGGTTCCGTCCTCGAGGGTTTCGGGACGCGTGCTAAATATATGCCAAAGGGGGGCACCAGAGGGGGAGGTGGGGCCCCAGGCGCCCCCCTGGTGCGGCCAGGGGTGGGGCCGCGCCGGGTAGCCACCTGGGCCCCCCTCAGGCTTCCCTCTGGCCCTGCCTTGGTTTTTCCGGAAGCTCCCGATACGCTGATTTTTCCTGTATTTTTCCCAGAATTTTTAGGGCACTTTTAATATGGGGGAAACCTGAAATAGAAAAACAGCTAAAAACAGGAACTGGCACTGGGGTGCACTGAGTTAATAGGTTAGTCCAAATATGATCAAAAGTGTATGGAAGTGCATAAATATCATAGCAATATCACACAAAAGAGGCATGAAGCAAGCAGAAATTATAGATACGTTTTGGACGTATCATATGCCTAGTCGATGTGAGACTATCTCCCTCTTTTTGTCTTCTCCACAACCACCTCTATTCCACCCATAGTGCTATGTCCATGGCTCACGCTCATGTATTGCGTGAAAGTTGAAAGGTTTGAAAAGATAGAGCATGAAAACAAATGCGTGGCTGAATTCGGGGTTGTGCATGATATGAATATTTTGTGTGATAGCAAGGGAGCATAGCCAACACTATATGATTTTGTAGGGATAACTTTCTTTAGCCATAGTATTTTGAGAAGACGTGATTGCTTTGTTAGTATTGCTTGAAGTATTGTTATTTCTTATGTCAATATAGACTTTTATCTTGGATCTTTTAGATCTGAACATTCATGCCACAATTAAGAGAATTACATTGAAAAACTATATTGGTTAGCATTCCACATCAAAAATTGTTTCTTTATCATTTACCTACTCGAGGACGAACCGGAATTAAGCTTGGGGATGCTTGATACGTCTCCAACGTATCTATAATTTTTGAGTGTTCCATGCTATTATTTATGAAGTCTTAGATGTTTAATGGGCTTTATCATTCACTTTTATATCATTTTTGGGACTAACCTACTAACCCAAAGGCCGAGTCCAGATTGATGTTTTTTGCCTATTTCAGGGTTTTGCAGAAAAGGAATATCAAACGGAGTCCAAACGGAATGAAACCTTCACAGGAGATATTTTTGGAGAAAATCACGCGAGATAAACTTCGGGGCCAAGCGAGAGGACAGGGGACCCACCCTCGAGGGTGGGGGCGCACCCCCCTTCCCAGGGCGCCCCCTGCCTTGAGGGCAGGCCCGGTGGCCCCTGGTGCCCCTCTTCCTCCTATATATGCCTACGTACCCCAGAAACTCCATACGCAGAGAGAAAACCCTAATTCTACCGCCGTAGCTGCTGTTCCCGTGGAGATCCCATCTTGGAGCCTATTCCAGGAGGGGGATCCATCACGGAGGCCTTCATCATCATCATCAACGCCCTCACCATGAGTTGTGAGTAGTTTACCATAGACCTTCGGGTCCATAGCTAGTATCTAGATGGCTTCTTCTCTCTCTCCGGATCTCAATACAAAGTTCTCCTCGGTCTTCGAGGAGATCTATTCGATGTAATCTCTTTTTACGGTGTGTTTGTCGAGATCCGATGAATTGTGAGTTTATGATCAAGGTTATCTATGAAAGATATTTGGTTCTTCTCTGAACTTTTTATGTGTGCTCATAATATCCTTGCAAGTCTCTTCGAATTATTGGTTTGGTTTGGCCTACTAGATCTATAGTTCTTGCAATGGGAGAAGTGCTTGGCTTTGGGTTCAATCTTGCGGTGTCATTTCCCAGTGACAGTAGGGGCAGTAAGCCACGTATTGTATTATTGCCATCGAGGATAAAAAGATGGGGTTTTCATCATATTGCTTGAGTTTATCCCTATACATCATGTCATCTTGCTTAAGGCGTTACTCTGTTCGTATGAACTCAATACACTAGATGCATGCTGGATAGCGGTCGATGTGTGGATTAATAGTAGTAGATGCAGGCAGGAGTCAGTCTACTTGTGTCGGTGTACTAAAGTAGGGGTACCTTAGTGTCCCGGACTTGTGCACGGGCAGTTGCAGTGTCCCGTGGCAAGGCTTGCCGGGTGACCGCCAAGGATCTCCGCAATTCCTTTGGAGCCATTCAAGAACAAAGTATCCAAGACGAGGAGACAAGATCCCGGCGAGAGGAGCTTGTCGGGAAGGCCACTCAAGGCACAAAACCACTCAAGGCACAAGACCCTGGCAAGAGGAGCTTGCCGGGAAGGCCCTCCGAGGAATACCAAGAAACTTGCCGCGACGCGCCACGCGTCCCGGCAAGGCTCGGCGAACGACAAATCCCCGGAAGCGACAAGATAGTAGCCGCGGCAAGGCGCTTGCCGCGGCAAGCTCCCCACTCAGTACTCGCGCTCCAGCTCATCCACCCACGTGTCGCTCTGGGACCTTTCCGGGCGCACGTGGCAGAAGGCTATGCAGCCAGGGGTACACGATGGCAAACAACGATGACAAGGCTACCGTCGTGGCAGACGGTGGCGCACCTGACGGCCACTTTTTGCACTGTTTGGGCGACGGCGATGGGCATTTAATGCCCTTGTCCCCTGCCGTCAGGGCTAGGTATGGAACACTGTTCCACCTACCATGCTTTTTACACTTTTACCCTCGACTGCGTTGCCACCTGTCGGTGACCCCTTGAACGTATAAAAGGAGGCCCATGCGCAACGTAGAGGGGGATCGATCATTCTGACGCTCGGTCTTGCTAGCGGCTAGAGTGTACTGTAGCTCTCTTCGCTCCCGAGCAAAAATCCAATACAAACCAAAGCAGTAGTAGGGTTTTATGCATCCTTGCCGCCCGAACCGGGGTAAACTGCTCGTGTGCACGCCTCGATCTGCTCTTCGTGCATCCTCCGCCCCCTGCCGTACCGAAAAGGAGCTCCGTCCCCATAGGTGTTCGTGGGCGATCAGTTTCCCCGACATCTTTGGCGTGCCAGGTAGGGGGTGCGTCGAGGTTGTGTGAACCTGATCCGGCCTGCACATGGGCTAGATCTTCAACTCCTTCATCAACATGCCGCCGAAGAAGAAAGCTTCGGAGGCAGCAGGTCCGTCCGCATCGATCCCACCACCGCCGGAGCCAACGGCTGGTGGAGTAGACGCTGGCGGGAGAACGGATGTCGACGAGGGAACTCACGGCGCCCCCAAGTCCAAGGACAAGACAAACGATCGGGCGCACTCCAAGACCTCGGCGTCCGTACATGCACAGCGCCCGTCTCAGGAGGCGCGGGACCGGCAGCGTTATGGTACCCAAGGTACCATACGTTTGCTGGGCCAAAGCCAAGCCGGCGGATCTCGGGACGCTCAAGGCCAGCATGCACACCAACGTGCCGGCACGAGCAAGGCACGGTCGCCTGGACGGGATGCTGCTCCTTCTAACACGGTTAGAAGTCCGAGCATATCCCGCTCCTCGCATCGTTCGCCACCGCTACCCGCCACTCCAGCAGAACCTCTAGCACGAGCTCAAGTGCTCCTAGACTTCCCTCCAGCGGCAGACAAGGCCGACGACTGGAGGGCCACCATCCAGAGTCTCATCGCCTTCGCCAACGGCGACACCCCGCAGCAGCCAAGCACGTCGCGGCCGTGGCAAGTCGGCCAGGCGCTGGCTGATGGCGACAAGACCGCCGGAGGTGCAACCACCATGCACTCTCCGCCCCGAAGGCCGAAATCACCGACTCGCTGGATCAACCTCGACAGCGACTCCACCGCATCGTCGGATCCGCAAGCTCGTCGAGATCAGCGCCAAGTTCTTCAAGATCGGCAGCAAGAAGACGCTCATACCCGTATCGAGCACCGAAGAGAAGCGCGACGTCAATCAGACCAGCGTGCTGGGCCCACTGTCGACATGCAAGCGCCAGGGGGACCAGGCGACTTGCCGTATGCGGTAGGTTGCCATGCATTCACTCGTGAGCTGCGGCAAGTCCAGTGGCCCAGCATGAAAAATTTCAAGCCCGACGTACCGGAGAAGTACGACGGCAAGACGCATCCGTCGGAGTTCCTCAGCATCTACACCATCGCGGTGCAAGCTGCTGGGGGACGAGACGAGAAGATCCTCGCCAACTACTTTCCTCTGGTACTCAAACCCAATGTCAGGTCCTGGCTCATGCACTTACCGGACAACTCCATTTCTTCTTGGGCCGACCTCTGCCATCAGTTTGTCGGCGCCTTCACGGGCGGCCACAAGCCTCATGGCCAGGAGAGTGACCTTCACCTGCTCGCCCAGAAGGAAGGAGAGCCCCTGCGCAAGTATATCCAAAGATTCAGCCGTGTACAGCACAACATCCCAGACGTCCACCCTGCCGCGGTTATCAGCGTATTCCATCAGAACGTGCGTAACCGCCGGATGAGGGAGGAGATGGCGATGTGCAAGATCAGGGACGTCAGCGAGCTGTACGCCCTGGCAGACAAGTGCGCACGCGCTAAGGAGGGGAGGAAACACCCCGGAGAGGACACAGGAAACGGATTTGACAGTGAGGATGCCGCCCCGGCAAAGAAAAGCCGGCGGCGGAACAACAGGAAAAAGAAGAACAAGGAAGTGCTAGTCGTTGAGCAGTCCGGCAAGGAGGCTGGTGATACGTCCAAAACGTATCTATAATTTCTGCTTGCTCCATGCCTCTTTTGGGTGATATTGCTATGATATTTATGCACTTCCATACACTTTTGATCATATTTGGACTAACCTATTAACTCAGTGCACCCCAGTGCCAGTTTCTGTTTTCGGCTGTTTTTGTATTTCAGGTTTTCCCATTACGAGAACTGCCAGAAAAATACCGGAAAAATTATATAAAAAATCAGCGTTCCAGAAGGTTCCCGGTAGCCAAAGTACAGCCGGGGAGGCCACCAGGGCTCCAGGCGCCCTGGTGGCGCGGCCCCCCCTGGCCGCGCCGGGGGGGCGCCTGGGCACCCCGAGCCTCGTCTGATGCCCCCCTTTGGCATATATTTATACCGTCTCCCGAAACCCTCAAGACGGGAACTCTTTTTCGTGATCTCATCTTTGTTCCGCCGCCGCTGCTGCTTCCTAGATCGGGAGCACCAGGAGCACTCTTCCCGGCACCCTGTTGGAGGGGAGGATCACCACCGGGAGCTTCTCCACCACCATGGACGCCTCCCGGATGAGTTGTGAGTAGTCTCCCTTGGACCATGGGTCCATGACCAGTAGCTATGTGATGTTCTCCTCCCGTTCTTGTGCTTCACTAATTAGTCCTCGTGAGCTGCCCTACATGATCGAGGCACATATGTAATCCTTATGCTGTTGCTATGATGAGTTTGCTGGGATCCGATGGATTATGAGATTATGTTCAGATTGTGTTTGAGTAATATATTTGATTCACCTCTTTTATATTTATGTTCGTAAGTAATTCTTGCATGTTCTCCGTTGTTATTTATTGCTTTGGCCAAGTAGTAGGTAGTGACTCCAAGAGGGAACGTTATGCTCGATTGTGGGTTCATGCCCCTCGATGACTAGCTTGAGTGACAGAAACATGAGTCTAGGGGATGTGTTGTTGCCACAAGGGGGAAAACAACGGTGCTTGTGCCCGCGGGTGTAAGGATTGTTTACTTTACGCAAAGTTCTTTTAATGCAGTTGTCTGTTGCTTTGAGTTTACACTATGGGTGGGACTCGCAACTTAATACCAGCGAGATGTTCTGGATAGATATCTCAAGGTGGATGATTAGTAGTAGATGCAGATGGATTTCGGTCTACTTACCTCGGCGTACCGCCCATGCTTTGAACCTCTACCTTTCTTGCAATATAATTAGCATTGGTTTGCGCACATAATTCTGTCAATTGCCCAGCTGTAATTCGTTTACCTCACATAGCTGTTTTATCGTCTTTTGGAAGAGAGACATCACTAGTGAACGTCATGAGACTCCGGTCCATATTACCATCATTGATCACATCCGCTATTTACTTTCCGCTTTTATTTACTATTGCAATTATATCTATCACTACTATCATTTGCGTTTGATGCTTTGTAAACTACAAGGCCGGAGGGATTGACAACCTCTCTGTACTCGTTGGGAGCAAAGTTATTTGTATCTGTGTGCAGGTCCACGTTGATTGCTAATATCTGGCGCCGTTAGCAGTTGACACCTTCTTGTTGAAACTGGGAGTCTCAGGGAAATCGATCCTTGGTATTGCCAAGGGAAAACTTCCGCTACACTGCATCTCAAACCTTCCACTTGGGGTAACCAACGAGGGGCGAGAAGCCATCAAGCAAAGTTTTCTGGCGTCATTGTCGGGGACTCCACTCTTCAGGATAGGGGAGTTGCATGCTATCGTTTACCTTTGCTTTTTAGTCTTGTTAGTTTACCTTTCAGTTTTTGCTTTAGTATCTTTTATCGAAAATCACAAAAATAGTTATCTTGCTTGCTTGCTACTATGGGTTCCACCGAGAACACCAAGTTGTGTGACTTCACTAGTCACAACAACGATGACTTTATCTGCACACCTATCACTACACCTACCACTTCAGCACCTTCGTATGAAATTAAACCTGCTTTACTGAACTTAGTCATGAAAGATCAATTCTCCGGTGCTGGAGATGATGCTGCTTTACACTTAAACAATTTTGTTGAACTTTGTGATATGCAAAAGTACCAAGAAGTAGACGGTGATATTGTTAAGCTTAAGCTTTTTCCTTTTTCCTTGAGAGGAGGAGCTAAAATTTCGTTTCAGTCTTTGCCTAGAAACAGCATAGATTCATGGGACAAGTGCAAAGATGCTTTTATTGGAAAATACTATCCACATGCTAAAATTATCCAACTAAGAAGTAACATAATGAATTTTAAACAATTGGATAATGAACACGTTGCCCAAGCTTGGGAACGTATGAAATCTCTTATCAAGAACTGCCCTACTCATGGTTTGACTACTTGGATGGTTATCCAAACCTTTTATGCAGGCTTGAACTTTACCTCGCGGAACTTGTTAGATTTGGCCGCGGGAGGAACTTTTATGTCAACTACACTTGGTGCTGCCACGAAGCTTCTCGATGAGATGATGACCAACTATTCCCAATGGCACACCGAACGCGCTCCAACAGGTAGGAAGGTAAACTCTGTCGAGGAGATTTCCTCCCTAAATGAAAAGGTTGACTTGATCATGTCTCTACTTTCGAAGCAATCTTCTGTTGATCCTCGTGATGTTCCTTTAAATTCTTTGATTGCTCAAGAACAAGTAGATGTGAACTTTATCTCTAGAAACAATTTTAATAACAATGCTTATAGGAGTAATTTTGGTAGCAATCCTAGACCGTTCCCCTCTAATTCTTATGGGAACAACAATGCTTATCCTAGCACCAAGAACTCCACTACTGAACTAGAGATTATGCTTAAATATTTCATCACTACCCAAAAAGCTTTTAATAATAGTGTAGAAGAAAAACTAAACAAACTAGGTGATCTCTCTTCAAAGGTAGACAATTTAGCCAATGAAGTAGAATTGCTTAAAATTAGAACTTCTCCTCTTGAGGAGAGGAAGGTCACTCCTATGAATGCTATTCAAGTGCAAATTAATGAAAATATTAGGATGATGGCTAAACTTAAAGAGAGATGGGCTAGAGAAAGGGAGGAAGAAGATAGGATTAAGAGCCTTCCTACCCACCACACTATTGCTACTATCCAAGTTGTTGAGGATATCCAAACTCTTAGCACCCAACGCACTCCTTGTCCCAATGGACCTATTAATGGTGATGCTATGACTATAGAAACTACCAAACAAGTGAACCTAAAGGACACCACTACCACCTTACATGATGGTAGTGACCTTGATTTTGACAATTGCACTCTTACCGAAGTTATTGATTTCCTTCACAAGATGTCTAGAGATCCCCGCACTAGCACGCTTAACCTTGCCTTCACAGAGCATATCAATAATGCTCTCATCAAAGCTAGGGAAGAGAAACTTAGAGTAGAAGCCTCCATACCTAGAAAGCTAGAAGATGGTTGGGATCCTATGATAAAAATTAAGTTGAATAACTTCTCTTGCTATGCTTTATGTGATGTTGGTGCTAGTACCTCTGTTATGCCCAAAAGAATATATGATATGCTTAAATTGAAACCTTTTGATTCTTGTTCTTTTGGTGTTCGTCTCGTTGATTCTTCCATAAAGAAACCTTTGGGGAGGATCGACGATGTTCTTATCATTGTCAATGACAACTACGTTCCCGTTGATTTTGCTATTATGGACATTGAATGTGAACCTTCTTGTCCAATTATTTTGGGACGTCCTTTTCTACGCACCGTTGGTGCTATCATTGACATGAAAGAGGGGAATATAAAATTCCAATTTCCTCTCAAGAAAGGGATGGAACACTTCCCTCGAAAGAAATTAAGTTACCTTTTGAGTCCGTTACACGGGCTAGCTATTCTTTTACTCTTGATAAAACTTGATCTCTATGCATTATGCCTAGCTTAAAGGCATAAAAGAAAGCGCTTTTGGGAGGCAACCCACATGAATAAAATTTTATTTTGCTTTTGTTGTGTCTTGATGTTGTTACTACAGTAGCATCATCATTGTATCTTTGCTTTTCAATTTTGTGCCAAGTATATCCTCTGATTGCAAGAAAGTTCAAAAGTTGTGACGTGCTGTCCAAGAAACAGATTCTGTCCTTGGATAGAAAAATTCGTATAAAATCACCAGATCATCTTTTTGGTCTAAATGTTTTCGACAGCGTGCTCTATATAATTGTCTTTCGTGCGTCTGTTTTGAGTTTTTTGATTAGAGTTGCAGAAGTGCCCCGGAAAATTCATTTACTACCTGTTGTTCTGTTTTTCATAGATTCTGTCCTGTTTTGCCTTTCCTTCATTTTGCAAACCTAGAGCTTGCCTTTTCTTTGCAAAAACCTTTTGGAAATCTTGAGAAACAGTAGACCTTCAAGAATATCTTTATTTCCAGCAAGGAACAATTATTTTATTATGGGTACTAACCTCGCTAATCAGGTTATGATGAGTTGTGTATGAAGGGAGTTTTCAAGTGTGCAAGGGAAGATGATAAAAAGATCCAGGAGTGTCAAACGCTCAAGCTTGGGGATGCCCCCATGCACCACCAAGAAATATTCAAGGAGACTCAAGCGTCTAAGCTTGGGGATGCCCCCATGCATCCCCTTCTCCATCAACATTATCAGTTCGTCTTTCGTTCCACTATATTTTTATCACTTCATGTGTTATGTGATATGCTTGGAGCGTCTTGCTTTTAGTTTTCCTTTTTAGTTTTCCTTAGCTTTTCATAACGAGTCGGAACTCAGCTTTCTTTATGTGGGAGAGAAACACGCTCCACTTCTACCTAGAACATAACATAGAATTTTCATGTCTATCCTTGCTGTGTGTGTTCTTTGTCTTTTAATAGCTACTATCATGCTTAGCTCTTAACTTTCATGCTTATCTTTTTAAAGAGATTTCGTTTAGTTGGTTACTTGAACTCTCTTTATTTATCATGCTTATCTTATTAAGAGAGTTTGCTTCCGTTGCATTGGTTGATATGTCTATGATAAAGATGCTACGTGCATAATGGTGCTTAGTAGTTCATGTTTTCTTATGGTTAGTCTCAAATAGCTGGGGGGTTCCCAATGTGTTATTGGAGTACCAACATGATTTGTTTGCCTATGATGTGGTATGGTTTAGTAATATCTTCCTTCAAAGAATTTATTTTGATTGACTTGGCGTATGCTCACGCATATTTAAGACTGTAAAGAAAGTCTGTCAAGCCTTGATGATCTTTTGTTTCTGAGTAGCGATATAACTCCCATGCCTGATTCAATGTTGCTTTGTCGCTCTGCATGATTATGACCGTCATTGCTCTCTTAGTTGGTCGCTCCCAGTCTTTTGCTAACCTCCACCTGTACTAAGCGGACTGACTGCTTGTGCATCCACATTCTTTTAAACCAGTTATGCCATATGAGTCCACCATACCTTCCTACATGGTATTTACTTGCCATTCCTAACGGAGACTTGCATGTACCATCTCAAAATTATTCAAAGAAAAATGCATTCCTATTTTGTGCCTCTGTTGTAAGTCCATGAGGAAGTAGTAGTTAATTCATAATCTTTTTAAGTTAGACAAGCTTCACCCCGGGATTGCATGTATAATGTGCAAACCCATAATACGAGAAGGAACTGGCATTGAGTGCGCCCGGCTCAAAATTAATATAACAAACAAACCCTCCTTCACGCTTTGTTCATGAGAAATCAGAAAACATTGGCAGTGATAAACAAAGGAGATTAAGAGGATGTGATCGTCCTCATTCGGGAGCCGTTCCTCGAAACTTGTCCATCTCAAGAAGTGATTGAGTTGTCTGCTAGCATTCGTTGACGAAACATGCATGATCTAAAAAAAATTATGATTACCTCTGTTTTAAAACCAAGAGCTCTGGTACATGTTTTGTCTTTGTTTCCGACTACGGGTTTTCAACCTTGCCAACAAAAGCCACGGTTCGAGAGTCTCCACCTTCTTTTAAAGCACCAACTACTGAGAGCATGATTGTCATTCTTAGTGTAATGTGCATTGTCCCAAAGTAGCATTGTCTTTTGCATGATTATGATATCGTTTATTTTGAAATCATTGTATCTAGTCATCACTTAAAACTTGGAGGTGCCCCTGCATTTATGTTTTGCTTCACTAAAGGGGGCAAGCGAGATATCACTTTATCATATTTGCACACCATGTTCATTACAAATCTATTTGATGTTTCAGTATCATATTGTAAAACTTTCAGTTCCTTGTGATTTTCTCATGAGGCAACTTAATTACTATAGATTCATTGTCTCAGTAAGCTTTTGTCATGTGACTATGAAAAAGTCCTATATGGTTAATAGCATGTCACCACAGAAATTATTCTTGTTATCATTTACCTACTCGAGGACGAGCAGGAATTAAGCTTGGGGATGTTGATACGTCCAAAACGTATCTATAATTTCTGCTTGCTCCATGCCTCTTTTGGGTGATATTGCTATGATATTTATACACTTCCATACACTTTTGATCATATTTGGACTAACCTATTAACTCAGTGCACCCCAGTGCCAGTTTCTGTTTTCGGCTGTTTTTGTATTTCAGGTTTTCCCATTACGAGAACTGCCAGAAAAATACCGGAAAATTATATAAAAAATCAGCGTTCCAGAAGGTTTCCGGTAGCCAAAGTACAGCCGGGGGGGCACCAGGGCTCCAGGCGCCCTGGTGGCGCCCCCCCCCCCTTGCCGCGCCGGGGGGGCGCCTGGGCCCCCCGAGCCTCGTCTGATGCCCCCCTTTGGCATATATTTATACCGTCTCCCGAAACCCTCGAGACGGGAACTCTTTTTCGCGATCGCATCTCTGTTCCGCCGCCGCCGCCGCTTCCAAGATCGGGAGCACCTGGAGAACTCTTCCCGGCACCCTGTCGGAGGGGAGGATCACCACCGGGAGCTTCTCCACCACCATGGACGCCTCCCGGATGAGTTGTGAGTAGTCTCCCTTGGACCATGGGTCCATGACCAGTAGCTATGTGATGTTCTCCTCCCGTTCTTGTGCTTCACTAATTAGTCCTCGTGAGCTGCCCTACATGATCGAGGCACATATGTAATCCTTATGTTGTTGCTATGATGAGTTTGCTGGGATCCGATGGATTATGAGATTATGTTCAGATTGTGTTTGAGTAATATATTTGATTCACCTCTTTTATATTTATGTTGTTAAGTAATTCTTGCATGTTCTCCGTTGTTATTTATTGCTTTGGCCAAGTAGTAGGTAGTGACTCCAAGAGGGAACGTTATGCTTGATTGTGGGTTCATGCCCCTCGATGACTAGCTTGAGTGACAGAAACATGAGTCTAGGGGATGTGCTGTTGACATAAGGGGGAAAACAACGGTGCTTGTGCCCGCGGGTGCAAGGATTGTTTACTTTACGCAAAGTTCTTTAAATGCAGTTGTCTGTTGCTTTGAGTTTACACTATGGGTGGGACTCGCAACTTAATACCAGCGAGATGTTCTGGATAGATATCTCAAGGTGGATGATTAGTAGTAGATGCAGATGGATTTCGGTCTATTTACCTCGGCGTACCGCCCATGCTTTGAACCTCTACCTTTCTTGCAATATAATTAGCATTGGTTTGCGCACATAATTCTGTCAATTGCCCAGCTGTAATTCGTTGACCTCACATAGCTGTTTTATCGTCTTTTGGGAGAGAGACATCACTAGTGAACGTCATGAGACTCCGGTCCATATTACCATCATTGATCACATCCGCTATTTACTTTCCGCTTTTATTTACTATTGCTATTATATCTATCACTACTATCATTTGCGTTTGATCCTTTGTAAACTACAAGGCCGGAGGGATTGACAACCTCTCTGTACTCGTTGGGAGCAAAGTTATTTGTATATGTGTGCAGGTCCACGTTGATTGCTAATATCTGGCGCCGTTAGCAGTTGACACCTTCTTGTTGAAACTGGGAGTCTCAGGGAAATCGATCCGTGGTATTGCCAAGGGAAAACTTCCGCTACACTGCATCTCAAACCTTCCACTTGGGGTAACCAACGAGGGGCGAGAAGCCATCAGTTGGCGCCAAGAAAGCCCAAGTTGGTAGCTCCGGCAAGGAGACTGCCGCATGCACCAACTGCCAGGCCATGGCAGCCACCGACAAGCAGGACGGCACCGACAAGCAGTATTGGAAGATCCACTGCACCAAGGGCCACGACCTCCAGAGCTGCAAGAAGGTCGAGTACCTCGTCGAGCAGCAAAAGGCTGAGTACGAGCGACGCGACAAGGAGAAGGCCCAAGGAGGTGGTGAGGGATCCGGCAAGAAGCGGCCATTCAACGGCCGGGGAGGACGCCGCGGCAAGGCCAAGCAGCGGCAAGGAGACAGACCTCCCCACGGCCGCGACAAGGAAGAAGATGACAACGACGACGAGGACATGGATGATGGTGAGACCAGCGAGCAGGAGTTCCAGAAAGCCACAGAAATCTTGTGCGTTGACGGCGGTGCTTCTCTGCATACTTCTCACCGCCAACTTGAACAGTGGGTGCGGGAAGTTAATGCAGCAGAACCACCTGTCGAATCGCGCAAGCTTCTGAAGTGGTCCAGCACGCCTATCATCTTTGATATTGAGGATCACCCTGATCGCACAACTGCGGTCGGGTGCTTGCCGATGTTGGTTTCACCAACTATCCGCAACCTCAAGGTCACTAAGATGTTAGTTGACGGCGGGGCCGGCTTGAACTTGATCTCCTCCACTGTGATCCAGAAGCTCTAGATCCCTGACAGCGAGCTCGAAGAGACCGGTACATTCCAAGGAATCAACCCGGGAAGGAGCAAGCCGAAGGGAAAGATCACGCTGCCAGTGACGTTTGGCGGGGAGCTGAACTTCAGGACCGAGAAGGTCACCTTTGACGTTGCCGATTTCCCATTGCCTTACAATGGGATACTCGGCCGTCCAGCCCTCGCCAAGTTCATGGCAGCCTCTCACTATGCCTACAACATGTTGAAAATGCCCGGCCCGATAAGCGTCATCTCTGTCCCTGGCGACAAGAAGGATGCCCTTATATGCTCCGACAAGATCTACCGGGAAGCAGCAGCCGCAACGGATAGCAAGACACTTGTCGCTGAAGCTCCCGGGGGGGAAGAAGACCAAGTCCGGCAAGAGATCTGGGGCCCACTCCGGCATACGCACCTCTTAGGAGTGCTGCGCTACCGTCGAGGACGCACCATCGAGCTCCACCGGCAAGTGTAAGAAGGCGATGGCGGCTCCGCCAGAAACCAAGAAGGTGTCCGCCAAGGAGGACGGTGATACGTCCAAAACGTATCTATAATTTCTGCTTGCTCCATGCCACTTTTGGGTGATATTGCTATGATATTCATACACTTCCATAAACTTTTGATCATATTTGGAATAACCTACTAATCCAGTGCACCCCGGTGCCAGTTTCTGTTTTCGGCTGATTTTGTATTTCAGGTTTTCACGTTACGAGAACTGCCAGGAAAAATCCAGAAAAATTATATAAAAAATCAGCGTTCCGGAACCGACCTTGCGCCCGAAGTACAGCCGGGGGGGCCACCGGGGCTCGGGGCTCCCTGTGGGCGCCCCCCCCCCTGGGCCGCGCCGGGGGGCGCATGGGCCCCCCGAAGCCCGTCCGGTGCCCCCCTTTGGCATATATTTAGAGGGTCCCTCGAAACCCTCAAAAAAGAAACTCTTTTCGCGATCCCATCTCTGTTCCGCCGCCGCCGCCGCTTCCAAGATCGGGAGCACCAGGAGAACTCTTCCCGGCACCCTGCTGGAGGGGAGGATCACCACCGGGAGCTTCTCCACCACCATGGACGCCTCCCGGATGACTCGTGAGTAGTCTCCCTTGGACCATGAGTCCATGACCAGTAGCTATGTGATGTTATCCTCCCGTTCTTGTGCTTTACTAATTAGTCCTCGTGAGCTGCCCTACATGATCGAGGCACCTATGTAATCCTTATGCTGTTGCTATGATGAGTTTGCTGGGATCCGATGGATTATGAGATTATGTTCAGATTGTTCTTGAGTAATATATTTGATTCACCTCTTTTATATTTATGTTCGTAAGTAATTCTTGCATGTTCTCCGTCGTTATTTATTGCTTTGGCCGAGTAATACGTAGTGACTCCAAGAGGGAACGTTATGCTTGATTGTGGGTTCATGCCCCTCGATGACTAGCTTGAGTGACAGAAACATGAGTCTAGGGGATGTGCTGTTGCCACAAGGGGGAAAACAACGGTGCTTGTGCCCGCGGGTGCAAGGATTGTTTACTTTACGCAAAGTTCTTTTAATGCAGTTGTCTGTTGCTTTGAGTTTACACTATGGGTGGGACTCGCAACTTAATACCAGCGAGATGTTCTGGATAGATATCTCAAGGTGGATGATTAGTAGTAGATATTGATGGATTTCGGTCTACTTACTTTGGCGTACCGCCCATGCTTTGAACCTCAACCTTTCTTGCAATGTAGTCAGCATTGGTTTGCGTTCGTGGTCCTGTCAATTGCCTAGCTGTAATTCGTTTACCTCACATAGCTGTTTTATCGTCTTTTGGGAGAGAGACATCACTAGTGAACATCATGTGACTCCGGTCCATATTACCATCATTGATTACATCCGCTATTTACTTTTCATTATTATTTACTATTGCAAAACATTATCTATCACTACTATCATTTGCTTTTAATCCTTTGTGAACTACAAGGCCGGAGGGATTGACAACCTCTCTGTACTCGTTGGGAGCAAAGTTATTTGTATCTGTGTGCAGGTCCACGTTGATTGCTAATCTGCGCCGTTAGCAGTTGACACCTACTTGTTGAACCTAGGAGTCTCTGGGGATTCGATCCTTGGCATCTTTGCTAAGGGAAAACACTTCCACAACACTGCATCTTTCACCTTCCACTTGGGGTAACCAACGAGGGGTTAGAGGCCCATCAAGGAGTATTTTCTGGCGCCGTTGCCGGGGACTCCACTCTTCAGGATAGGGGAGTTGCATGCTATCTTTTACCTTTGCTTTTTAGTCTTGTTAGTTTACCTTTCAGTTTTTGCTTTAGTACTTTTTATCGAAAATCACAAAAATAGTTATTTTGCTTGCTTGCGACTATGGGTTCCACCGAGAACACCAAGTTGTGTGACTTCACTAGTCACAACAACGATGACTTTATCAGCACACCTATCACTACACCTGCCACTTCAGCACCTTCATATGAAATTAAACCTGCTTTACTAAACTTAGTCATGAAAGATCAATTCTCCGGTGCTGGAGATGATGCTGCTTTACACTTAAACAACTTTGTTGAACTTTGTGATATGCAAAAGTACCACGAACTAGATGGTAATATTGTTAAGCTTAAGCTTTTTCCTTTCTCCTTGAGAGGAGGAGCTAAAATATGGTTTCAGCCTTTGCCTAGAAATAGCATGCATAGATTCATGGGACAAGTGCAAAGATGCTTTTATCGGAAAATACTATCCACCTGCTAAAATTATCCAACTTAGAAGTAACATAATGAATTTTAAACAATTGGATAATGAACACGTTGCCCAAGCTTGGGAACGTATGAAATCTCTTATCAAGAACTGCCCTACTCATGGTTTGACTACTTGGATGGTTATCCAAACTTTTTATGCAGGCTTGAACTTTACCTCGCGGAACTTGTTAGATTCGGCCGCGGGAGGGACTTTTATGTCAACTACACTTGGTGCTGCCACAAAGCTTCTCGATGAGATGATGACCAACTATTCCCAATGGCACACCGAACGCGCTCCAACAGGTAGGAAGGTAAACTCTGTCGAGGAGATTTCCTCCTTAAATGAAAAGGTTGACTTGATCATGTCTCTACTTTCGAAGCAATCTTCTATTGATCCTCGTTATGATCCTTTAGATTATGTGATTGCTGATGCTTATAGGAGTAACTTTGGTAGTAATCCTAGACCGTTCCCCTCTAATTCCTATGGGAACAACAATGCTTATCCTAGCACCAAGAACTCCATCCAAAAAGATAGAGATTTGCCTGGCTATGAGAAACTGCTAGAAATAGAGAAGGCCACTAAGAATTACATGCACACCCAATATGAACAAAACAAAACCTTCTCGAGGCAATTAAATGAGCATACTGCTATCTTGCAAGACATTAGTAGACGATTAGAGAACATAAATATTGAGATTTCTAACCTCCAGACTAGACTCACTATCACTGAGACCCAAGTTTCCAATATGTCCCACACACAAGCCACTTTGATAAACCAAATGGCAGCTAAACCCGAAGTGGTTGCATCCCTAAGGGAGGAAGAGGATAGAATTAAGAGCCTTCCTACCCACCACACTGTTGCTACTATCCAAGTTATTGAGGATGTTCAAACTCTTAGCACCCAATGTACTCCTGGTCCCAATGGACCTATTAATGGTGATGCTATGACTATAGAAACTACCAAACATGTGAACCTAAAGGACACTACTACCACCTTACTTGATGCCCGTGACCTTGATTTTGATAATTGCACTCTTACCGAAGTTATTGATTTCCTTCACAAGATGTCTAGAGACCCCCGCACTAGCACGCTTAACCTTGCCTTCACGGAGCATATCACTAATGCTCTCATCAAAGCTAGGGAGGAGAAACTTAGAGTAGAAGCCTCCATTCCTAGAAAGCTAGAAGATGGCTGGGATCCTATGATAAAAATTAAATTGAATGACTTCTCTTGCTATGCATTATGTGATGTTGGAGCTAGTACCTCTGTTATGCCCAAAAGAATATATGATATGCTTAAATTGAAACCTTATGATTCTTGTTCTTTTGGTGTTCGTCTCGTTGATTCTTCCATAAAGAAACCTTTGGGGAGGATCGACGATGTTCTTATTGTTGTTAATGATAATTATGTTCCTGTTGATTTCACTATTATGGATATTGAATGTGATCCTTCATGTCCAATTATTTTGGGACGTCCCTTTTTACGCACCGTTGGTGCTATCATTGACATGAAAGAGGGTAATATAAAATTTCAGTTTCCTCTCAAGAAAGGGATGGAACACTTCCCTCGAAAGAAGATCAAGTTACCTTTTGCGTCCGTTGTACGGGCTAGCTATTCTTTTACTCTTGATAAAACTTGATCTCTATGCATTATGCCTAGCTTAAAGGCATAAAAGAAAGCGCTTTTGGGAGGCAGCCCACATGAATAAAAAATTTGCTTTTGTTGTGTCTTGATGTTGTTTACTGCTGTAGAATCATCATTGTATCTTTTCTTTTCATATTTGTGCCAAGTATAGCCTCTGATTGCTAGAAAGTTCAAAAGTTGTGAGGTGCTGTCCAGGAAACAGATTCTGTCCTTTGATAGAAAAATTCGTATAAAATCACCAGATCATCTTTTTGGTCTGAATTTTTTCGACAGCGTTCTCTATATAATTGTCTTTCGTGCGTCTGTTCTGAGTTTTTTTATTTTAGTTGCAGAAGTATCCCGAACAAATCGATTACTACCTGCTGTTCTGTTTTTCACAGATTCTGTCATGTTTTGCCTTTCCTTCAGTTTGCAAACCAAGAGCTTGCTTTTTCTTTGCAAAAACCTTTTGGCAATCTTGAGAAACAGTAGAACTTCAAGAATATCTTTATTTCCAGCAAGGTATAATTATTTTATTAAGGGTACTAACCTCGCTAATCAGATTATGATGAGTTATGTATGAAGGGAGTTTTCAAGTGTGCGAGGGAAGAAGATAAAAAGATTCAGGAGTGTCAAGCGCTCAAGCTTGGGGATGCCCCGTGCACCCCCAAGAAATATTCAAGGAGACTCAAGCGTCTAAGCTTGGGGATGCCCCCGTGCATCCCCTTCTCCATCAACATTATCAGTTCGTCTTTCGTTCCGCTATATTTTTATCACTTCATGTGCTATGTGCTATGCTTGGAGCGTCTTGCTTTTAGTTTTCTTTTTAGTTTTTCATAACGAGTCGGAACTCAGCATTCCTTTATGTGGGAGAGAAACACGCTCCACTTCTACCTAGAACATAACATAGAATTTTCATGTCTATCTTTGTTGTGTGTGTTCTTTGTCTTTTAAATAGCTACTATCATGCTCTGCTCTTAGTATTCATGCTTATCTTTTCAAAGAGCTTTTGTTTAGTTGGTTGCTTGAACTCTCTTTAATTATCATGTTCACCTTATTAAGAGAGTTTGCTTCCATTGCATTGGTTAATATGTCTATGATAAAGATGCTACGTGCATAATGGTGCTTAGTAGTTCAGGTTCTCTTATGGTTAGTCTCAAATAGCTGGGGGATTCCCAATGTGTTATTGGAGTACCAACATGATTTGTTTGCCTATGATGTGGTATGGTTTAGTAATATCTTCCTTTGAGAATTTATTTTGATTGACTTGGCGTATGCTCACGCATATTTAAGACTGTAAAGAAAGTCTGTCAAGCCTTGATGATCTTTTATTTCTGAGTAGAGATATAACTACCATGCCTGATTCAATGTTGCTTTGTCGCTCTGCATGATTATGACCGTCATTGCTCTCTTAGTTGGTCGCTCCCAGTCTTTTGCTAACCTCCACCTGTACTAAGCGGAATGACTGCTTGTGCATCCACATCCTTTTTAACCAGTTATGCCATATGAGTCCACCATATCTACCTATACGTGGTATTTCACCGCCACTCCAAGTAATTTACATGTGCTACCTTTAAAACCTTCAATCTTTGCAATATATAGCTCATGGGAAAGTAGCTTAAAAACTATTGTGGTAAAGAATATGTTGCTTATGTATCTTATTTCTTATAAGTTGCTTGCTGAGCGGTAACCATGTTTCTGGGGACGCTATAACTGTCACACTTTTGTTGAATATCATGTGAGTTGCTATGCATGTTCGTCTTGTCTGAAGTAAGGGTGATTTGCCGTGGGTTGAATAAGTATGCATATTGTTAGAGAAGAACATTGGGCCGCCAACCAAAGCCATGCATCATGGTGGAAGTTTTAGCTTGGACCTTAATCCTCAATCTCTTATGAGAATATGCTTATGCATTAAAGAGGAGTCCATCATCTATTTTCTATGTTGTCCCGGTATGGATGTCCTCAAGTTGAGATCTATCAAAAACGAGAAATCAAATGCGATTTATCTCCTTGGACCTTTGTACAGGTGGCATAGAGGTACCCCTTTGTGACACTTGGTTGAAACATATGTAATGCAATGATAACCCATGGAAATCCGAGCTAATTAGGACAAGGTGCGAGCACTATTGGTATTCGATGCATGAGGCTTGCAACTTATAGGATGTGTTATGCATGACACATATGAAGTACTACTACCGTTGACAAAATTGCTTCTATGTTTTTAAAATAAAAAGCTCTAGCACATAACCATTCTTTTACTTTTATGTTGAGTCTCCACCTTCTTTTAAAAGCACCAACTACTGAGAGCATGATTGTCATTCTGAGTGTAATGTGCATTGTCCCAAAGTAGCACTGTCTTTTGCATGATTGTGATATCGTTTATTTTGAAATCATTGTATCTAGTCATCACTTAAACCTTGAAGGTGCCCCTGCATTTATGTTTTGCATCACTAAAGGGGGCAAGCTAGATATCACTTTATCATATTTGCACATCATGTTCATTGCAAATCTTTTTGATGCTTCAGTTTCATATTGTAAAACTTTGAGTCATTTGTGATTTTCTCATGCGGCAACTTAATTACTATAGAATCATTGTCTCAGTGAGCTTTTGTCATATGACTATAAAAAAGTCCTATATGGTTAATAGCATGTCACCACAGAACTTATTCTTGTTATCATTTACCTACTCGAGGACGAGCAGGAATTAAGCTTGGGGATGTTGATACGTCCAAAACGTATCTATAATTTCTGCTTGCTCCATGCCACTTTTGGGCAATATTGCTATGATATTCATACACTTCCATACACTTTTGATCATATTTGGACTAACCTACTAATCCAGTGCACCCCGGTGCCAGTTTCTATTTTCGGCTGATTTTGTATTTCAGGTTTTCACGTTACGAGAACTGCCAGGAAAAATCCAGAAAAATTATATAAAAAATCAGCGTTCCGGAACCGACCTTCCGCCCGAAATACAGCCGGGGGGGGCACCGGGGCTCGGGGCGCCCTGTGGGCGCCCCCCCCCCGGGCCGCGCCGGGGGGGCGCCTGGGCCCCCCGAAGCCCGTCTGTTGCCCCCCTTTGGCATATATTTAGAGGGTCCCTCGAAACCCTCAAAAAAGAAACTCTTTTCGCGATCCCATCTCTGTTCCGCCGCCGCCGCCGCTTCCAAGATCGGGAGCACCAGGAGAACTCTTCCCGGCACCCTGCCGGAGGGGAGGATCACCACCAGGAGCTTCTCCACCACCATGGACGCCTCCCGGATGACTCGTGAGTAGTCTCCCTTGGACCATGAGTCCATGACCAGTAGCTATGTGATGTTCTCCTCCCGTTCTTGTGCTTCACTAATTAGTCCTCGTGAGCTGCCCTACATGATCGAGGCACCTATGTAATCCTTATGCTGTTGCTATGATGAGTTTGCTGGGATCCGATGGATTATGAGATTATGTTCAGATTGTTCTTGAGTAATATATTTGATTCACCTCTTTTATATTTATGTTCGTAAGTAATTCTTGCATGTTCTCCGTTTTTATTTATTGCTTTGGCCGAGTAATACGTAGTGACTCCAAGAGGGAACGTTATGCTTGATTGTGGGTTCATGCCCCTCGATGACTAGCTTGAGTGACAGAAACATGAGTCTAGGGGATGTGCTGGTGCCACAAGGGGGAAAACAACGGTGCTTGTGCCCGCGGGTGCAAGGATTGTTTACTTTAGCAAAGTTCTTTTAATGCAGTTGTCTGTTGCTTTGAGTTTACACTATGGGTGGGACTCGCAACTTAATACCAGCGAGATGTTCTGGATAGATATCTCAAGGTGGATGATTAGTAGTAGATATTGATGGATTTCGGTCTACTTACTTTGGCGTACCGCCCATGCTTTGAACCTCAACCTTTCTTGCAATGTAGTCAGCATTGGTTTGCGTTCGTGGTCCTGTCAATTGCCCAGCTGTAATTCGTTTACCTCACATAGCTGTTTTATCGTCTTTTGGGAGAGAGACATCACTAATGAACATCATGTGACTCCGGTCCATATTACCATCATTGATCACATCCGCTATTTACATTTCGTTATTATTTACTATTGCAAAACATTATCTATCACTACTATCATTTGCTTTTAATCCTTTGTGAACTACAAGGCCGGAGGGATTGACAACCTCTCTGTACTCGTTGGGAGCAAAGTTATTTGTATCTGTGTGCAGGTCCACGTTGATTGCTAATATGCGCCGTTAGCAGTTGACACCTACTTGTTGAACCTAGGAGTCTCTGGGGATTCGATCCTTGGCATCTTTGCTAAGGGAAAACACTTCCACAACACTGCATCTTTCACCTTCCACTTGGGGTAACCAACGAGGGGTTAGAGGCCCATCAGACGACACTGGTGGTACTTTCACCATCAGTGCCACACTGGACCCTAAATAGGAAAGCGCGCTCGTTGCTTTCCTGCAGGCGAACGTCGACGTGTTTGCATGGCAACCGTCTGACATCCCCGGTGTTCCCAGGAAAGTGATTGAGCACAAGCTTGCTGTCTGTCCTCACGCGCGGCCCGTCAAGCAAAAAGTCAGAAAACAAGCAGTGGAGCGCCAAGAGTTCATAGCAGAAGAAATCAAGAAACTGGAAGCAGCGGGCCTTGTCAGAGGGGTGCTCCATCCTACGTGGTTGGCCAATCCAGTAGTCGTGCGTAAGGCAAATGGAAAATGGAGGCTCTGTATAGACTTCACCGATGTGAATAAAGCTTGTCCCAAAGATCCATTTCCCTTGCCGCGCATTGACCAGATTGTTGACTCCACAGCCAGATGTGATTTGCTTTCGTTTCTTGACGCATACTCAGGGTATCATCAGATCTTCATGGCTGAAGAAGATGAGGAGAAGACCGCATTCATCACTCCATGTGGCACATACTGTTTCATACGGATGCCCTTTGGATTGAAGAATGCCGGTTCAACGTTTGCAAGGGTGGTCCATACAGCTTTTGAGCCACAGATTCACAGGAATGTGGAAGCATACATGGATGACATAGTGGTCAAAAGCAAGGACGGGGTGACCCTGATTCAAGATTTAGAAGAGACCTTTGCAAATCTGCGCAAGATCCAACTCAAGCTCAACCCCGAGAAGTGCGTGTTCGGAGTCCCTTCTAGCAAGCTTCTCGGGTTCTTCGTGTCTCAGCGGGGAATTGAAGCCAACCCCGACAAGATCAAGGCCATTGAGCAAATAGAAGCACCAAGGCGCGTCAAGGATGTGCGGAGTCTTGCCGGTTGCGTGGCTGCTCTCAGCAGGTTTATCTCGAAGTCAGCTGAGCGCGCCCTGCCGTTTTTCAAAATTTTGAAAAAGGCAGGTCCAATGAAATGGACTCCGGAAGCAGAGGCTGCGCTGCAGGACTTGAAGAGATACATGTCCTCCACTCCAACACTTGTCGCACCTAAACCACAAGAGAAGTTGCTGTTGTACCTAGCGGAAACCAATCAAGTGGTTAGTGCTGCGTTAGTGGCGGAGAGGGAGGCAGATGATGAGCCAGCAACCGTGGCAAGCGCATCCAGCGGCAAGCAGGGGGCTTCCCCGACAAGCTCTAGTCCCGACAAAGATGGATCTGCGCAAGCGCAAGAGGAGATACGGAAGAAAATGGTGCAGCGCCCAGTTTACTTTGTCAGCTCTCTTTTGCAAGGAGCTAGGTCAAGGTATTCTGGTGTGCAGAAGTTGCTTTTTGGCCTTCTCATGGCCTCGAGAAAGCTGCGCCATTACTTCCAAGCACATGAGATAACAGTTGTCACTCGCTTTCCACTGAAAAGGATACTGCAGAATCCAGAAGCAACAGGCAGGATTGTTGAGTGGGCACTGGAACTGTCAAGCTTTGGCCTCAAGTTTGAAAGCACTTCGACTATCCAAAGCAGAGCATTGGCAGAATTCATAGCAGAGTGGATGCTGACACCAGATGAAGAGATTCCAGAGACGAGCATCCCCGTCAAAGAAGCAAGCAAAGAGTGGCTGATGTACTTCGATGGTGCTTTTTCGCTGTAAGGCGCCGATGCTGGCGTGCTGCATGTCGCACCCACCGGAAAGCACCTCAAGTACGTAGTCCAGATGCACTTTCCCAAGGAGCAAGCGACAGACAATACTGCAGAGTATGAGGGTTTGCTTGCCGGTCTCAGGATCGCGGCAGACCTTGGGATCAAGAAGCTCATTGTCAGGGGTGACTCGCAACTTGTCGTCCGCCAAGTGAACAAGAATTATCAGAGTCCGTTGATGGAAGCTTACGTCGACGAAGTGAGAAATCTTGAAGAGCACTTTGACGGCCTACAGATGGAGCATGTTCCAAGAGCTCAGAACGACATCGCAGATGGCCTGTCAAAGTGCGCCGCACTTAAGTTACCTATGGAACCAGGAATCTTTGTGCTCAAGCTGACTCAACCATCCGTAACACCGTCAACCGGACAGAGCAAGAAGAGGAAGTTGATTTCTGGTGACTATTTTCCGGCAGAGCTTCCCGAAACCGCCGCCAAAAAGGTCCCCAAGATCAACACCAAGAATGCTGAGGAGCAGACTGCTCCTGCAAGCCCCAGGGCTTGTTTAGTTGAAGCAGAGGCTCCCGACAAGCTTTGCTCCGGCAAGCTTGCCGGGGAACATCAAACTTTGGCTGAGTCGTGGGTTCTTGCCGTAGAAGCGGATGTTCCCGCAGCAGTAGATGTGCCTTTAGTCCTTGTTGTCGAGCCACAAGCTCCAGCATGGGCATAGCAGATTGTCCGTTTCCTTCAGACAGGAGAACTTCCCGAAGAGCAAGAAGAAGCGGAAAGAGTAGCCCGGCAATCAAGTATGTACAAGTTTGTTGACAACACACTATACAGGACAAGACTCAACGGTGTGAAATTGAAGTGTATTCCCCGGGAAGACGGACAGAAGCTGTTGGCAGAGATACACGGAGGCATATGTGGTCACCACATTGGCGCAAGAGCAATTGCCGGCAAAGCGTTCCAGCAAGGTTTCTTTTGGCCCACAGCCCTCCAGGATGCAACTGCACAAGTAACCAAGTGTGAAGCGTGCCAGTTCCATTCCAAGCAGATACACCAGCCAGCTCAAGCTCTCCAGACGATCCCTTTATCCTGGCCATTTTCGGTCTGGGGGCTCGACATCCTCGGCCCCTTTCCCCGCGCAGCCGGGGGCTTTGAGTACTTGTACGTTGCAATCGACAAGTTCACAAAGTGGCCGGAAGTGGAACCAGTGAGAAAGGTGACCGCACAGTCAGCAGTCAAGTTCTTCAGGTCGATTGTTTGCCGTTTCGGGATCCCTAACAGGATCATCACCGACAACGGTACGCAATTCACGAGCCGCACCTTCATGCAGTACGTCCAAGATCTTGGCGCCAAGGTCTGCTTCGCTTCTGTTGCTCACCCGAGAAGCAACGGTCAAGCGGAGAGGGCGAATGCTGAAGTGCTGCGTGGCCTCAAGACCAGAACTTTCGACAGGCTGCACAAGTGCGGAAGAAACTGGATCGAGGAGCTGCCAGTGGTTCTTTGGTCGATCAGAACGATGCCAAATCGAGCCACTGGGCAGACACCTTTCGCTCTAGTCTATGGAGCAGAGGCAGTTCTCCCCACAGAACACGTATACGGATCACCTCGACTGCTCGCTTATGATGAGCTCGAGCAAGAATAGCTGCGACAAGATGACGCGCTGCTCCTTGAGGAAGACCGTCTTCAGGCTGTTGTACGAGCTGCTCGCTACCAGCAAGCTTTGCGCCGCTACCATAGCCGCAAAGTTAACGCCAGAAGTCTCGAGGAAGGCGACCTTGTTCTTCGGCGCGTTTAGTCCGCCAAGAATTCCAACAAGTTGACGCCGAAGTGGGAAGGCCCTTACCGGGTGAAACAAGTCACTAGGCCCGGCGTTGTCCGCCTTGAGACCGAAGATGGCTTTCCGGTGAGCAACTCCTGGAACATTGAGCATCTTCGTAAGTTTTACCCGTAAGGCGCGGTTGCTGTGACCCGCTCCGGCAGCCACCTTTTGTACAAGTCTTGCCGCTGTTGCATGTAATCCTTTGTACAAAGTCGGGCGCAGACCCCGTGCATCAGTAAAGCTCATGTGCCTCGCACATCCTGTCATTTCATGCTTTTTACCTTATGCATGTATTATCTGACACTTTGTGCAGCACCTATCCCCGGTAAGCAATAATGAGCCCAAAAGGCTCCATATCTGTATTTTCTCTCTTTTCTTTTTCCCAAGGAAAAGAAGTTTCCCTCGCGCACAAGTTTGCCGGGGGGAGAAGATAGTGGTATGGACCGAGTGCCGTTCAAGAAAGTTTCGCCTTGCCGGGAACCAGACGACACAAAAGCTAAGTTGCCAAAGTTTGACCAATCAATTTTTTAAATTTTTAAGTTATCTTCCTCGAACGACCGCACTTTGTATGGAAAACCTGTGCGCGGAGGAACCGACTCATGGCTAGCCGCGCCCTTACTTTGTTTCGAGCACGCTCAACGACTTAAGTGTGATGCGACTAGTGTCGCGCCCTTACTTCGTTTTCAAGTTCGCTCAACAACTTAAGCATGCTGCGATTAGTTGCGACAAGGTTTCTTGTCGGTAACAACACCGCCAGCAGGCCGCTGAAGTTCCGCACTCAGCGCTCGCGGCAAAGGTGTCTGCGCCGGCAAGTTCCCTAAAAGCGTAGGGTAAAAGCATACAAAGCAAGGAAGTCAAGTAAAGGAAATAACGTTGCAATTACTACCCAAAATAGAGTTATATTACAAAGTGACCTGTCGCAGTTCTAATAGACTGTTGTTCATAACATGGTTGACAGTGACAGGGAAAGAAGAAAATAAGTGGCCTAATCTGCGCGTCCGCCCTCAACCCTCTTGATGCCGCTCACCTTGTCCTCAATGGGTGCGACAAGGGCCTTGAGCGCCTCCAGATCGGCATCCAGCGGCAAGCTCCTGAGGACGTTGGTGAGGTTGAGGCCCGGGTTGCGGTGGGCCACCTTCATCAACACCTTCTGCAAGGCTCCTGCGCAGAGCCTGCGCGACTCGTCCGCCAGCTGCTTGGGGATCTTTTCCCGGAGTCGCTGGAGGGTCGTCGCCACGCCTCTGAAAAACAGAGTGAGCTTGGCGCTGGGGTGGAGGTTCTCGTCGGTGGAGTACCCGAGATACTCCGCCCCCAGCTGTGCCAGTTCCTTGTCGATGTCCCCGGCGGCGTTGATAAGGCCCTCCGTCCAATGTTCGACGTTCTCCCTTAAGATGTTTTGGGTAATGGCAGCGCTCGCCAACAACGCCTTCTCGGCCCTGATCTCCTCCTTCAGGGTCGCCTCCCGCTCCCTGGCACCGTCCAGCGTCTGGGTCAAGGTCGCCAGCTTCAACTCCAAGTCGGCGTTGGAATCCTTGGCGGCGGCGAGCTCCTTGCCCTTCTCGGTGAGGCGAACCTGCAGCTCCGAGTGGCTGTGGGTGTCCTTCTCTCGCTCGAGCCTGAGTGCGGCAACCTCCTCGCCGCTCGTCTTGAGGTCGGCTTCGAGCTGCGCCACCCTTGCCTCTAGCTCCTTCTTGGCGGTCTCAGCAGCCGCGGCAGCATCCTTCGCCTCCTGAAGAGCCCCACCAAGAGATTCCTCGCGCGCGGCAAGTTCCTCCTCGTGACTGTCGAGGTTGACCTTCCACTGCGCCAGTTCACCTTCCAGCGTGGACAGCTTCTCTGCGGCAAGCCGCTGCTTTTCCTCCACTTCAGCCTTCTCGAGGATAAAGCCTTGATGCTCCTCGGCAAGCTGCTCCCGCTCCTCGGCCAAGGATCGGAGAGCTGCTTGGTTGATGGCCCGGAGCTCCTCCGCGCGTTTCTCCGTATCGACTCCCGCCTTGGCGGCCAACGCCTCGCGGGACTCCAGCTTGGCCTGCCGGGCGCGATAAAGCGACAGCAGCTTGCGCAGCAGCCGCTCCTCCTAGGGCTCGTTGTTGCTGCTCGGTGCGTCGACGAGTTTCAGCCCGACGGAGGCAAGCACCTCCCCGTCGAAGACCTCTCCCTCGACCGGCGCCCTGGACATGGACGCCCACGGGAGCTTGATGAAGATATCGTCGCCGGCCATTAGATAGGCGCCTGGCTCGGGCTCATCGGAGCTGGGGCTGCGGCAGCGGCGGAGGGCTCTGTGGTCGGTGTAGCGCCTGGCGCTCCTGCGGCCTCAGGGCCGTCAGTGCGATCGCCGGCCCCTTCGCCGGCTGCTGCGGCGGCAGCCTCGGCGGCCTCTGCGCCGGCGGGATCGTCTGCGTCGACCATTTCTTCGGCAACGGCGGCGTCGTCGGCAACGGCGGCGTCGTCGGCAACGACCTCCGTCTCCATTGGCTTAGCTGCGGACGGGTCTGACGAAAGAAAAGAAAAGGAAAACGGTCAAGCAAATATCCAAAAAGAAGAATCGAAAGAAGAAAAGCCGAGGGAAGCTTGAAGCAAAGGGATTACCTGCGCGGGCCGACTCCTCTGTGAGGTCCCTTGTCGGGGAGCTCTCCCTTGGCGGCGTGGTTGTAGCCCCCGCCGGCGGGGGACCGCTAGCGCCATCCCTCGCCGGAGAGCTCGCCCTTGGCGGAGTATTCGCCCTTGGCAGAGAGCTCTCCCTTGCCGGGGAGACCCTTGCCGGGGAACTTCCCCTTGGCGGTGTGGTTGAAGCGTGCGGCACGTCGGGGGCGGTCTCCTGACGCTCCTGATGCTGCTGCTCTGCTCCTACACGAATCAACGAATAAGACATCAGTAAAGAAGAAGCGCCCATGCGCGCCTAACAGCAGAAAGAGAATCAAGGACTTACGTTGGGGGCTGCGCTGGGGGCTGCTCCGAAGAACAGTTGTCGGGTCCGGCAAGTTTGTCGCAGGCGCACCCCCTGCTGTCGCGGCGGGCTCGTCCTCGATGATGATCACCGAGGCCTTGGCCCTCTTTGCCGCCCTCTGGGCCAGAGTTCTGAAACAAAGAAGGAACAGATTCAGAGCGAGGCAAAAGAGACACAAGATTAAACATCATAAAACTGAAGAAATGCAAGAACTTACTCTTCTTCTTCCTCGTCGGAGCTGAGCGCGGAGAAGTCAAAGTCTGGCTCGCGCGCCCCGGTGCGAGGAGGCGGAGGAGTAGGCTCCCGTGGCCGCTTGGCGGGAGCAGGGGCAGCGGTATGAGATGTCCCCGCTTCGGCTGCCACCGAGGCATGGGGAGCGGCAGGGGCTGAAGCAGTGGTCCGAGAAGACCCCGCTCCAGTTGCTGCTAAGGCTCGAGGCGCCCCCGCGGTAACCGTGCTTGCCGCGGTGGCGCGTGTCATGCGGCGCGGCTGCTGTTGGCCCGTCTGCCGCTCCGTCGCGTCCCCGACCTTGCGGAGACGCCTCCGTGGTGGAGCTGGAAGCTCTGCTGGTGGTGGCGAGCTGCCTGAAGACGAAGAGGAAGAAGAGCCGATCTCCAGCGAGCCGCTCGTGTCCTCGACGGGCTCGCTCGACTCGGCGCCCTGCTCGGCGGGCCCGCTCGACTCGACGCCCTGCTCGGCAGGCTCGCTTGGCTCGGTGTCTTGCCCGGCAGGCTTCCTCGCTTTGAAGAACTCTTCTTGCTCGGCAAGGCTTGCCACCTCCGCTACCTCCGCCTCCTCCACGGTGTATCCGAACTCGCCCGCGGCCGCAGCTGCCGCCACCTCTTCCAGCCTGGTGGCGATGTACGCCATCTCCTGGTCAGTGGTGTCGCGGGTGAGGCCTTTCTTCTCGTTGGAGTTGACTGGCGTTTCTTCTACATTGTCGAAGAACTATTGCACGGCTTCGTCGGTGGGCTCCTGCCAAGTTGGGTCGATCCCGTGCGAGTTGCACAGCGGCATCATCGCGCGGATGCGGCTGAGCGCAGAATTATTGCACAGCGGGACGACGCCGCGCGGCAACCTGAACCATTCAGGATGGTCGGGGTCGTACTTGAACAGCTCTTGCAGCATCCCATTGAGCTCCAGGACAGTGAAATTATAATTGAGGCCCGGGCGCAGCCTCATAACATCTGCCGCGTTCTCGAACTCCCAGGCAGGCCTCTTCCTCTCCTGCAGGGGGGCGATGCGGCGGCGGAGAAAGTCCGCGCCAACTGCTCCTATGGTCAGCCCGGCAAGCCTGAGGCAAAGGATCCGGGCAGTGGCAATCTTCAATCTACTATCCTCCAGGGCCAAGTCGCTCCAGTCATTGCCGCGTGCTACTGGGGCTTGGCGCCGGACGGTGAATGGCTGCGGGTTCTCCTCTACGATCCAACACCAATTGGCTCTCCACTCATCCCATTTGCCGCGGAGCTCTCCCTTCAGATACGCCTCCTTCTTGTGGGTCCTCGAGATCCAGGAGATCCTGCCAGACAGAGGCTCTCCTCTCTCAACTCGGGGCGTGAAGTAATGGCGGAAAAGAGCTACATTGGGAATGACTCCGACAAAGTTTTCGCACAGATGTGCGAAAACGGCCATGGTCAGAACGGCGTTGGGGGTGAAGTCAAGGAGGTGGAACCCGTAGGTATTCATGATGTCGCAGAAGAATTCGGAGAAGGGCGGGCAGAGCCTGCAGTAGAAGAACAGGGCGAAGAATGCGTAGCCGTTCGGAAACATCTCGCAGGCGATGGCTGGGAATACCTTGGTGCGCGGATGCGCCCGCGTCTCCTTCGACCAGAAAAGGTAGAACTTCTCCCTCAGCTCTCTCGCGCCAAGCTGGGGGGAAGACAGCCCGCTTCTTCCGCTGCACCGCGAGACGCAGCGCCTCGGCCGACTTCACGGTCTTCCCCTTCTCGCCTTTCGGAGCCATGGCGGGAACGGTGAGGGGGGGTCGGCAGCGCTGGTGGTGCTGGTGGCGGCGGGGGGCGGAGCGCTGCTCTCTTTCGGCCTTCGGGAAGGAAGGGAGCGGCGGAGGTTTCTGAGGATTGAAGCAAGCAACGGGCGGATGGACGAACTGCCCCTGTTTCTCCTGCTTATAAAGGGGGGAGGGGGCGGACGTTCCGCATTTCCAATTAAAGAAACCACCCACGATCTCCCCCACGACGCCGCGATCGACACGTGCCGTTTGGGGAGAGCGCGGTGGATACGGAGAAAGATTCGGCGTAAACCAGGCCGCGCGTGCTCGTGCACTGTTTTGGGCCTGGCCCAACAGCGCTCGGCACCGTGTATGGCCCAGGCCCGGGGGCTCCTGTCGGTGTACTAAAGTAGGGGTACCTTAGTATCCCGGACTTGTGCACGGGCAGTTGCAGCGTCCCGCGGCAAGGCTTGCCGGGTGACCGCCAAGGATCTCCGCAATTCCTTTGGAGCCATTCAAGAACAACGTATCCAAGACGAGGAGACAAGACCCCGGCGAGAGGAGCTTGCCGGGAAGGCCACTCAAGGCACAAAACCACTCAAGGCACAAGACCCTGGCAAGAGGAGCTTGCCGGGAAGGCCCTCCGAGGCATACCAAGAAACTTGCCGCGACGCGCCACGCGTCCCGGCAAGGCTCGGCGAACGACAAATCCCCGGAAGCGACAAGATAGTAGCCGCGGCAAGGCGCTTGCCGCGGCAAGCTCCCCACTCAGTACCCGTGCTCCAGCTCATCCACCCACGTGTCGCTCTGGGACCTTTCCGGGCGCACGTGGCGGAAGGCTGTGCAGCCAGGGGTACACGGTGGCAAACAACGATGACAAGGCTACCGTCGTGGCAGACGGTGGCGCCCCTGACGGCCACTTTTTGCACTGTTTGGGCGACGGCGATGGGCATTTAATGCCCTTGTCCCCTGCCGTTAGGGTTAGGTATGGAACACTGTTCCACCTACCATGCTTTTTACACTTTTACCCTCGACTGTGTTGCCACCTGTCGGTGACCCCTTGAACGTATAAAAGGAGGCCCATGCACAACGTAGAGGGGGATCGATCATTCTGACGCTCGGTCTTGCTAGCGGCTAGAGTGTACTGTAGCTCTCTTCGCTCCCGAGCAAGAATCCAATACAAACCAAAGCAGGAGTAGGGTTTTACGCATCCTTGCGGCCCGAACCTGGGTAAACTGCTCGTGTGCACGCCTCGATCTGCTCTTCGTGCATCCTCCGCCCCCTGCCGTACCGAAAAGGGGCTCCGTCCCCATAGGTGTTCGTGGGCGATCAGTTTCCCCGACAACTTGTCTCGGACGTGATGCCTATATACAATGATCATGCCTAGATATTCTCATAATTATTCGCTTTTCTATCAATTGCTCGACGGTAATTTGTTTACCCGCCATAGAATATTGCTATCATGAGAGAAGCCACTAGAGAAAACTATGGCCCCCGGGTCTATCTCTATCATATTACTTTCCTGTCAACTAGCCAATTTCTGCCGCCGTTGTTTATTTTCTTTCTTTACTTTCTGTTTCTATACCAAAAATACCAAAAATATAATTATCATCTCTATCAGATCTCACTATCGTAAGTCACCGTAAAGGGATTGACAACCCCTTATCGCGTTGACTGTGAAGTTCTTATTTGTTTGTGCAGGTGCGAGGGACTGGCGCGTGGTCTCCTACTGGATTGATACCTTGGTTCTCAAAAACTGATGGAAATACTTACGCTACTTTGCTGCATATCCCTTTCCTCTTCGAGGGAATACAACGCAAGCTCAAGAGGTAGCAGCCAGCCGCACGGCGTTGGCCCCGCCTCGCCACGTCACTTAAGTGGAGGTGTATTCCCTAGAATACGTCTTCCATGCAGGAAAGCGTATTACCTTCTTCTTTGGCCAAAAATACATTTTCACTTCTCGAAAACGTATTCCCTTCTAATGCACTTTCAGTTTTTCCGTCCAGACCCTATTTGAAAATATTTTTCTTGCAGATAGGTCCCTGGCAGAAAAGTCCTCCTAACTTTTTGCTCGTAACTACGATTGAGGTGAATCCAAAGCCTACTTCTTCATCTCATCGAGCCCGTTCTGTTCACATCATTTTCACTATGGTTTGACATACTGGAAATGACCATTTTTCCCATGCCCCTAATCAGCCCCCTCCGAGAGAGAACCATTTTCGGTGATTCTTTCTGCGGCTTCACCGCACATCTTCCCGGAGCCTTCTTCATCCGCAGGCAAGCCACAGCACCCACTTGCATGGTGGCCATGCAATAGCCATGGTTTTCAACGTGAACCTTTAATAATTGTCTGTTTGTTTACCTTCTACTATTATTGTTGTTTCGGTACTGATTATGGTTTCATGTTCACCTTCGTGTTACGTTTTGATGCATCTGGTTATCATTTATCTTGCTAGTATTACTTTCATGCTTAGTAGTAGTACGTGTTGATGTTGGTGATGGTCTTCGGTACATGACTATCGTCTGTTCCGAGTGTTGTTGCTATGCATGTTCCTTTGCATCCAGTTGGTTAAATGCTTGCATGTAGTGTTGTCGTTATGTTCTTGCATGATAGCTGTTGTTGATGCTAGTAGTTATGCCATGAGTAGTGTTGTGCTCGTGATGCTCGCCAGTATGCCATGCTCATATAGATAAATGATTCACTGTTGTTATGCTTAAGGTTTACGTTGCATCCATGTTTATGTTGGTATCATGCATTATTGTTGCATCATGTTATTTTCATATGACTCGGTTTATTGCATTCAAGTTTAACCGGACTTAAATGGTTGGCTAAGTCATAGTGCTATCGTATCGAGCTGACCAGTGCAACCACACTTGCCTTTATGGGAGGGCCCTAACTGGGTCTATTGTCATGCCTCTCGTCGGTGCCTCCAATGTGGGAAGGTTATGCGTGGGCGCTACCTTGGCCGGGTAGGACGACATAATCCTTGTGTGCCCATGTTTCGTTTTGAGCTCATGTCCCCGTTTGGGATCATTTTTGCCACGATGGTGGTCGTTGATGCCTTTGGTAGGCACGGGGCCACCCATGACTTAGCCCAGTGGGGAGTTAGTCGGAGTGGCCTGGAGAGTGTCATGGGAGAGGACGGATTTGTCGGAACGCTGTTGGTCCACCCGAATGGGAGTGCGAGGCCATGGGTTTCGTGGTGTGGGTACAGTGTGCTAACCTCGGCAGAGTGTGTGTTAAATCTATCGATAGCCGCGCCCACGGATACGGGCCCAGTTCGTAGTCGATCACACTATGGGTCAACAGTAATAATAATGATGTGCTTAATAACAACCCTGGTTCGATGATGGAAGAAGTTGGTTGATCTTTATGTGATCATGAGAGGATCACCGTGGTCTCGAGGATACCGAGTTATTGGATATTTGTGGTGTTATGCGAGAATCATGGGTAAAGGTCAAGCTCCTTGTGGTCATGTATTGATTACTATGGTATTGTTTATACCAAGCTTGATTTGATCCTGAGATGATCGTGTGATGTCCGAGGATGGTAAGTGATGTATGTGATGATTATGAGGTAACCCGGAGTAGAGTAAGTGATGCATGATAGTGTCATCATGTTGCATGTTAGTATCATCATGTTTATATGTTCATGCCATGCTTATATTGTGTTATTGGTATCATGTTGTTCATGCCATGTTGTTTTGATGATATCATGTTAATCAATGCCGTATTCCAGAAGACTTCTCCTCGATCACTAGGCTGGAATACGGGGCGTTCCGGTGTCTCTGAGCTGGGGTGCCACATGCACTAAACTTGCGGATTCCCGAGTGACATTGGAGTAATCTAGGCATAGGGGTTGATGCACTTCTTGTCTTTGTTTCTCCGGTAGAAATCTTGGGGCACTCTTTGAGGTTCTTTGTGTTGGATTGAGTATTATGAATCTGAAATTGCTTGATGCACATCGTATAATTAACTCACGGATACTCGCGGTGACATTGGAGTATCTAGGTGACATTAGAGTTGGTTGATGTGTATCATATGGTGTTATTTTAGTATGAACTCTTGATAGATCAATGGGAAAGGATAACTTGATGTTATGTTAGTACGAACTCTTGATAGATCGATCGGTAAGAATAACTTTGAGGTCGTTTTGTACCCTACGAACAATTTCTTTTTATGTTCTCCACTAGATAGGAACTTTGGAGTGATTCTTCGTCGCATGTTGAGGGATGGTTATGTGATCCAATTATAGCATTGTTAGGAGATTGCACTAGCAAAAGTACGGACCCTAGGCCTTGTTTCAAGCATTGCAATATCGTTTGTGCTCCGTTTTATCACTTGCTACCTTGATGTTTTTTATTGTTACTATTACAAAAACCAATATCTACTATCATTACTACACTTGTATCACCATCTCTTTGCCGAACTAGTGCACCTATACAATTTCCCATTGTATTTGGTGTGTTGGGGACACAAGAGACTTCTTACTATTCGGGTGCAGAGTTTTTTGATAGACCATCTTCATCCTACACCTCCCACGAATTGATAAACCTTAGGTCATCCACTTGAGAAAAAATTGCTACTGTCCTACAAAACTCTGCGCTTGGAGGCCTCAAAGGATCGAAGAAGAGGTGTCTAGAGGGGGGTGATTAGACACTCAACTAGAAAATTAGTAGTTTTTAAGTTCTTTAAGTTGAGGTAGAGTTTTAGCACAAGTTTAAACATTCACAATACATTTCAAGAAAGCATGGCAAGAGTATATGAGCACCAGAAAGTAAAGCATGCAAGTTGCAAGAAAGTAAAGGGATGGGATTGGAGTGTGCAAACGCAGTTGGAGACACAGATGTTTTTGGCGTGGTTCCGATAGGTGGTGCTATCGTACATCCACGTTGATGGAGACTTCAACCCATAAAGGGTAACGGCTGCGCGAGTCCACGAAGGGCTCCACCCACGAAGGGTCCTCGAAGAAGCAACCTTGTCTATCCCACCATGGCCATCGCCCACGCCTCACTAGGGTAGATCTTCACGAAGTAGGCGATCTCCTTGCTCGTACAAACTCCTTGGTTCAACTCCACAATCTTGTGGGAGGCTCCCAAGTGATACCTAACCAATCTAGGAGACACCGCTCTCCAAAAGGTAATAGATGGTGTGTTGATGATGAACTCCTTGCTCTTGTGCTTCAAATGATAGTCTCCTCAACACTCAACTCTCTCACACCGATTTGGATATGGTGGAAAGAAGATTTGAGTGGAAAGCAACTTGGGGAAGGCTAGAGATCAAGATTCATATGGTAGGATTGGAATATCTTGGTCTCAACACATGAGTAGGTGGTTCTCTCTCAGAAAATGAGTAATGGAAGTGTAGGTATGTTCTGATGGCTTTCTCCCCGAATGAAGAGTGGGTGAAGGGGTATATATAGCCTCCACACAAAATCTAGCCGTTACACACAATTTACAAACTCGGTGGGACCGAATCATGAAACTCGGTCGGACCGATTTAGTTCAAAATGTGAACGTTTGGCTTTTCGGTGGGACCGATCAAGGCCGGCCCTGAGGGGGGCAGGGGGCCGGCCGCCCCGGGCCCCCGAAACCAAGGGGCCCCCTCTCCAGGTATATGTGTGAGCATTCGTACCCTAAATTCAGCCATTGAAGGCACTCCAACTGTTGTTCTGTGTGTCAACGCAAGAAGAAAGACGATACGTTATGTTTATGTTCTGGCGCAATGGGCCTTGGGCCTATATTTCTTTATTAGTATTAGAGTATAACGTGAGTTACGTGGTGGTGGGTTGGTTGTCTCGGGGCCTTTTTTAGCAGGAAATAGCGATCCTGTTTGGAAGATTAAAGCGATCGATTGATTTATACTTTCCTCGTTTTCCTACGGCGATGGAAAAGCATCAGCACACCAAGCCAAACCCTAACAAAGTAAAATGAATGGCGGAGATCCAGGAACTGCACACACGACCAACGAGGCGTCCCGCCTGGGCGCACACCGTGGTGATAGCAAAGCAAAGGCACGGCACCGTAGGTACTTTTGTTTTCCCTGCTTTTTATGGTGTCCAAATTTATGTTATGAATTACAGCTGATTGTTTTATCAATATTTTAGTGTAAAATTTTCAGGATCCTTCTCTAGTCTTAAATATTTTTGTGCATAGGCTGATTGTAATTCTCATCTGGCCGATTGTACATTTTGTGCGATGGAATTTTCTCATGCCATCAAAAAAATTGTTTGTAAGTCGGATGGTTAGGAGGATAGGCTATTGGTGGATAGACAACTTTTTGCCCACCTATTATATGGAGTTTTACTTGTGTCTGATTTCAGTGTAAAAATCAAATTTACCTTTCGTCTGATATGAAACATCGTTGCAACCTATTTCTTGGAGTAAATAACTTAAGTTTCTCGACAAATTAATGATCCTATACATAGTTGCTAAATGTAATTTCGACATGCTTATTATTATTTCAATGTTGTATTAAGGGGCCCTGGGTTCTAGTTTCGCCCCGGGCCCCCGATATCTCAGGACCGACCCTAGGACCGATATGATCAACTCGGTGAGACCGATTTCATTAGGTTTAGGGCATAACGTAATCTTGGTGAGACTGATCACATAACTCGGTGAGACCGATTTCTGTAATAGGCACACAAAGGGTTGGTCAGCCAAACTCGGTGGGACCGATTCGCTCATTTCGGTGAGACCAAAATGTTACAAAAAGGCAACAGAGAGTTTGCAATGCTAACTCGATGAGACCAATTCTCACATCTCGGTTAGACCAAAATGTTTCAAATAGGAAACATAGAGTTGGCATTCCCATCTCGGTGAGACCGAGATCCCTATCGGTGAGACCAAAATGATTAGGGTTTTGGCTGTGGCTTTGTCAAGATGAACTCGGCGGCGCCGGATATATCAAATTGATGGGGCCGAGTTTTACTTTAGGTTTAGGACATTTGTGGATATGAGAAAGTGGTTGAGGGCTTTGGAGCATATCACTAAGCACTTTGAGCAAGCAAGCCATTAAGCAACACCTCATCCCTTTTTAATAGTTATGGCTTTCATATGGACTCAATGTGATCTTGGATCACTGAAATAGAAAATGTAGAGTCCTAAGCTTTGAGCTTTTGCCAATCTTCTGTCCTTAGCATCTTGAAGGGGTTCCACATCCTCTTGTCCATGCCACTCCATTGTTGAACTCATCTAAAATATACTAGGTAAAAGTATTAGTCCAACGAGAGATATGTTGACATTAATTACCAAAATCACCCAGGGAGCACTTGTGCTTTCAATCTCCCCCTTTTTGGTAATTGATGGCAACATACATCAAAGCTTTAGTTAAAGATATAGAGAATAGCAAGTAAAGCTTTGGAAAGACATGTAACATTCATGGGGTCCCCCTACATGTATGCAATCATGTGAATATGGAATGTAGATGCATGTGAATGCATAAGCATGTCAGAGCAAGCAATGAGTTACATATATCTTGGATGTATGCATCAGAGCAAATGGATATAGGAAATGTACCTTCATGTTCATTAGTCCTTCTTGCAAACGATATGTACATTAGTGATGTCTACTACGCAACCTTCTTCTTGTAGACGTTGTTGGGCCTCCAAGTGCAGAGGTTTGTAGGACAGTAGCAAATTTTCCTCAAGTTGATGACCTAAGGTTTATCAATCCGTGGGAGGCGTAGGATGAAGATGGTCTCTCTCAAACAACCCTGCAACCAAATAACAAAGAGTCTCTTGTGTCCCCAACACACCCAATACAATGGCAAATTGTATAGGTGCACTAGTTCAGCGAAGAGATGGTGATACAAGTGCAATATTGATGGTAGATATAGGTTTTTGTAATCTGAAAATATAAAAACAGCAAGGTAACTAAAGACAAAAGTGAGAATAACCGATGTTGCAATGATAGGAAACAAGGCCTAGGGTTCATACTTTCACTAGTGCAAATTCTCTCAACAAGGATAACATAATTAGATCATAGTACTAGCCCTCAACATGCAACAAAGAGTCACTCCAAAGTAACTAATAGCGGAGAACAAACGAAGAGATTATGGTAGGGTACGAAACCACCTCAAAGTTATTCTTTCTGATCGATCTATTCAAGAGTCTGTAGTGAAATACCACGAGGCTATTCTTTCCGTTCAATCTATCCTAGAGTTCGTACTAGAATAACACCTTAATACACAAATCAACTAAAACCCTAATGTCACCTAGATACTCCATTGTCACCTCAAGTATCCATGGGTATGATTATACGATATGCCTCACACAATCTCAGATTCATCTATTCAACCAACACAAAGTACTTCAAAGAGTGCCCCAAAGTTTATACCGGAGAGTCAAGACAAAAACGTGTGCCAACCCCTATGCATAGATTCCCAAGGTCACGGAACCCGCAAGTTGATCACCAAAACATACATCAAGTGAACCGATAGAATACCCCATTGTCACCACAGGTATCCCACGCAAGACATACATCAAGTGTTCTCAAATCCTTAAAGACTCAATCCGATAAGATAACTTCAAAGGGAAAACTCAATCCATTAACAGAGATTAGAGGGGGAGAACATCATAAGATCCAACTATAATAGCAAAGCTCGCGATACATCAAGATCGTTCCATCTCAAGAACACGAGAGAGAGAGAGAGATCAAACACATAGCTACTGATACACACCCTCAGCCCCGAGGGTGGACTGCTCCCTCCTCGTCATGGAGAGCACCGGGATGATGAAGATAGCCACCAGAGAGGGATCCCCCCCCCCTCTGGCAGGGTGCTAGAACGGGTCTAGATTGGTTTTCGGTGGCAACAGAGGCTTTCGGCGGTGGAACTCCCCATCTAGCTAGGTTACTTTCCGGAGGTTTCTGTATATATAGGAGGTGTTGGAGTCAGGGCCAAGTAAAGGGGGTCTTCGGCTGTCCACGAGGCAGGGGGCGCGCCCAGGGGGAGGGGGTGCGCCCCCCACCCTCGTGGGCAGCCCGTGGACCTTTTGGTCCTCCTCCGGTACTTTCTAGGCTTCTTCTGGTCCAAAAATAGCCTCCATTGCATTTCAGGTCAATTGGGCTTCGTTTGATATTCCTTTTCTGCGATACTCTAAGACAGAGGAAAAACAGAAACTGGCACTGGGCTCTGGGTTAATAGGTTAGTCCCAAAAATCATATAAAAGTGTATAATAAAGCCCATAAAACATCCTAGAAGGATAATATAATAGCATGGACATATCAAATATTATAGATCGTTCCTTCTCGTCCTCGAGTAGGTAAATGATAAAAAACAGAATTTTTGATGTGGAATGCTACCTAACATAATTCTCAATGTAATTCTCTTAATTGTGGTATGAATGTTCATATCTGAAAGATTCAAGACAAAAGTTTATATTGACATTAGAATAATAATACTTCAAGCATACTAACAAAGCAATCATGTCTTCTCAAAAACATGGCCAAAGAAAGTTATCCCTACAAAATCATATAGTCTGGCTATGCTCCCTCTTCATCACACAAAATATTCATATCATGCACAACCCCGATTTCAGCCAAGCACTTGTTTTCATACTCAGATTTTTTCAAACCTTTCAACTTTCACGCAATACATGAGCGTGAGCCATGGATATATCACTATAGGTGGAACAGAGTGGTGGTTGTGGAGAAGACAAAAAGAGGAAGATAGTCTCACATCGACTAGGCATATCAATGGGCTATGGAGATGCCCATCAATAGATGTCAATGTGAGTGAGTAGGGATTGCCATGCAACGGATGCACTAGAGCTATAAATGTATGAAAGCTCAACAAAAGAAACTAAGTGTGTGTGCATCCAACTTGCTTGCACAAAAAGACCTAGGGCATTTGAGGAAGCCCATCGTTAGAATATACAAGCCAAGTTCTATAATGAAAATTCCCACTAGTAAATTAAAGTGACTAAACATGAGACTCTCTATCATGAAGAACATGGTGCTACTTTGAAGCACAAGTGTGGAGAAAGATAGTAGCATTGTCCCTTTTCTTTTTCTTTTCTTTTGCCTTTTTCCCCTTTTTTGGGCCTTTTTTGGCCTTTCCTTCTTCTTTTTTTTGGGACAATGCTCTAATAATGATGATCATCACACTTATATTGATTTACAACTCGATATTACAACTCCATACTAGAACAAAGTATGACTCTATGTGAATGCCTCCGGCGGTGTACCGAGATGTGCAATGAATCAAGAGTGACATGTATGAATGAATTGTGATGGTGGCTTTGCCACAAATACGATGTCAACTACATGATCATGCATGGCAATATGACAATATGAAGCGTGTCATATGAACGGAGCGGTGGAAAGTTGCATGGCAATATATCTCGGAATGGCTATGGAAATGCCATGATAGGTAGGTATGGTGGCTGTTTTGAGGAAGGTATACGGTGGGTGTATGGTACCAGTGAGAGTTGCGCGGTACAAGAGAGGCTAGCAATGGTGGAAGGGTGAGAGTGCGTATAATCCATGGACTCAACATTAGTCATAAAGAACTCATATACTTATTGCAAAAATTTACGAGTCATCAAAACAAAGCAATCAACGCATGCTCCTAGGGGGAGGTTGGTAGGAGTTAACCATCGCGCGCCCCCGACCTCCACACAAAGGTTGACACTCAATAAATACCTAATGCTCTAACTTCGTCACACAGCGGTTCACCATACGTGCATGCTACGGGAATCACAAACTTTAACACAAGTATTTCTCAAATTCATAATTACTCCACTAGCATGACTCTAATATCACCATCCTCATATCTCAAAACAACCATCAAGTATCAAACTTCTCATAATATTCAATGCACTTTATGTGAAAGTTGTTACTATTATTAGGACTAAATCATAACCTAAGCAAATTGCCATGCTGTTCTAAAAGACTCTCAAAATGATATAAGTGAAGTGTGAGAGTTCATCTATTTCTTCAAAATAAAACCATTGTCGTGCTCTAAAAGATATAAGTGAAGCACTAGAGCAAATGACACACTACTCCGAACCATATAAGTGAAGATAAATGAGTAGTTGAATAATTATGTAACTATGTGAAGACTCTCTAAAATTTAAGAATTTCAGATCTTGGGATAATATTCAAACAGCAAGCAAAACAAAATAAAATAAATTGACGCTCACATATCATGTGGTGAATAAAAATATAGCCTCAAGTAAAGTTACCGATAGACGAAGACGAAAGAGGGGATGCCTTCCCGGGGCATCCCCAAGCTTAGGCTCTTGGTTGTCCTTGAATATTACCTTGGGGTGCCTTGGGCATCCCCAAGCTTAGGATTTTAACACTCCTTATTCCATAGTCCATCGAATCTTTACCCAAAACTTGAAAACTTCACAACACAAAACTTAACAGAAAACTCGTAAGCTCCGTTAGCATAAGAAAATAAAACCACCACTTAGATACTGTTGTGAACTCATTCTAAATTCATATTGGTGTAATATCTACTGTATTCCAACTTATCCATGGTTCATACCCTCCGATACTACTCATAGATTCATCAAAACAAGCAAACAACACATAGAAAACAGAATCTGTCAAAAACAAAACAGTGTGTAGCAATATGTAACTTTCGAATACTTCTGTAACTCTAAAAATTCTGAAATAAATTGGTAGACTTGAGGAATTTGTCTATTAATCATCTGCAAAAAGAATCAACTAAAAATCACTCTCCAGTAAAAAATGGTAGCTAATCTCGTAAGCGCTAAAGTTTCTATTTTTTACAGCATGATCACATAAACTTCCCCCAATATTCCCAAAGGTTCTACTTGGCACAAACAGTAATTAATACACAAAACCACATCTAAACATATGCTTGCAATATTTATTCCTAAACAGAAGCAAAAGCAAAGAAAATAAAATAAAGTTGGGTTGCCTCCCAACAAGCGCTATCGTTTAACGCCCCTAGCTAGGCATGATGATTTCAATGATGCTCGCATAAAAGATAAGAATTGAAACATAAGGTGAGCATAATGAAGAATATGACTAGCACATTTAAGTCTAACCCACTTCCTATGCATAGGGATTTTGTGATCAAACAACTTATGGGAACAATAATCAACTAGCATAGGAAAGCAAAACAAGCATAGCTTCAAAACTTCAAGCACATAGAGAGGAAACTTGATATTATTGCAATTCCTACAAGCATATGATCCTCTCCCATAATAATTTTCAGTAGCATCATGAATGAATTCAACAATATAACCAGCACATAAAGCATTCTTTTCATGATCTACTCGCATTGAAATTTTACTACTCTCCACATAAGCAAAATTCTTCTCATTCATAGTAGTGGGAGCAAACTCAACAAAATAACTATCATATGAAGCATAATCCAATTGAAAACTAAAATCAAGATGACAAGTTTCATGGTTATCATTATTCTTAATAGCATACAAGGCATCACAATAATCATCATAGATAGCAACTTTGTTCTCATAATCAATTGGAACGTTGATACGTCCAAAACGTATCTATAATTTCTGCTTGCTCCATGCTTCTTTTGTGTGATATTGCTATGATATTGATGCACTTCCATACACTTTTGATCATATTTGGACTAACCTATTAACTCAGTCCACCCCAGTGCCAGTTCCTGTTTTCTGCTGTTTTTCTATTTCAGGTTTCCCCCATATTAAAAGTGCTCCAAAAATTCCAGGAAAAATACAGGAAAAATCAGCGTACAGGAAGCTTCGCGAATAACCAAAGCGGGGCCAGAGGGGTGCCAGGGGTGGCCCAGGCGGCCACCTGGCGCGGCCCCACCCCTGGCCGCGCCAGGGGGGCGCCTGGGGCCCCGGCTCCGCCTCTGGTGACCCCCCCTTCGCATATATATTCCTCGCGTCCCGAAACCCTCGAGGACGGAACCCTTTTTCGCGATCTCGCCTCTGTTCCGCCGCCGCAGCGCTTCCAAGATCGGGAGCATCAGGAGAACTCTTCCCGGCACCCTGCCGGAGGGGAGAACCACCACCGGGAGCTTCTCCACCACCATGGACGCTTCCCGGATGAGTCGTGAGTAGTCCCCCTTGGACCATGGGTCCATGATCAGTAGCTATGTGATGTTCTCCTCCCCTCTTTGTTCTTCATGGTTTAGACCTCGTGAGCTGCCCTACATGATCGAGGCACATATGTAATATTTCTGCTGTTGCTATGCTGAGTTTGCTGGGATCTGATGGATTTATGAGACTATGTTCAGATTGTGTTTGAGTAATATATTTGATTAACCTCTTTTATATTTATGTTCTTGAGTAATTCTAGCATGTTCTCCGTTGCTATTTATTGCTTTGGCCAAGTAGTAGGTAGTAACTCCAAGAGGGAGCGTTATGCTTGATTGTGGGTTCATGCCCCCTAATGACTAGCTTGAGTGACAGAAACATGAGTCTAGGGGATGTGATGTTGCCACAAGGGGGAAAACAACGGTGCTTGTACTTGCGGGTGCAAGGATTGTTTACTTTACGCAAAGTTCTTTTAATGCAGTTGTCTGTTGCTTTGAGTCTACACTTTGGGTGGGATTCGCAACTTAATACCAGCGAGATGTTCTGGATAGATATCTCAAGGTGGATGATTAGTAGTAGATGCAGATGGATTTCGGTCTACTTGCCTTGGCGTACCGCCCATGCTTTTGAGCCTCTACCTTTCTTTGCAGCATAGTTAGCATTGGTTTGCGCACATAATCCTGTCAATTGCCTAGCTGTAATTTGTTTACCTCACTTTGCTGTTTTATCGTCTTTTGGGAGAGAGACATCACTAGTGAACATCATGGGACCCCGGTCCATATTACCACCGCTGATCACATCTTCTATTTACTTCCTGTTTTTATTTCCTAGTTGCAGTCATAGCTATCATTATTATCTCTTGTGTTTGATCCTTTGTAAACAACAAGGCCGGAGGGATTGACAACCTCTCTGAACTCGTTGAGAGCAAAGTTATTTGTATCTGTGCGCAGGTCCTGTCAACCGCTAAGTTTCTGGCGCCGTTGACACCTACTTGTCGACCCTCGGAGTCTCACGGGATTCGATCATTGGTATCTTTGCCAAGGGAAATTTGCCGCTACGCTACATCTCAACCTTCCACTTGGGGTAACCAACGAGGGGCGAGAAGCCATCAAGCAAGTTTCTGGCGCCGTTGCCGGGGACTCCACTCTTCAAGATAGGGGAGTTGCACGCTATCTTTTATCTCTGCTTTTTAGTCTTGTTAGTTTATCTTTCAGTTTTTGCTTTAGTGTCCCTTACAGAAAAACCATAGAAATAGTTATCTTGATTGCTGCTGCTATGGGTTCCACCGAGAACACCAAGTTGTGTGACTTCACTAGTCATAACAACAATGATTTTATCTGCACGCCTATTGCTACACCTGCCACTTCAGCACCTTCTTATGAGATTAAACCTGCTTTACTGAACCTAGTTATGAAAGATCAATTCTTCGGTGCTGGAGATGATGCTTCTTTGCACTTAAATAATTTTGTTGAGCTCTGTGATATGCAAAAGTACAAAGAAGTAGATGGTGATATTGTTAAGCTTAAGCTATTTCCTTTCTCCTTGAGAGGAGGAGCTAAAATCTGGTTTCAATCCTTGCCTAGGAATAGTATAGATTCTTGGGACAAGTGCAAGGATGCCTTTATTGGGAAGTACTATCCCCCTGCTAAAATTATCCAATTAAGGAGTAACATAATGAATTTTAAACAATTTGATAATGAACACGTTGCCCAAGCTTGGGAACGCATGAAATCTCTTATCAAGAACTGCCCTACTCATGGTTTGACTACTTGGATGGTTATCCAAACTTTTTATGCAGGCTTGAACTTTACCTCGCGGAACTTGTTAGATTCGGCCGCGGGAGGAACCTTTATGTCAACTACACTTGGTGCTGCCACGAAGCTTCTCGACGAGATGATGACCAATTATTCCCAATGGCACACCGAACGCGCTCCAACAGGTAGGAAGGTAAACTCTGTCGAGGAGATTTCCACCCTAAATGAAAAAGTTGACTTGATCATGTCTCTACTTTCCAAGCAATCTTCTATTGATCCTCATGATGTTCCTTTCAATTCTTTGATTGCTCAAGATCAAGTAGATGTGAACTTTATCTCTAGAAACCATTTCAATAACAATGCTTATAGGAGTAATTTTGGTAGCAACCCTAGACCGTTCCCCTCTAATTCCTATGGGAACAACAATGCTTATCCTAGCACCAAGAACTCCACTTCTGAACTAGAGATTATGCTTAAAGACTTCATCACTACCCAAAAGGCCTTCAATAAGAGTGTAGAAGAAAAACTAGACAAACTAGATAATCTCTCTTCGAAGGTAGACAATTTAGCCATGAGGTAGAGTTGCTTAAAATTAGAACTTCTCCTCTTGAGGAGAGGAAGACCACTCCTATGAATGCTATTCAAGTGCAAATTAATGAAAACATTAGGATGATGGCTAAACTTAAAGAGAGATGCGCTAGAGAAAAGGAGGAAGAAGATAGAATTAAGAGCCTTCCTACCCACCACACTGTTGCTACTATTCAAGTTATTGAGGATATCCAAACTCTTAGCACCCAATGCACTCCTAGTCCCATTGGACCTATTAATGGTGATGCTATGACCTCAACCGTAGAAGAAGAAACTCCTATGACCATAGAAGCTACCAAACAAGTGAGCCTAAAGGACACCACTACCACCTTACTTGATAGTAGTGACCTTGATTTTGATAATTGCACCCTTTCTGAAGTTATTGGTTTTCTTCACAAGATGTCTAGAGATCCCCACACTAGCACACTTAATCTTGCCTTCACGGAGCATATCACTAATGCTCTTATCAAAGCTAGGGAGGAGAAGCTTAGGGTAGAAGCCTCCATACCTAGAAAGCTAGAAGATGGTTGGGATCCTATGATTAAAATTAAGTTAAATAACTTCTCTTGCTATGCTTTATGTGATGTTGGAGCTAGTACCTCCGTTATGCCCAAAAGAATGTATGATATGCTTGAATTGAAACCTTTTGATCCTTGTTCTTTTGGTGTTCGTCTTGTTGATTCTTCCGTAAAGAAACCTTTGGGGAAGATCGACGATGTTCTTATCATTGTTAATGACAATTATGTTCCCGTTGATTTTACTATTATGGATATTGAATGTGAACCTTCTTGTCCAATTATTTTGGGACGTCCTTTTCTTCGCACCGTTGGTGCTATCATTGACATGAAAGAGGGGAATATAAAATTCCAATTCCCTCTCAAGAAAGGGATGGAACACTTCCCTAGAAAAAAGATTAAGTTGCCTTTTGAGTCCGTTACACGGGCTAGCTATTCTCTTACTCTTGATAAAACTTGATCTTCTCTTTTTGCATCATGCCTAGCTTAAAGGCATAAAAGAAAGCGCTTTTGGGAGGCAGCCCACAACGAATTAGGTTTTATTTTTGCTTTTGTTGTGTCTTGATGTTTGTTACTACAGTAGCATCATCATTGTATCTTTTCTTTTCAGCTTTGTGCCAAGTTTAGCCTCCGATTGCAAGAAAGTTCAAAAGTTGTGACGTGCTGTCCAGAAAACAGATTATGTCTTTGGACAGAAAAATTCGAATAAAATCACCAGATCATCTTTTTGATCTGAATTGTTTTGACAGCGTGCTCTATACAATTGGCTTTCGAGCGTCTGTTCTGAGTTTTTTTATTTGAGTTGCAGAAGTGCCCCGAAAAAATCATTTACTACCTGATGGTCTGTTTTTCATAGATTCTGTCCTGTTTTGCCTTTTCTTCGTTTTGCAAACCTTGAGCTTGCTTTTTCTTTGCAAAAACCTGTTGGCATTGTTGAGAAACAGTAGCTCTTCAAGATTATCTTTATTTCCAGTAGGGAAAAGATATTTTATTGTGGGTACTAACCTCGCTAATCAGATTATGATGAGTTATGTATGAAGGGAGTTTTCAAGTGTGCGAGGGAAGATGATAAAAGAAGATTCAGGAGGGTCAAACGCTCAAGCTTGGGGATGCCCCCGTGCACCCCCAAGAAATATTCAAGAAGACTCAAGCGTCTAAGCTTGGGGATGCCCCCATGCATCCCCTTCTCCATCAACAATTATCAGTTCGTCTTTCGTTCCACTATATTTTAATCACTTCATGCGTTATGTGCTATGCTTGGAGCGTCTTGCTCTTAGTTTCCTTTTTAGTTTTCTTTAGCTTTGTTTGATGTTCATAACAAGTTAGAACCCAGCTTTCTTTGTGTGGGAGAGAAACACGCTCCACTTCAACCTATAACACAACATAGGATTGTCATGCTTATCTTTGATGTGTGTGTTCTTTGTCTTTCCATAGCTGATGTCATGTTTAGCTCTTAGTTTTCATGCTTTTCTTTTTAAAGAGCTTTTGTTTAGTTGGTTGCTGAACTCTCTTGAGTTTTCATGTTTATCTTGTTAAGAGAGTTTGCCTGTTGCACTGAGTTGTGTGTCTTAACTTAAAGTAGGTAATTGAGGTTGCTATTTAATTTTAGTAGTAACTTGCAATAGTTTTGAGGTATTGCCATGAGTAATGTCTGAACTTTTGGTGTCAAGAGCTTTAGCCTATTAGTGATAGATGTCGTATTTTGGGCAATCCGTGTTTATTTTCGAAAACCTACAAAATAGTTGAGAACTTTAGCTACTAGATGGATCACTAATCTTTGGATGGATCGAATATTAGAGTACACTCACGTACCATGAGCCGAGGATGCGCAAGGATAACCAAACCCCCATACACTCCTCCTCGGGGTACTTGTCTCTTTGTGAACCTCCTAATTAGATTGAGAGTTACCGATAATAAGTGCATGAGTTCTTCGGACTAATGTGAGTATTCGAAAGTTGACACTTCCACCTAGCCATATTTTTCTAGCCTCTTCGGTACCGTGCAGTGCCCTTTCTCACCTCGAGAGTTGGCGCATACTTCGCCGGTGCATCCAAATCCTTGGCACGATACGCTCTGTCATCATAAGCCTCATTATATCCTTCCTCAAAACAGCCACCATACCTACCTATAAAGGCATTTCCGTAGCCTTTCCGAGATACATTGCCATGCAACATCCATCTTCTCATGACTTGATCTTCATGTCATACATGCTTTTTGCTTGATCGATGAGCCGCATGCTAGTTGGGCCTTGCCCTAATCATTGCTACATGACGCGCTAGTATCATTGCATATCCTGCTACACCGGCAGAGGCATACATTTGCATACATCATGATAGTTTAATTTTCTTTATGTTGAGTACTTTTGTAAAGTGTGAAAGATCTTATATAATTCTTGTAATACATAGAGTGTTGCCCCTAAAGTGAGGAAAAGATCCCAAAGAGGACAAAATCAAAAGATCCCAAAGAGGACAAATGAGAGTTAAATAGAAAGAGCCATTGAGGCCACAAAAAAATAAAAAAAATAGAAAAAAAGAAATAAAAAGAGAGAAGGGGGCACACTACTATTCCTTTTGAGAGATCCACACTCGTACTCCATCTTATACCTTGTACTCCATAGAGATTATCATTCATGCATATAGCTATGTGGGGACCTTCACACCATAGAACTTTGCTTGTATATTCCAATGATGAGCCTCCTCAAAAGAGCTCTAGGTCTTCTTGAGCAAGCAAGTTGGATGCACCCCCACTAGTTCCATTGGAGAGCTTACCTTAGCTCACATGTGCATCCGTTGCATGGCAATCCCTACTCCTCACATCATATCTATCATTTGGCTTTCTCTCGCCTATGATTGTCCTCATTGATGTGAGCCTTTCACACCTTTTTTGTCTTCCCCCTCCATCATTTTTCTCTTTTTGCCATCCTAAGTGTCAGCTTTCTTGCTTACGCTCATCCATTGCATGAGTGCTCAAAATATCGAAAGGGAGTGGATCATTTTGACTTGTACCTGGCTGGTGGTCTGGGGATGAGTCAAGATAAGATTCCAAAGAAGACCAAGTGTGAAACTTTAGTAGATTAAGTTCTCAACAATACAAAAACTATGTTTTACTCTCTCGTATATCCCTATCCCCTTTCTTGCACGCAAACATCATTTGGAGACATTCGAGTCACGGACAGCGAGAGCTCTTGCACCTTTATGTTCTTATGTTACTTGTTACAATGCTAATATAGACTCTTGCTTGTTATGACTTGAATTGAATTACATGCCTTGATTGCTGTACTTAAAAAGTTCTTATATGGTTGGTAGCATGTCACCACAGAAATTATGCTTGTTATCATTTACCTACTCGAGGACGAGCAGGAATTAAGCTTGGGGATGTTGATACGTCCAAAACGTATCTATAATTTCTGCTTGCTCCATGCTTCTTTTGTGTGATATTGCTATGATATTGATGCACTTCCATACACTTTTGATCATATTTGGACTAACCTATTAACTCAGTGCACCCTAGTGCCAGTTCATGTTTTCTGCTGTTTTTCTAATTCAGGTTTCCCCCATATTAAAAGTGCTCCAAAAATTCCGGGAAAAATACAGGAAAAATCAGCGTACAGGAAGCTTCGCGAATAACCAAAGCGGGGCCAGAGGGGTGCCAGGGGTGGCCCAGGCGGCCACCTGGCGCGGCCCCACCCCTGGCCGCGCCAGGGGGGCGCCTGGGGCCCCGGCTCCGCCTCTGGTGACCCCCCTTCGCATATATATTCCTCGCGTCCCGAAACCCTCGAGTACGGAACCCTTTTTCGCGATCTCGCCTCTGTTCTGCCGCCGCAGCGCTTCCAAGATCGAGAGCATCAGGAGAACTCTTCCCAGCACCCTGCCGGAGGGGAGAACCACCACCGGGAGCTTCTCCACCACCATGGACGCTTCCCGGATGAGTCGTGAGTAGTCCCCCTTGGACCATGGGTCCATGATCAGTAGCTATGTGATGTTCTCCTCCCCTCTTTGTTCTTCATGGTTTAGACCTCGTGAGCTGCCCTACATGATCGAGGCACATATGTAATATTTCTGCTATTGCTATGCTGAGTTTGCTGGGATCTGATGGATTATGAGTCTATGTTCAGATTGTGTTTGAGTAATATATTTGATTAACCTCTTTTATATTTATGTTCTTGAGTAATTCTAGCATGTTCTCCGTTGCTGTTTATTGCTTTGGCCAAGTAGTAGGTAGTAACTCCAAGAGGGAGCGTTATGCTTGATTGTGGGTTCATGCCCCCTGATGACTAGCTTGAGTGACAGAAACATGAGTCTAGGGGATGTGCTGTTGCCACAAGGGGGAAAACAACGGTGCTTGTATTTGCGGGTGCAAGGATTGTTTACTTTACGCAAAGTTCTTTTAATGCAGTTGTCTGTTGCTTTGAGTCTACACTTTGGGTGGGATTCGCAACTTAATACCAGCGAGATGTTCTGGATAGATATCTCAAGGTGGATGATTAGTAGTAGATGCAGATGGATTTCAGTCTACTTGCCTTGGCGTACCGCCCATGCTTTTGAGCCTCTACCTTTCTTTGCAGCATAGTTAGCATTGGTTTGCGCACATAATCCTGTCAATTGCCTAGCTGTAATTTGTTTACCTCACTTTGTTGTTTTATCGTCTTTTGGGAGAGAGACATCACTAGTGAACATCATGGGACCCCGGTCCATATTACCACCGCTGATCACATCTTCTATTTACTTCCTGTTTTTATTTCCTAGTTGCAGTCATAGCTATCATTATTATCTCTTGTGTTTGATCCTTTGTAAACAACAAGGCCGGAGGGATTGACAACCTCTCTGAACTCGTTGGGAGCAAAGTTATTTGTATCTGTGCGCAGGTCCTGTCAACCGCTAAGTTTCTGGCGCCGTTGACACCTACTTGTCGACCCTCGGAGTCTCACGGGATTCGATCCTTGGTATCTTTGCCAAGGGAAATTTGCCGCTACGCTACATCTCAACCTTCCACTTGGGGTAACCAACGAGGGGCGAGAAGTCATCAAACGTCTTCCGAAATAGTGGATTCATCAGTAAATAAAGTCATGACCTCTCCAAATCCACTTTCATCAATATAATCATCATAAATAGGAGGCATTCTTTCATCATATTAAATTTGCTCATCCAAACTTGGGGGACTAAAAATATCATCTTCATCAAACATAGCTTCCCCAAGCTTGTGGCTTTGCATATCATTAGCATCATGGATATTCAAAGGATTCACACTAACAACATTGTAATCATGCTCATCATGCACATATTTTATGCCAAGCATTATATGTTATTCTTCTTCTAGTACTTGAGCACAATTTTCCTTCCCATCATTTTCACGAAAGATATTAAAAAGATGAAGCATATGAGGTAACCTTAATTCCATTTTTTATAGTTTACTTTTATAAGCTAAACTAGTGATAAAACAAGAAACTAAAAGATTCGATTGCAAGATCTAAAGATATACCTTCAAGCACTAACCTCCCCGACAACGGCGCGAGAAAAGAGCTTGATGTCTACTACACAACCTTCTTCTTGTAGACGTTGTTGGGCCTCCAAGTGCAAAGGTTTGTAAGACAGTAGCAAATTTCCCTCAAGTGGATGACCTAAGGTTTATCAATCCGTGGGAGGCGTAGGATGAAGATGGTCTCTCTCAAACAACCCTGCAACCAAATAACAAAGAGTCTCTTGTGTCCCCAACACACCCAATACAATGGCAAATTGTATAGGTGCACTAGTTCGGCGAAGAGATTGTGATACAAGTGCAATATGGATGGTAGATATAGGTTTTTGTAATCTGAAAATATAAAAATAGAAAGGTAACTAAAGATAAAAGTGAGCATAAACGGTGTTGCAATGATAGGAAACAAGGCCTAGGGTTCATACTTTCACTAGTGCAAGTTCTCTCAACAAGGATAACATAATTGGATCATATTACTAGCCCTCAACATGCAACAAAGAGTCACTCCAAAGTAACTAATAGCGGAGAACAAACGAAGAGATTATGGTAGGGTACGAAACCACCTCAAAGTTATTCTTTATGATCGATCTATTCAAGAATTCGTAGTAAAATAACACGAGGCTATTCTTTCCGTTCAATCTATACTAGAGTTTGTACTAGAATAACACCTTAAGACACAAATCAACCAAAATCCTAATGTCACCTAGATACTCCATTTTCACCTCAAGTATCCGTGGGTATGATTATATGATATGCATCACACAATCTCAGATTCATCTATTCAACCAACACAAAGTACTTCAAAGAGTGCCCCAAAGTTTCTACCGGAGAGTCAAGACGAAAACGTGTGCCAACCCCTATGCATAGATTCCCAAGGTCACAGAACCCGCAAGTTGACCACCAAAATATACATCAAGTGAACCGATAGAATACCCCATTGTCACCACAGGTATCCCACGCAAGACATACATCAAGTGTTCTCAAATCCTTAAAGACTCAATCCGATAAGATAACTTCAAAGGGAAAACTCAATCCATTACAAGAGAGTAGAGGGGGAGAACATCATAAGGTCCAACTATAATAGCAAAGCTCGCGATACGTCAAGATCGTGCCATCTCAAGAACACGAGAGACAGATCAAACACATAGCTATTGATACATACCATCAGCCCCGAGGGTGGACTACTCCCTTCTCATCATGGAGAGCGCCGGGATGACGAAGATAGCCACCGGAGAGGGATCCCCCCTCCGGCAGGGTGCCAGAACGGGTCTAGATTGGTTTTCGGTGGCAACAGAGGCTTTTGGCGGCGAAACTCCCGATCTAGGTTACTTTCCGGAGGTTTCTGTATGTATAGGAGGTGTTGGAGTCAGGGCCAAGTAAAGGGGGTCTCCGGGCTGTCCATGAGGCAGGGGGCGCGCCCAGGGGGAGGGGGCGCGCCCCCACCCTCGTGGGCAGCCCGTGGACCTTCTGGTCCTCCTCCGGTACTTTCTGGGCTTCTTCTGGACCAAAAATAGCCTCCGTTGAATTTCAGGTCAATTGGGCTCCGTTTGATATTCCTTTTCTGCGATACTCTAAAACAGGAGAAAAATAGAAACTGGCATTGGGCTCTAGGTTAATAGGTTAGTCCCAAAAATCATATAAAAATGTATAATAAAGCCCATAAAACATCCTAGAAGGATAATATAATAGCATGGAACAATCTAAAATTATAGATACCTTGGAGACGTATCAATTAGCAAGAGATCATTATGCACATGAGTGTGATGCATATACTTACCTTGTGGTCTTGAGCTAGCTTTGGAAGAGATGAACCTGAGTAAACAAGGTTAGATAACACAGAAACATCTACTAAACAGAGCAAGAACAGCAAACCACAAGAGTACCAAGATTGGGATGACATGTAGTGAGTAAGTACTAGGTACTCTATTGAAGTATAGACATGTCCCCAGAAAGATATGCAATGAATTCGAAGATTTCCTTCCCTTATATGTCTTTCTCCCCCTGAATATTCTATTTGATAATGGGAGAAGATAGGGAAACGAAAATCAGAGCAAGACAAATACTGACATGTCTTTCTCCTCTAGAAGACATGTGACTTCTCTCCTCTTTTAATACCAAGCATCTGGGAGGACTAGGAAATTTCTCTCTCCCATAGGGTCTCTCTCTCCCTTTGGTGTAAGTGAGCTTGGATGTGATCTCTCTCTCCCCCTTTGACATCAATTTCCAAGAAGGGCTCTTCTGGATTATGAGTCAAGTAGGTTTGCTCCTTGAGTCACAGTACGAAGCAATATGTAGAATGTGATGCTGATATAGGATAAGAATCATTGAGTGGAGCTATAAAAAATATGCAGGATGCAAATGACAAAGTGTCTCCTCAGTATTGAAGTCGGTAACACCGAGCTGTTTTCTTTGATGGCACCGAGGTGGTTTGGTTTGACCGAAAGAGGCAAATCGATGTGTCCAAGTTCAACATAGAGAGAACAATTTTCATCTTAGCTCACTAGGCAAATAAAATCTCACAAAGATTTGCAAGGAATTAACTAAAAGATTTGCAATGAATTGGATGCAGGGAAAAAGAAAAGAAATCTAGATGAAGTTTTTTTTGAAAGGGGAAGCAAGTATGCATGAGACAAATGCAAGAGCACAAAGAAACACTAGAGAACTTCATCTAGAATTGGTCAGCGACAAAGTCACCTATGTTAGAGTATATTGACTTAGGAGTCAAGTGAAGACACTTGATCATAGGTCATACTCATCGTTTAATCTCAAAATGGGGTTGCCATTTTTCGTTTAAGCATTTTGATGTATTCACATCTTGTTGAGCTGCTTTGACCCATGACTTGGGGTAAAGCTTCTCTAAGATGGAATGGCATACCTTGGGTGGTGGTGTTGATCTTGATCATGTAGTTGAACTTGTGTGGGATGCCCAAGGTTGATGTAGCTCATCAAGAATTGGGAGCACCACTTGTAGTTTGAGTTCACCTACCTACATGGGTTAGCTTTGCAAGGAAGAGCACTTGTGTATCCAAAATGAGAATCATGAAGTTTGATACCAAATGAAATTTGATATATAGAAATTGTCAAAGGATATGTTGAAGGGTTTCATGCTTCCTTGTCTTCAACCACCGTATTCTAGAGACTTGGTGATGTAGAGATCGCTCAAGAAATGAGTGAGTTGCAATCTCACAGAGTTGGGCTTATCCAAGTACCTACAAGGGTTAGATAACATGCAAGAGTACAAATATATCCAAGACATATGATCATCATCATAAGAGAAATATCAAGGATTAGTCAAAGGCTCATGCCTTGCATGTATCCAAATGGAGTTGCTACTCCAAGTTTGAGGCATCAATGATGTTCAATTCACCTCTCAACCGACAAAAAACTTTCTCATCAAGCGGTTTGGTGAATATATCCGCCAATTTCTTATCAGTACGAATATTTTTAAGATTGATGTCTCCTTTAGCAACATGATCTCAAATGAAATGATGATGAACTTCAATATGCTTAGTTCGAGAATGTTGCACGGGATTATGAGCAACCTTAATAGCACTTTCATTATCACAAAGCAATGGAACATGTTTCACATAGATCCCATAATCTTTAAGAGTTTGGGTCATCCAAAGTAATTGAGCACAACATGAACTGGCGGCAATGTATTCCGCTTCGGCGGTGGATAAGGGTACCGAGTTTTGTTTCTTGGAGGACCAAGACACAAGAGATCTACCAAGAAATTGATAAGTACCCGAAGTGAACTTTCTATCAACCTTGTCACCGGCATAGTCCGAGTCGGAGTAGCCAACAAGATCAAAATAGTACCTCTTAGGATACCAAATGCCAAAATTTTGTGTGTGAATTAAGTATCTCACTATCCTTTTCACAGCCTTAAGATGACATTCTTTGGGGGCCGCTTGATATCGTGCACACATGCACACACTTAGCATAATATCGGGACAGGAGGCACATAGATATAACAATGAACCAATCTTAGAGCGGTAAACCTTTTGGTCAACCAGTTCGCCATCCTTAGTCAAGTCAAGATGTCCACTAGTAGGCATGGGTGTATTGTTAGGCCCATTTCTGGGAGATAAATCACAGAATAGCCTGAAGTCACACTGGCTCCCAAGAACAACCAGTGGACAACCTTGATATAGATAACCAGTACAATATAGTATTACACAGGGTTGAGTCAGGGTGACTCAACAATTTATTACAACAACTCAACGCACTATGGTGGCGGAATATGACAGTGGGTGGTGGCACTCAACACTGGTACAATAGCATTGAGTCAAGCGTCAGTGTGAGGCTTGACTGTTTGCTTGGTGTGGCGGAAGCTTGACGGATGTTACAAGTGGTAGACTTCATGACACAGGTGTGCTGACTGGGAACCTTCTAAGCGTCGGCCTCGCTAGCGCAATTCTCCTCCAAAAGCTCGTCCTCCTCCAAGTCTGGCCAAGTAAATAGCCAGGGACAAGCCAGTGAGTACTTTTGAATGTACTCGCAAACAATATGAACATAGGATATACTGAATGCAAATGCCATGATAGATGAAACTTTATGCATGCAAACCATTATCAAAAACATGGCATGATAAATCATGGTTAGTGCAGACATAAATATTAATTAGCACCAACAAAATATATATAAAAGAAATGCCGGTCGGATGTCAAGTGACACCACGGTAGGACTTGAAGAGAAATGCCAGACGGGTGTTTAAAAGAGAAATCGGACGATACCATCCGAGAACTCAGGCAACACCACGAAAGGACTTGAAAAGAAATGCCAGCCGGGTGTCCACAAGAGTAGTGGCGTGATAAACCGCCTGAAACTCGAGGGACGCCACAAAAGGACTTGAAAATAAAGGCGAGTGTCCGGGGTAGTCTAGCCAACCCCTGAGACACTCTGGGAAGTAAAAATAAGATCAGAGGGTTAGTCCATAAGCATAATCTTTATCATAAATAAATTCATGATAATACTAGCTGCGACAAAAATATCATGCAAACATAAACATGCTCAGGTTTATTAGTTTCCTCCAGAGACTGACACCGGGACCGATACTTGACCCACCCAACCAAGTCCTTGACCGCGGACGCGGCTATTCGAATAGATATGACTCTGCAGAGGGTGTACTCTTTACCCACGCGCATGGGATTCCCTTAGTCAGTACCGGGGCACTGGCTAATTCCCATTACGGACTTTGGGTTGAAAACCCGCCTGAACCGCACACACCAGAAACCTCCGTCAGATGCCAGGAATCACCCAAAGCATCGTTTCAGAAAACTTTAAGTCAGGGAGGCTACAACCTCCGAAAAGCATGGGATCACTATTAAACGCGCGGATTACAAGGGGTGCCCCCCTCTCGGCTACAACCGGAAACACCCATGCCCCTGACCCGATGACGGCTACAACCTTCATCGTAGTTCTCTGGGTGGTGTGCACCCGAACAGGGGTTATCAACTTACTAAGCCGTACCCTCCTTTCGGAAGGACCCGTGGCAGCACGGTATACGGCTAGGTGTATAGAGCAAGACTCGATCTAGGCCGACTCAGGAGGTGTTATTAAAAATATCACCGGTGTTCTTTAACACCGTCACATGACACCATTGCGTCAGTAAAGGACCGTGCCCTCCGGCACGTCCAAGCCACAAACAAAAATTCTGCCATCTAGTAACAGCATGCATGTCAGAGAGATGCTTGTGTGATATGCAAGCAAGGAAAGGTGACATGACCATGCATGCACTTGTGATATATCATACAACATATACGGTGCAACAACAAGCTATACTAACATGCAAATGCAAACACCATATCCCAAGTTCAAATAATGCTTGCCTTGTCCAAAATAGTCAGGAGAAAACCCCTCTGAAATTCCAGCAAAAGATCCTTCTTCTTTTTCTGAAAATTCAAATTTTTAATTCAATTAAGAATTCCAACACAGTACAGAAAAATGTTCTCAAAATATTTTTAATTAAATCTTAAAAAAACTAGAGAGGAAAATAAAAATTTAGCAAAAAGAATCAATTCATTTGGAGCTATAGTTTAAAAGTTATTAACTTTTTAAAACCAGGGGTCTTTCTGCAAAACAGAAGCCCCTGAGCTGTTTTAAAAGAAAACGGTTCGGCAGCGAATACGCCTTTCAATGGAGAAGACGTAAAGCGTAGAATACGCCTTCGCTGAACACAGAAAATAGAGAGAGAGAGAGCTGACGGGTGGGGGCCACCCGTCGGGTTTAAATTGAGCGCTCGCGCGCGTGTACAGAGAGGAGGCGGCGATCGCCGGCGACGATCGCCGGGGTTTCAGAGCCCGGCGCTGGTCGCAACGTGACCAGCGTGGACTCCCGCATCGGTGAATGGTGGAGGTGGCCACCGACGATCACCTGAACGGCGGTGAGCTTGACGCCGGCGGACGGTGGTTCGGGTGGAGTTGGGGCTCGTCGGAGAGGGCTTTGGGGTTGGAATTGGCTTAGGGGTTCGACGTGGTGGTGGAAAAGAGGTGGACTGGCGGAGTTTGGGTGGCTCTGGTGGAGTAGGGGTGAGGTTTGGTTCGTGGACAGAGGCGGCGGAGCGGTGGCCGGAGAGGGAGAAGAAGACCCCCTCGTGGTCGGGTGAGTGGCGGGGAGGGTGATTGGATGGTGGTGGAGGCGATGGGTGGTGATAGCCGTGCTCGGGGGCCCCTTTTATAGGCGAGCTGAGGGTGGCCGTGACGGCGGATATCGCCGGAGTTATTACGGCCACCGTGGTCGGCTGTGGCCGGTGGTCAGGGGCGGCGAAGCATTTAAGAGGTCGGTGGAGTGCGCCGGAAGTCTCAGTTTGGACGGGCTCGAGCCCGTTGGCCTTGCCCGCGATGCGCTGTCCCGTACGGGTGCGGCGGCGATGCCAAGCTCCGGCGACTGCCCAGCGGGCCCTGGGCGGCTTGGACGGTGCGTCGGGCGTGCGGTGAGGCAAGAGAGAGCGACGCGTGGGCGGGGAATTAGGTAGGGGAGTGCGGCGCAGTGAATGGAGGCCGGTGGCCGTGGCGATCCGCTCGGCCTCGCCGTGGACGAGCTCGGGGGTGGCTGCACCGGCCAGCTGCCAGCTCACCGGCGTGGAGAGGCTGGGCGGTGGGCCAGTGAGGGCGGCGGCATTGAAGGTAGACGACGACGCCGTGCGGGAGGGGAAAGAGAGGAGTGCACGGCATCGCCGGCCCCTGTTGACTGAACTAAATTCAGTTAACTGAATTAGATTCAGTTATGAACAGTGCGTAGGTTAGGTGTTTGATGAAATGTTTGAGGGTGCTAGGCTCCTTGGATGGTCATGAGACTTGCTGTGGTGGTGTATGGTTGCTCAAAATTGAGTTTGCCAGAAGGCCAAAAATTTTGGTGGAGTTTGGAAATGATTTGGAGCAGGAAATTGATTTCTGGACCAAATTTGAATTGAGTAGAATTTGAACTTTTTGAACTGTGGGACCAAATGTTTTTGAAGAAATGGGTTAAGGGTACCATGTATATGCAGAGATAATTTTGGTGGTGGCAAAAGAGTCATAGAAAATATAGTTCCTTTGTAATGTCAAGAAACTATGATTATTTCAAATTCCATCTTTGGAATTTAAAATATTTTGAAGAAATATTTTTGTGGAGTGAAAAGGAGTTGAATAAGACCATAGAAGATGTGCATGACTTGAGAGGTAATTCTTGGAGTGGCAGAAAAATATTTGGAGTGGTTTAGGGTGCTAGAAGGGGTGAAAAAGGCTTTTGCCTTTGAATTATAAAAAACCAAAACCTAAAACTCTTTAGAGAGAAATAGTTTTGAAAACCTCCAAAAATAAAATAACCTAAATAATTACCACCTTCAAACAGAACCCTCCAAGAAAATTTTTAAATCCTAACTAAAGTTTGAAAAAGTTTTCAAAACTCCAAGTAAATATTTTTGGGGTGTTACATGTATTCATACCTTTGCATTCTTGCATGTTGAACTTCTTGAATAAGTCCTTGGTGTACTTTGTTTGAGAGACAAAGGTACCCCCCCCCCCTTAGTTTGCTTGATTTGCAAACCAAGAAAGAACTTGAGTTCACTCATCATAGACATCTCAAACTTCTCTGACACTAGCCTTCCAAACTTTTCACTAAAATGGGGGTTAGTCGAACCAAATATAATATCATCAACATAAATTTGGCACACAAATAATTCTCCATTAACCCTTTTAGTAAAAAGTGTTGAGTCAATTTTCCCAAATTCAAAGCCTTTTTCAATAAGAAACTTGGTCAAGCATTTATACCATGCTCTAGGAGCTTGTTTAAGACCATAAAGAGCTTTGTGAAGTTTGTAAACATGACTAGGTTTCTTGGGATTAACAAAGCCGAGAGGTTGTTTAACATAAACTTCCTCCTCAATTTCACCGTTGAGAAAGCACTTTGAATGTCCATTTGGTATAAAGTGATATCATGGTGATTGGCATAAGCAAGTAAGATGCGTATGGACTCAAGTCTAGCAACGGGGGCATATGCCTCACCGTAATCCATACCTTCGACTTGAGTATAGCCTTGGGCGACGAGACGGGCCTTGTTGCGCACAACTTATCCATCTTCATCTTGCTTATTCCGAAACACCCATTTGGTTCCAATGACATTGTGATCATTGTCGGGCTTCTCAACCAATGTCCAAACTTGGTTTCTCTCGAAGTTATGTAGTTCCTCATGCATAGCATTCACCCAATCCGGGTCTTCAAGGGCATCTTCAACCTTCATAGGTTCAAGGTTAGATATGAAAGAGTAATGTTCACAAAAGTTTGCTAAACGAGATTTAGAGCGAGTGATTCTCCCGGTTTGGATGTCATTGTAGATTTGCTCTACGGGGTGATCTCTAGAAATTCTTGCTCTAACTCGTGAGAGCTTTTGTTTGGGTCGGGGTGGAACATCCTCTTCATCATCTTGTTCTTCCTCTTGGCCTTCTTCGTTGTTGGTGTTGTCGTTCTCTTGTCGAGGTGGAGAAGGAGATTGATTAGGTTCATCTTGGTGTACTTCCTTGTTTTCTTCATCTTGACGTGTCCCACTTGTGGATGCCTCCGTGCCAACTCTTGGTTCACCTTGTCGTTAGGTAGAAGCTTCCACTTGGACAGACAAGGTACTCTCCTTCACATCCATTGGGCGAATCTTGCCAATAGACAAGTCTTGTATTGCCTCCGAAGGGTCTTTGTCTCCTACATCAATTGGCAATTGCTCTACTTGCGAGCTGTTAGATTCATCAAACTTCACATCTACCGTCTCTTCAACCTGTCGGGTGAAATTGTTGTAGACACGGTAAGTGTGAGAGTTTGAGCCATAACTGAGTAGAAAACCTTCATGAGATTTCGGGGCAAATTTTGAACGACGATGCTTGTCAAGAATGTAGCACTTTGAGCCAAATACTCGAAAGTATCCAACTTGGGGTTTGTTACCGGTGAGAAGCTCGTATGCCGTCTTGCCGAGAAGTTTGTGAAGATATAGGCAATTTGTAGCATGACAAGCTGTCTCAACGCTTCTACCCAAAAGTGTCTTGGCGTCTTGTACTCATCGAGCATTGTTCTCGCCATTTTGATGAGTGTCCGGTTCTTCCTCTCAACAACTCCATTTTGTTGAGGCGTGTACGTAGCCGAGAACTCATGTGAAATCCCTTCTTTGTCAAGAAAGGTATCCACATTGGCATTCTTGAACTCCGTTCCGTTGTCGCTGCGAACCTTCTTGATCTTCACTTCAAATTGATTTTGGGCCTTCCTAGCGAAGTTCTTAAAGATCTTTTGGACCTGCGATTTATCATCAAGAAATAACATCCACGTAAATCTTGAAAAATCATAAAAAATGACCAATCCAAAAGAGTTACCACCGAGACTCTTGTAAGCATTGGGACCAAAAAGATCCATGTGAAGCAACTCAAGCGGTCTTCTCGTAGTCATGATGTTTTTCACGGGATGGCTTCCTCCAACTTGTTTTCCTGCTTGACAAGCACTACAAAGTCTATCCTTGTCAAATATAACATCTTTAACACCAAGGATATTGTTAGGGATATGACTAGCAGGTATAAACCGGCTAGTATAAACCGGCTTTATTAATATTATACTTGTTTGTAATATTTAGTGAAGGCTACGGCCCATAAGATCTTAGGGCCCATGTATAGAATTAAGGTTTGTAAACCGCCCCGTGATGTAACTTGAGAGATAAGGAAGAAAAGACAGAGACCGAGGCGGACACAAATATGAGCCGGCCTCGGGACTCTGTAAACCGGACCAAGCGTACCCTCTATATAAAGGGGCGGCCCGGCGACGGTTCAGGGACAAGCAACAATCAACCCGTCGAGACGCAGGCAAGCGAATCCGCTCCCTGTAATCCGACGCCCAAGCAATACCAAACCAACTAGACGTAGGCTTTTACCTTCATCGAAGGGGCCGAACTAGTATAAACCTTCTGTGTCCTTTGTGTGCTATGAACCCCTTCAAGCTAACCCGTGCGATGGTTCCATCATCAAGTCCGTTAAACCGGACATCTGCCGTGCTATTTCCACGACAGTTGGCGCCCACCGTGGGGCCTGCGCACGATGGTTTCGAGTTCTTGAAGGGCAGCTTCAAAGGGCTCAAGGGTTACGCGGTCGGCCGGATGACCAAGAGTCGCCGCGGCCGGATCTACATCGACGATGCAGGTTGGGGACCGGAAACCGATTTGATTGAATACGGGTACCGGGTTCCCTTCGGCAGCATCCAAGTCTTCATTGGCAAAGTCGGCGAACCGGGACCTGAGCCGGACGTCTTCCCCAACATCATCGAGCTGGCTCAGCGTACGAGAGCGGCCCGGATTCAGCCCGCCGTGAAGCATATGTTCGTTGGAGCAATCCACAGAGGTCGAGCCCAGGACGGATCGGAATCTGATGGTACAACAGTTGTCTACTCAGACGACGAGTCTTCATCCGGAGAAACTGAATCTCTGTATCAGTTGCAGGACGGCCGGTCTGAGGGCGAGCCCGATGGAAACAGTATTCCGGGCCCCTTCGGCCCGCCAAACCGGGTGGCTGTCTTTATGGCCGGTTCACAGCCCCCAGGGAACGGGACGAGAGCAGAAGCTGGAGCGGGGGGAAGCGGCCCAGCCCCCTCGCTTACGGAAGTTCTATCCACCTTGATCGAGAAGTTCACAGCTAAAGCGGTGGAAACGGTAGCTCCAGCAGACAAGGCGCATCATGATGCAGAGCTCCTTCAGTTGAAAGGCCGGATCGATCAGTTAAAGGAAGACCTAAAGGCAGAGAGAGAGATGATAGCAGTGAGACAAGCGGAATTGGATGATCAAGCCTTTTACTTAAGGATGGAGCAAGCTTCTATGGAAGGAGTAAGGGGACGAAAGTACCAGTCTCCTATACCGCCGGTTTATGAAGCAACGAATCTGTTCAGGACACCTGGGGCTGGGACTAGTAACAATCCGGCTTCAAACCGGAGGGCACCTCCGGCCAGGGAGGAGCCGGTTCAGCAACCCACCGCAGAGCGGGAGCGCCGGATTACGTCGGCACCTTATGTTCCCGTCCCTCCAGGTCATTATTCAAACCCTTTGGATAACATCGCTGCAGCAGCGGCGCGTTTGGCCGCTTTACCTGCGGAAGAAACGTCTCCGGTGGCGATAGAGGCGCGCAGGGTCCAGAAGCTACTTAATACGGCGTTGATACAGCAGCAGGCATATTCTCATAGCAGGGAGAGGTTACATTCAACACCGCGTCCCAGCCGAAGTTATACTAGGCATTGGGAGGAGCCAGAAGTATCTAGCAGTGAACGCAGGAGGCATCAGCGCAGGCAGGATAATCCGGCAGGGGCGGCGATACCAGCTCCAGACATAAACCGGGTTAGATCAGGTGCCAGGGAGGAGATTCGTCAAACGACGCCGGTTCACACAGCCACTGCAGAAACAGGAGTTACGACGAGTTCTTTCGGGGTGCAGTGTCTTGTCCCCGCTTTACGGAGTGTCAAGCTGCCTAAAGATTTCAAGGGGCCCCGCAAGGTACCTAATTACACAGCTGATTTGGCTCCGGAAGCTTGGGTTGAAAGTTATGAGATGGCCATGGAGATGCTGGACGTGGATGAATCGGCTTGTGCGAAATATTTTACTATGATGCTCGAAGGCATGGCCCGGACTTGGCTGAAAGCTCTACCCCCGAACTCTATTGGGTCATGGGGGGAACTGCGCAGCCAGTTTATCAAAAACTTCAAGGATACATGCAAACAGCCGATGTCAGTGATAGATCTAGCAGCTTGTGTGCAAGGAGAGCAGGAGTCTACAGCAGCTTGGGTACGGAGAGTAGCAGAGATTTTACACTCTTCGAATGGTATTAATCCTAGTACGGCAATAGTGACGTTGGAGAACAATTGCCGGTTTGAATCTTTAAAGTTAAAGCTCGGACGGCTTAAAAGGGACTGCAATGATATGGGAACTTTAATGAGTGCCCTGGTGAAGTACGGAGACTCTGATAACACAAAGTATCCAGAAGCAGAAGGAGACAAGGCTGGGAAGGTTGGCAAGTCTGGTAAACCGGCGCCAATCAATCCGGCTACTTCAAGTTTTTTGGGCAAACGGAAAGCAGAGGGTGGTTCTGACTTCGTGGCTAACACTCAAGTTCAAGGGGGTTTTCAGCGTAGCCCGGGAGATCCATCTTCACAAACCGGCGGAGGAGCTTTTGGCTGGGATCAGGAGTTAGATCAGCCTTGTCCAAAGCATAGCGGAAAAGGGAAGGTGGCGAAGCATACCATGAGAGAGTGCATACCCCTTATGAAGGCAATAGCGGGCCGTTTCAATCCTCATAATCGGCCCCCAAATAGCGGCTCAGGGCCTGGATTTTATGGTCCGGGTCATCAGGGGAACAGCTCCGGATCAGGATATAGGGGCAGTAACAGTGGTTATCAAAACCGGGCAAGTAATCAGAATAATCAAGGAAATTATAATGGTCAGGGCAATCAATCACATCATCAAGGTGGTTACAATAATCAGAATAATCAGCAGCAGGGCCAAGGGAATTATAATAATCAGGGAAATCAGCAGCAACAGCGTCAGCAACAGCAGCCGCAATCTGGATATCAGAGTAATCCGAAGGAGTTAAGCAATGGGCAATATCATGTCTTCACCACAAGTTTGTGTAAGAGAGACCAGAAGGTTTTGAAGTGGGCTGTTAATGCAGTGGAACCGGCGACACCGCAATTTCTTCGATGGTCGGAGCAGCCCATTGTATGGAGCAGAGAAGACCACCCAATACGGGTGGATAATCCGGGCCATTTAGCCTTGGTGGTAGCACCTCAAGTGGGAGGTTACAAATTTACTAAAGTTCTCATGGATGGTGGCAGCAGTATCAATATCTTATATTATGAGACTTTCCGTCGTATGGGTTTGACAGATAAGAAGCTAAGGCAATCAAACACAGTGTTTCACGGAGTGGTCCCAGGTAAGTCAGCATATCCGGTTGGAAAGATTGACTTGGAAGTTACCTTTGGGAACGAATATGACTCCAGGTCAGAGATGATCACTTTCGAAGTCGTTAAGATCAAAAGTCCATATCATGCTCTGTTTGGAAGGACGGTTTATGCTAAGTTTATGGCTAGGCCGTGTTATGTTTATTTGCAGCTTAAAATGCCGGGTCATAAAGGCACAATTACGGTTCATGGGAGTCGCAAGATAGCAGTGGAATGTAAGGAAGGTGATGCAGCTTATGCAGAAGCAGTATGTGCCACAGAAGAGTTGAAATTTTATAAAGATAATGTTGATCCGACAGATATGACTCCGCTGAAGAAGCCAACTACCGAGCATGATCCGGCGTTGAAGTTTAAATCAGCTGAAGAGACCAAGCAAGTTGATTTTGTGCCTGGAGATTCGTCTAAGCAGTTCACTATCAGCGCTAACCTGGATCCCAAATAGGAAAGCGCGCTCATCGAGTTCATCCGTGAGAACCGGGATATCTTTGCATGGAAACCTTCTGACATGCCGGGTATACCGAGGGAACTCGCTGAGCACAAGTTAAATATTGATCCGAAGTTTAAACCGGTTAAACAGTATCTGCGCCGCTTCAACGAAGAGAGGCGCAAGGCTATAGGAGAAGAAGTGGCCAGACTTTTGGCCGCAGGGTTCATAGTGGAAGTTTTTCATCCGGAGTGGTTAGCTAATCCGGTGCTGGTCTTAAAGAAGAATGGGAAGTGGAGGATGTGTGTGGACTACACGGACCTCAATAAAGCTTGCCCAACTGATCCTTTTGCTCTACCTCGCATCGATCAGATCATCGATGCCACGGCGGGGTGTGAGCGGTTAAGTTTTTTGGATGCATATTCAGGGTATCACCAGATCAAGATGGCAGTGGAAGACCAAGAGAAGACAGCTTTCATAACTCCTTTTGGTGCTTTTTGCTATGTGTCTATGCCCTTTGGGCTTAAGTGTGCACAGGCAACTTATCAGCGTTGCGTTCAGAATTGCCTGAAGGGGCAAATAGGGAGGAATGTGCATGCCTATGTGGATGACATTGTGGTCAAATCAAAGAAAGAAGGAACAATGATAGAGGATCTTAAGGAAACCTTTGATAATCTTCGGGCTTATAGAATGATGCTTAATCCGGAAAAGTGTGCTTTTGGTGTTCCGGCAGGTAAACTACTGGGATTCTTGGTTTCAAACAGAGGAATAGAAGCTAATCCAGAGAAGATCAAGGCCATCACGTCTTTGACTAAACCGGTTTGCATTAACGATGTTCAGCGCATAGCCGGCCGGATCACAGCATTAAGCTGGTTCATCAGTCGCTTAGGGGAGAAGGCGATCCCACTTTACCAGATGTTGAGGAAAACAGACCGGTTTATCTGGGGTGATGAGGCAAACGCAGCATTTGAGGATCTAAAACGGCAACTAGCAAAACCACCGGTTTTAGCTGCTCCTATTGACAAAGAGCCTTTGCTGTTATATGTTGCTGCTAATACACGGGCCGTCAGCGTTGCAATTGTGGTTGAGTGCAAGGAAGCAGGGAAGGAGTACCCGGTTCAGCGCCCGGTTTATTATGTGAGTGAAGTACTCATTGAATCCAAGCAGAGGTACCCTCATTGGCAGAAGTTGGTCTATGGTGTGTTCATGGCGAATCGAAAACTGAAGCACTATTTCCAAGGACATCCAATAACTGTGGTTAGTTCAGCACCATTGGGGGATATAATCCAGAACAGGGAAGCTACGGGCAGAGTAGCAAAGTGGGCCATTGAGCTCAGCCCGCATGAGTTGAAATATGTACCACGCACCGCTATAAAATCTCAGGCATTGGTAGACTTCATCAATGACTGGACAGAGTTGCAGACTCCAGAGGAGAAGCCGGATCTAACTTACTGGACGATTCACTTTGACGGTTCAAAACAGCTGGAGGGCTCGGGGGCTGGAGTTGTTTTAACTTCCCCCAGAGGTGATAAATTTTGTTATGTCCTCCGCTTATTGTTTCCTTGTACTAATAATGCAGCAGAATATGAAGCATTACTTCATGGTTTGCGGCTAGCAAAGGAGATGAACTTGAGCCGGGTTAAGTGCCTGGGCGACTCAGATCTGGTGGCACAGCAAGTTTCTGGCAAGTGGGATTCAAGAGATCCCCTCATGGCAGCTTATAGACGAGAGGTTGAAGCAGTCGCAGGATACTTTAAAGGTTATCAGGTGGATCATATAGACCGGCGGAGGAATGAAGCGGCTGACGCTTTAAGCCGGCTAGGGTCGCAACGTAAACCGGTGCCACCAAACACCTTTTTGGATGAGTTGCACAGTCCGTCGGTTCAGATACCGACGGAAGAAGACCTAGCTGTTCCGGACCCAGAGGCACAGTTAGTTGCAGCACTCCATATTATTCCGGATTGGACGCTGCCCTATTTGGCATACCTGAGCCGAGGAGAGTTGTGAGATGACGAAGAGGAAGCACGACAGATAATCCGGCGCTCTAAGTCCATGACAATTGCAAACGGAGAACTTCACCATCGCAGTACTTCTGGAGTATTTCAGCGATGTGTATCAGCTGAGGAAGGTTGTGAGATTCTTCGTGAGATTCATGAAGGGGATTGTGGCAGATCTGGTTAACTGCTCATGCAGATGCGGCAGATCTGGTTCGGAAGTGTGACGCTTGTCAGAAATTCTCAAGGCGTGCTCTGGTTCCGGCACAGGAACTCCGGATGATACCAATAACTTGGCCTTTCGCAACTTGGGGGCTTGATATGGTTGGGCCTTTCAAGCGATCCCAAGATCAGAAAACTCATCTACTAGTGGCAGTAGACAAATTTACAAAGTGGGTTGAAGCGGAGCCTATAAGCAAGTGTGCTGCGGCAACTGCAGTTAAATTCATCAAAAAAGTAATATTCCGTTTTGGCTTTCCACACAGTATCATCATAGACAATGGCACCAATTTATCCCAGGGTGAGATGGAAGAGTTCTGTCAACGAGAGCATATTCGTTTGGACGTATCTTCTGTGGCCCACCCCCAATCCAACGGTCAGGCTGAAAGGGCGAATCAGGAGATTTTGCGAGGAATCAAACCCCGGCTTATGACGCCTTTGCAGAGAACCCCAGGATGTTGGGTTGAGGAATTGCCATCTGTTCTTTGGAGTATTAATACTACACCAAACCGGTCTACAGGTTACACACCTTTCTTCATGGTTTATGGTGCTGAAGCAGTTCTTCCGAGCGATATACGTCATGATTCACCAAGGGTGACGGCCTATGTGGAAGCGATCAATGAGGAGTCAAGACAGGACAGTTTAGACCGGCTGGATGAAGAGCGTGATATAGCTGCAGCACGATCGGCGATTTATCAGCAAGACTTGCGCAGATATCATAGCCGCCGGATTAGAACAAGGACGTTCCAGGAGGGTGACTTGGTACTCCGGCTCATCCAAGATCAAACAGATATGCACAAGCTATCCCCACCTTGGGAAGGGCCCTTTGTGGTCAGCAAGAATCTACACAACGGCTCATATTACTTGGTGGACGTTCGGGAACACAAGGATTCACGGACATCAGAAGAAGAGACGAAGAGGCCATGGAACATCGCCCATTTACGGCCATACTATACTTGAGCTACGTGCTCCAATGTATCCTATGTATATATTATGAGTAATGAATAAACTGGCACCCTCGGTAAACCGGGGGCTTAGCCCTTTTTCCATATGCAAAAATCTTGTGAAAGCAACCATACAAGTTTATTGTCAGATATTATATTTTAATATATTGTCCGGTTTAGAAATTAATTTTTTGCACAATATGCAAAGGAGCAGTAAAACTCTCTCAAAAACATAAGATCATATCCGGTTCAAGGAGAGAAGGCTTCACAAAGTACCCACCGGTTCAGGAGGAACCCTGGAGACCCTCTGAAAGGTTGGATAAATCCACATTCAGTGATTGGTTTACATTGACCCACCGGTTCAGGAGGAACCCTGGAGGCCCTCTGGGAGTGGTATCGCCCACTCCCAGTGATCGGATCAGTTTCCTAGTTCTACCGACCCTCTGAAAAGTTGGATAAATCCACGTTCAGTGATTGGTTTACATTGACCCACCGGTTCAGGAGGAACCCTGGAGGCCCTCTGGGAGTAGTATCACCTACTCCCAGTGATCGGATCAGTTTCATAGTTCTATCGGCCCTCTGAAAAGTTGGATAATGCCACGTTCAGTGATTGGCTAGGCCCTCTGGGAGTGTTGGCTAATCCACGTCCCATTGATTGGCTCAGTTTTTATTTGCGGTTCTTTCGGCCCTCTGAAAAGTTGGATAAATCCACGTTCAGTGATTGGCTAGGCCCCCTGGGAGTGTTGGCTAATCCACGTCCCATTGATTGGCTGAACCTTGCTTTGAGCCTGGCAGCTCTTAAAAAGCCTCGACTACATGGTCTTATTTGCAAAATTTGCATCTTTTTGTGTTTGTGTTTTATAGCTCTTTAAAACCGGATTGGAACAGCTACAGAAGCTGACCACATATCTATGAAATGGAAAGTCTGGATCAGGAATACCAGTATCAGTAAAACCGGTGTTCATTATAACCCGGATCATCTATCAGGCAATAAGCCACAAATTTCTGAACAAAGTTTCAGAACAAGATAAACCGGAGTCTATCATCTCAACCCAGGTCTCTAATTAGATCCATGACGATCTTCATAAAGCGACTTTAAAGTCCTACCGGCTTAAAGAATATTGAGCACGTATAATCTCAGGTATAAAAGTTATTTTTAGTATAAAGATATGCTTATTTGACGTTTTAAGAGAACAAGTTAATCCGTCCAGTGGTAAGCCACTAGGACATATTTTCGATATTTTTTCTGCATGAGCAGAGGGTATGGAAGGCAACCAATATCAGACAAACAGGTCAACCGGCAAGTATTTCATAAAGACAAAATATCCGGATTGAAGCACATTAAGTTTCGGCTAACCTATTACAAGGCATAGCAAGCCCAACAGTTTGGAAACATTGTTTGGCGAAACACAGATTACGATTACAACAATAAAATTCGAAGTTATGCTTCTCCTTGCTAAGACGGCTGGACATCGCCTTGATCCGGAACATCTTCATCTTCGTGAAGCGGTTGGAAGTCCGGTACACGCCAGTCAATCTTCATCAAGGCCCGGAAATACACCTCATCGTTGATAAGTTCAGAAGGGTCAATGTCAGGAGCAAAGGTGTGAGGACGAACCGGCGGAATTAAGTTGACGGTATCATAGACCGGTCGCTCCACCCGCTCGTTCTGCAAATTATATCCCGGATGATATCTGGACAAGTCAGATTCAGCTGCAAGCTTGCTGGCGAGGGGACGCATCTCCTTCGTCAGGGCATAGAGATCCTTTTCGGTAAAGGCTGAGCCATCATCTTTTGTATCTGGAAATCCGGTTAAGGCCTCCTCCGGATCAAGATCCGGGACCCAAGCCTTAGCCCTCGTAAGGGCCAGAAGAGCACCACCCCGAGCGGCAGATTTCTTGACTTCTTCAAGACGAGCCGGCAAAACAGATAACTTGTTCAAAGTATCTTGGATCGTCGTAGGGGCCGGTTTACCAAAAGAAGTGGCACTGATGATCCTCTCAGTGCCGGAGTACAGCTGCTCGACCAAGGTGTAGCATGCTTTAAGTTTCTTCCGTAAGTCATCCCCAAGATGGGAGACACAGCGCCCTGCACACAAGTATTATAGTTAAACCGGCACAAAACGGAAATTACAAAGATAAAAGCACGAGTTCAGATTATACTTACCAAAGACAGCAGAGGTCATCAAGTCAATTTGTCGTCTTAAACCGGTCAATTCTTCTGTAACCGGATTAAGCGCTCCTTCAGCGTCCTGCACCCGTTTCTCCAGATCTTTCTTTTGAACCTCAAAAGCAGTCCGCTCTTCTTCAAAGTATTTCTTCAGGTCTTCAGCAGTTTTTAAACTCACCTGAAGGTCTTTTTTAGCCTTTGAAGCGGCAGATTCTGTTTCAGTAAGACGGCTACGAAGTTCATTGATTTCAATAGCATTCCGGTTCAACTCAGCCTGCAAGCACAGTTAAAAAAACAAGAGGTACAAATCAGACAAGTCTCAAGCACACAAACAAGTTGTCTACTTGACACTTGGGGGCTAATGGCAGTTGAAGCAATAAACAAACAGCAATTCAAAGTTACAAGTCTCAAGCACACAAACAAGTTGCCTGCTTGACACTTGGGGGCTAATGTATGGTTGAAGTATCATCAGCAACTTTTACAAGTATCAAATACATAAACAAGTTATCTACTTGATACTTGGGGGCTAATGTAAGGATCAATTGTTCAATCTACAAAGTTCCGGTTCACCTTCAGCACGCAGCTAAACCGGAACTTGGGGGCTGCTATGAGATAGAAACACATCAAAAGAACAAAGTCAGAAGAAGAGGTTTACCTCATATTTTTCCCTCATTAAGTTAACCAGGCTGGCTTCATAATCCCGGCTGCTGTGGAGCCGGTTTAAATACCCGGAGTAAATTTCTTGGGCGCTCATATCGGAAAGGCTGGATATTTCAGTATTCCATTTCCCCTTTTCTTGAGATAGCTTTTCCGTTTTAGCTGTATGTTTGGCTAAAACGGTGGGCTCAGCCGGAGCAACAAAGGCAGCCCCAGTTACCACAACATCAGGAGAGGCAGGCACGTTTGGGGGAGTGGCAGTATGAGCCGGATTGGGAGACACCGGATTAATCTGAGGAGAGTTAACCCGGGCCGGACTTGGTGGATTATGGGCATCTTCAGCTATAGGATTCTCAGGAGCAGAGATGTGCTCTGTAGGCACAGGGTCTTCAAGAGGAGTTACGGGCTCGCCCTCTGAAGGAACAGTTGTTAACGGATCAGCAGCCGGATCATCTGCAATAGGTTCAGCAGGAGGCTTATTTGCCTTGGGCTTCTTGCTGGGTTTTGGTTTGCTGGAAAAGTATGCAAAATGAGTTGACATTATAAAGCAAAAGGGATCATAAACTGGCAAAGGTGAGAAAAGTTACCCTGGGACAGTTTTCAGTGGAGGAAGCTGTGTGGCGGTCGATTCACCAGAAGAGGACAGTGGAGTTTCCTGATAATCAGGGTCAGACGGTTTAAGAGGTTTTCGGATAAGCCCGGCCTTGGGATGAAGGGGAGTCGGAGAAAGTATCACCTCAGCACGGCATTTTCGAACCGGAGTTAAGGAAATCCCGGATGATTCCACCGCCAGGCCGCTGTGGCGAGTGGTCCGGCGAAGAGCTTCGTGCTGCTGCTTCTTCAAAATAAAATTAGGATCCAACTGAGCATAAGGATGAGAAAATTGGTATTTCCGGACGGTCCGACGACTTTTTTGTGGAAGAGGTTCTGAGTCAGAGGAAAGAATGGTTACCTCAACTTCGGCCGGATTATCACCTTCAGGCAACTCCTGTGGAAAAGTTATCATTAGATATAGTTATAAGTATACGAAAGCAAAATCTAAACCGGATTAAAGCATACCTCAGAATCTGGGTCATCATCTTCAGTGGGAGAACCGGCGTCAACGGCTGCTTTTCTTTTCTTATTGGCAAAGGTTTTTCGGCGAACCTGTTTGCCGGTTTTCTCCTGAGGTTTTCTCTTCCAGAAAGGGTCATCAGCCTAATCAAAAGAAAGAAAGACAATTGAAAGACGGTTTAAAAGAAACGGATTACAAATACAGGGTAAAGTGAAACTTACTGCGGGCGGTTTGTTCTTCTTATAGTATGGAGCTAACCCGACCTTGCTACAGTCTGCCAAAGAAACATTGAGAATTTTCTTGGCTGATTCTACAACTTCCGATTTAGAAAGCTTTTCCTTGGTAAACCTTTGAGGATCATCCGGTTTACCAGAATATTTGCACATTAGCTGTGATCGCCGGCTCAGGGGAAGGATGCTCCAAGACAGCCAACAGCGCAGAAAATCAGTTCCAATCAAACCATTAGCTATGAAGGCCCTTAACTTGGAGACCTGTGATGAAAACCGGGTCCGTTCAACAGAGCCGAGCCGTTGTGGTAAAGGATGATTCTCCGGAATACGGGTTTCACGGTAACCCGGCAGAGGGTTCTCCCCTTCAGGAGAAGTGTCAATGCAGTAAAACCATGACTTATTCCAGTCTTTTGGATGAGTGTGTAAAGCGGCGTGAGGAAAAACCACGTCTCTCCTCTTCTGAATACTAACGCCACCAAGCTCCTGATGTGGTCCGCTGGTAAACTCGGTGCGCCGGTTTAAATGAAAGAAGTCCCAGAACAGATCGACGGATGGTTCTTCTTGCAGATATACCTCCGAAAACACTTGAAGTCACAGATGTTTGAGACAGAATTGGGTCCAATATCATGAGGGTGCAGTTGGAAAGCAGCAAGAACATCCCGGAAAAACTTTGAACCGGGGGGAGAGAAGCCTCGAGATATATGATCAAAGAACACAATGACTTCCCCGGACCTGGGAGTAGGGGGACATTCATTACCCGGGGCCCGCCACTTTAAAACAGACTGAGGTCCTAACGTGCCAACTTCAGAAATCTTGATCAAATCGTCCTCAGTAATGATAGAAGGAACCCAATCGCAGGAGACATACTGCTTGGCCATTGCAACGAAAAGGCAAAGTACTGGAAAGGATAAAGTGCAGAAAACGGATTATGAAGATACAACAGTATAAACCGGAAACTATCTATGAAAGTTACGCAACGGTTTAACTGAGGACTAATGGCATGGTTAAACCGGCAATTACGACAAGCTACACCATTTCCGGTTAATGGCAGTTGAAGGGGAACGGCTAAACCGTCGCGTTTAAATTACAGAGTTTCGCAAGGACTGGGCATAATAGTTTAAACCGGAACATACTTAGCAGATCTACCAAGGAGAAAAACAGGTTTTTAAAAGACAGCTAAGGAGGAATAGATCTGAGCATACTAGGAAAAGAGAAACAAATGTAAGAGTATACGGGAAGAACTACAAGGGCTTTATGCCGAACAGATAAATCTACAGGTTAGACAGGAACGACGGAGATCTGAAGCATTTACAGCAGGGTAAAAATACAGTTTAAAGGGCAAGATCTGAAGGTGAAGGTTAATAGAAATCATCGACTTAAGGTTGAACAAGGTGAAGCTTCTATTAAGGCTCTAATGGCGGAGGCGTGAGAAGAAACCCTAGAAGTTGCAGACCTATAATGAAGAAGAAGGATGTACCTGGAGCGGCAAGGATCGGCGGCGGAGGTTCTCTGGTCAAGCTCAGGGTGATGCAGCGGCCGGCGAGGACTCGGATTCAGCGGTTGACGGCGGCGGTTCGAGCTCGGGCGACGATGGAGTTGTGCGACGGAGGAAGAAGACGGAGCAGGAAGAAGATAACGAATGGGGATAGCAGTATTTATAAAGGAGAGTCAGATCTGAAGCGACAGGTGCGGGATTCGAGGAGGCAAAAATCGGATAAAGATCCTCTGACGCCTCGATTCTCGGGATAACCTTTAAAATAAGCTACAGTACAGCTCGCGGCGTTAAATGCGGAGATGATGTCACGGTCAGATTTAATGATCCCTGAGGATGACGTCAGAGCCGGTTTATAAGGATGTGAAGACAGAAGAAAATTATACAAGAGAAGACTGATATGAACAAGTTCAAATCATTCTGGGGCCTAATGTCAGGGATATGACTAGCAGGTATAAACCGGCTAGTATAAACCGGCTTTATTAATATTATACTTGTTTGTAATATTTAGTGAAGGCTACGGCCCATAAGATCTTAGGGCCCATGTATAGAATTAAGGTTTGTAAACCGCCCCGTGATGTAACTTGAGAGATAAGGAAGAAAAGACAGAGACCGAGGCGGACACAAATATGAGTCGGCCTCGGGACTCTGTAAACCGGACCAAGCGTACCCTCTATATAAAGGGGCGACCCGGCGACGGTTCAGGGACAAGCAACAATCAACCCGTCGAGACGCAGGCAAGCAAATCCGCTCCCTGTAATCCGACGCCCAAGCAATACCAAACCAACTAGACGTAGGCTTTTACCTTCATCGAAGGGGCCGAACTAGTATAAACCAACTGTGTCCTTTGTGTGCTATGAACCCCTTCAAGCTAACCCATGCGATGGTTCCATCATCAAGTCCGTTAAACCGGACATCTGCCGTGCTATTTCCACGACAGATATGATCACCTTTAATAAGCTTATCAAGATTTCTCATGCCGACATGACCTAACCTTCTATGCCACAACCAACCTTTAGAAGATTTAGCAATAAAACAAGTGCGAGGTTGGGCTTTCTTAGTGAAGTCGACAATGTATAGGTCACCTCTACGAATGCCGGTAAAGACCATATTATTATTATCTCTACGAAAGACTTGGCAATCAACATGAGTGAATAGCACATTTAAACCAAAATCAGCTAATCTAGATACGGAAAGAAGATTGTAACCTAGAGATTCTACGAGCATGACATTTTTGATGGAGCTATCATTAGATATGGCCACCTTACCAAGGCCAACAACTTTACCCTTAGAGTTGTCACCGAAGGTAACATACTTTTGTGGACTATCGTTTCTTGCAGGTTCATCAAACATGTCTTTATCTCCGGTCATATGATCTATGCATCCGCTACCAAGAACCAATTCCTTTCCTCCAGCTGCGTAACCACGAAGATTAGCCATAAGACCAAAATGTCTCATTTGTTCATCAAGGTCAAAGTCACTATCATCATCCTAACCATGTTCAACATTGTCTTGAGGTAGATCAACACCTAGAGAGAGTAATTCATTAGTTATGTGATCATGACAATGTTCATCTTTATGAATTCTAATGACTTCCGAGATGATATTACTAATGGTTCCTACATCTCCTTTGGCACTCATAAGGTCAGAAAGTTCAAATAAACATTCATCAAATTTGGGATCACTAGAGTTCATCTTATTTAAAGCAATGGACTTTTGAAGGATCACATCTAGATTTTTCAAAGAGTAGTCCAGAAATCGTTCCTCAAGGAATCTCCGTATAGTGTAAGCACATTCGAAAGTTGGCAAACATATAAGCAAGTTTCTAGGCAATCCTCTAGTGATAAGATCAACCGTTCTAAGATTTCGAATCATGTCAAGTTTCTCATTGGAAGTAGGATTTGAAGCATCAATGGGGGTCACACAAGGACTAACAATATACTTGTTCAAATGATATTCATTGAAGATCTCAAGCATTTCATTTTTCCATTCCTTATAAAATTCTCCATCAAGCATAGGCACTCTACGTCTAATACTCCCGATTGTAGACTCATCCATCTTCCTCCAATGATGATTAAACCAAAGCAATGTAGACCAAAGCTTTGACACCAATTCAAAGGATCGAAGAAGAGGTGTCTAGAGGGGGTGATTAGACACTCAACTAGAAAAGTAGCAGTTTTAAAGTTCTTTAAGTTGAGGTAGAGTTTTAGCACAAGTTTAAATATTCACAATACATTTGAAGCAAGCATGGCAAGAGTATATGAGCAGCGGAAAGTAAAGCATGCAAGTTGCAACAAAGTAAAGGGATGGGATTGGGGTGTGCAAACGCAATTGGAGAAACAGATGTTTTTGGCGTGGTTCCGATAGATGGTGCTACGTACATCCACGTTGATGGAGACTTCAACCCATGAAGGGTAACGGTTGCACGAGTCCACGGAGGGCTCCACCCACGAAGGGTCCATGAAGAAGTAACCTTGTCTATCCCACCATGGCCATCTCCCACACCTCACTAGGGTAGATCTTCACGAAGTAGGCGATCTCCTTGCCCGTACAAACTCCTTGGTTCAACTCCACAATCTTGTGGGAGGCTCCCAAGTGAGACCTAACCAATCTAGGAGACACCACTCTCCAAAAGGTAATAGATGGTGTGTTGATGATGAACTCCTTGCTCTTGTGCTTCAAATGATAGTCTCCCCAACACTCAACTCTCTTTCACAGGTTTGGATATGATGGAAAGAAGATTTGAGTGGAAAGCAACTTGGGGAAGGCTAGAGATCAAGATTCATATGGTAGGATTGGAATATCTTGGTCTCAACACATGAGTACGTGGTTCTCTCTCAGAAAATGAGTAATGGAAGTGTAGGTATCTTCTGATGGCTTTCTTCTCGAATGAAGAGTGGGTGGTGGGGTATATATAGCCTCCACACAAAATCTAGCTGTTACACACAATTTACCAAACTCGGTGGGACCGAATCATGAAACTCGGTCGGACCGATTTAGTTCAAAATGTGAACGTTAGGATTTTTGGTGGGACCGATATGATCAACTCGGTGAGACAGATTTCATTAGGGTTAGGGCATAACGTAATCTCGATGAGACCGATTTCTGTAATAGGCACAAGGGTTGGTCAGGCAAACTCAGTGGGACCGATTCGCTCATTTCGGTGAGACCGAAATGTTACAAAAAGGCAACAGAGAGTTTGCAATGCTAACTCGATGAGACCGATTCTCACATCTCGGTTAGACCAAAATGTTTCAAATAGGAAACAGAGAGTTGGCATTCCCATCTCGGTGAGACCGAGATACCTATCGGTGAGACCGAAATGATTAGGTTTTTGGCAGTGGCTTTGTCAAGATGAACTCGGTGGCGCCGGATATATCAAATCGGTGGGGCCGAGTTTGACTTAAGGTTTAGGACATTTGTGGATATGAGAAAGTGGTTGATGGCTTTGGAGCATATCACTAAGCACTTTGAGCAAGCAAGCCAAGCAACACCTCATCCCCTTTTAATAGTATTGGCTTTCCTATGGACTCATGTGATCTTGGATCGCTGAAATAGAAAATGTAGAGTCCTGAGCTTTGAGCTTTTGCCAATCTTCTTTCCTTAGCATCTTGAAGGGGTTCCACATCCTCTTGTCCATGCCACTCCACTGTTGAACTCATCTGAATATACTAGGTAAAAGTATTAGTCCAACAAGAGATATGTTGACATTAATTACCAAAATCACCCAGGGAGCACTTGTGCTTTCAAGGCCCAACACGAGTATGCAAGAACAAGTTGTGTAGTAGACATCAGGAGAATGCGTAGGCTGGTAACCATACCAATTCCCATTTTATGGGCCACGAAGGAGTCGAGGTTTCCTTTTTTCACGCCACGGGCCTCTCCAGTTCCCGATAAACTCGCGACGTCATGCGTAGGTGGGGAGATCGAAATCATTGATCATATCACCTAAAAGGCGGGGCAAGATCTCCACCTTGATGAGACATGCCAATGGAGGAGAGGCCTCGAACCGCGCATCAAGACTTATACCAGTTGTCTGGCGTTATGGCCGGACACGACCCTTCACAAAAGTTGTCAGATGAGGACACTGTTCACATTGGAGCATTTTTGGCTAAGTAAAACAAATGCCCCGGGTTCCAGGCACCACTCAACTCCAAATATGCACAGGACATGATGGAGAACTTGCCTCACAAGCCAAAGACCGTTGGATGTGCGGATGCCGGACACAAGCCCTGACGTTGGAGGCTAGTTCAGGGGCTACTGAGGGAGTCCTGGATTAAGGGGTCCTCGGGCCACCGACCTATTGCTTATGGGTCGGACTGATGGGCTGTAGTGGAGCCAAGTTAAAGCGTAGACCCATGACCGGATAGAAGATCTTCGGAGCCGTGGTGTGCCCTCCAAGTCAAGATTATGCATGATCTTTCCTTCATTGTAACCAATCGTTGGTAACCCTAATCTCATCGGTGTTTATATTTAGGGCTAGAGCTACATCCAACACCTTATCAGCCTAGGGTTTAGCTCGCCTGATCTCGTGGTAGTTCGACTCTATAACCATATACACATCAAATACAATCAAGCAGGACATAGGGTTTTACCTCTTAGAGAGGGCCCGAACCTAGGTAAACATCGTGTTCTTCGTCCATTGTTCCCCATTGATCCTAGATCCACAACTCGGGACCCCCTACCCAAGATCCGCCGGTTTTGACACCGACATCATGTAATTTAAACTCTTCCTTAAGTCTGGCATGGACAACCGCAAGTTCGGCCTTGTTTGTTTTAAGCAAACGAATAAGAACAATAGCATGATCATGATCTTTCCTTAATTTAACAAGATCAACGTTTTGAGACTCCTCAAGATCCAAACGGAAAACCTCGCTCTTCCTATAAAGAAATAGAAAGATTCGCTATCTCACCGGCATAGTCTCGACTACGCCCTTCCATCTTAGTGATGGTTTCTTCATGAGACTTGGTGACATCACTGGCCTCACCTAATTGTTCCAAGAGAGCAAGGAGGTGCTTCTTGTTCTCACCTTTGAGCTCACTCAAGAATTTGTTAGACTCATTTTCATCCCCTTTAACATCCTCATTTTCATCAACACAATCCAACAATGAAGTATTAGTAGAGATGGAAATTTTGATGTTAGGAGTTACAGTGTTGATGCCTTTTGCCATAAGGCACTTGGGAATGAGGATCTCATTTGGAGCACCGAAGAGAGACACCGAGGTTGAGGAAGAGGTGGCAATAGCAATGTTGTCTATTGCCACTCCTTCACGACTTGCATCATCATCATCATCATCATCAGAGGGAAACTCTTCATGAACCAACATTACCCTTTGGGGCACCTTCTTGTTGAAGTTGATCTTGTTGGGAAGAGGCCTGGCATTGTCTTTGCGAATGAGCTTGCCTCCATTCTCTTCTCTATTCTCATAGGGGTAATCCGCAACGAAGTGACTCACATTTCCATAATTGTAGCACGTTCTCATCCATTGCTTGCTCTTAGAACCACTTGAGTTATTCTTGGAGTAATTCGGTCTTGTGTTTTTCTTGTTGCCCCAAAATTGCCTAGAAGCAAGAGCCATATGTTCATCACATGCATGATGGAAATATGCCCTATAGGCAATAATAAAATGGTTATTATTATATTTCCTTAATCATGATAAAGGTTCATTATTCATGCTAGAATTGTATTGGCTGGAAACTTAAATACATGTGTGAATACACAAACAAAGACTGTGTCCCTAGTAAGCCTCTACTAGACTAGCTCGCTGATCAAAGATGGTTAAGGTTTCCTAACCATAGACATGAGTTGTCATTTGATAATGGGCTCACATCATTAGGATAATGATGTGATGGACAAGACCCATTCATTAGCTTAGCATTTGATCGTTCAGTTTTTGCTACTGCTTTCTTGTATGTCAAATCCATGTTCCTTAGACCATTAGATCATGCAACTCCCGGATACCGGAGGAATACCTTGTGTTCTATCAAACGTCACAACATAACTGGGTGATCATAAAGATGCTCTACATGTATCTCCGGAGGTGTTTGTTGAGTTGGCATGGATCGAGATTGGAATTTGTCACTCCGAGTATCGGAGAGGTATCTCTAGGCCCTCTCGGTAATACACATAATAAGAAGCCTTGCAAGCAAATGACTAATCAGTTAGTTACGAGATGATGTATTACGAAATGACTAAAGAGGCTTGCCACTAACGAGATTGAACTAGGTATAGAGATACGGACGACCAAATCTCGGGCAAGTAACATACCGATAGACAAAGGGAATTACGTATGTCGTCATAACGGTCCGACCGATAAAGATCTTCATAGAATATGTAGAAGCTAATATGGGCATCCAGGTTCCTCTATTGGTTATTGACCAGAGAGGTGTCTCGGTCATGTCTACATAGTTCTCGAACCCATAGGGTACGCACGCTTAACGTCCGTTGATGATATAGTGTTATATGAGTTATATGATTTGGTGAGAGAATGTTGTTTGGAGTCCCGGATGAGATCACAGACATGTCGAGGAGTCTCAAAATGGTCGAGAGGTAAAGATTTATATATAGGACGATGGTATTCGGATACCTGAAGAGTTTCGGAGTGCATCGGGTCATCGGAAGGGGTTACGGACATCCCCGGTAAGTGTATGGGCCTAATGGGCCAAAGGGGGGGGACAGATCAGCCCCTGGTGTGCCCCTTCCTTGGAAAGCAGGCCCTAGGGGAAAGAAAGGGGAGGGAGGCCCCTCCTTACTTTCCCTCCTCGAGTGGGAAAGAAAGGGGGGCCCTACCCTCCCATGCCTTTCCCCCGCACTTATATAAGGCAGGGGGAGGGCGCGGCTTGGGAGAGACCTCAAGTAGGATTCCTCCTACTTGGGCGCCCCTTTGGCTGCTCCTCCCTCCCTCCCACCTATATATATGTGGGGAGGGGGCACCACACAAGGACACAACATTGTCTTAGCCGTGTGCGGCGCCCCTGTCCATCGTTTACTCCCTTAGTCATATTTTCGTAGTGCTTAGGCGAAGCCCTGAGGAGATCGCATCACCATCACCATCACCACGCCATCGTGCTGCTAGAACTCATCCACTACCTCGCCGTCTTGCTGGATCAAGAAGGCGGAGGATGTCATCGAGCTGAACGTGTGTTGAACGCAGAGGTGTCGTACGTTTGGTGCTCGATCGGTTGGAACGCGAAGAAGTTCATCTACATCAACCGCGTTGTATAACGCTTCCGCTTACGGTCTATGAGGGTACATAGACACACTCTCCCCCTCGTTGCTATGCATCTCCATGGATAGATCATTGCATGCGCGTAGATTTTGTTTTTGTTTTCCTTGCAACGTTCCCCAACAAGGCATACTTGGTGTCTTCGGGACAACACTCCTCTTCTCCTTCTTCCACAACATCCTCGAAAATTGCACTGGCCTTCAAAGAAAGGTTGGGCTTCTTTGACCGTTGAGCACGCGCAATGGCATTATCGGCGGTCTTGTTCAAGATGTTCATATCAATAAACTCATCCAACACATCACTTGAGGAAAACGAATGAAAATCCGGCCTTTGACGGATCACGGTGGACATAGCTTTGTTGTGAGGCATGATGGCTTTGAGAAACTTGCGCTTTATCCAAGTGACATCCTTGTCCTTGCTCCCATGGTCTCGGGGTGAGACTGCAAGAGTTGTCAATCTCTGGTAAAGCTCACGAGGATCTTCATTTTAATTCCTCACAAACTCATCGGCCTCATCAAGGATCACTTCAAAGTTAGAATGTTGAATGCTCGAGCTTCATTTGTACAAAGAGAAAATGTGTTCCCAAGCTTGTTCGTCGGTCATGAAAGGCCGCGAGTGCGAGCGCTCTTCTTGAGGAACGGCGGCTTGAAGAATCCACACAGCGGAGTGATTGTATTGGTTGTCCACTTCTTCTCTTGGAGTGAAGTTGTGAGGATCATGAGGATAAAAGCCCTGCTCAATAATTCTCCAAAGAAGTGTTGAGCTATGATTCAAGTGATACTTAATGTTAAACACCCAAGTAGAAAGATCTTTGATAACAAGCTTAGGTGGGGGCCCAAAATTGTTTATATGATAGGGCGCGACCGGTCCTTCATAGACCGGGGAAGGGGCAACCGTGGCATGGATGCCCGACCCATTTCTTCCTTGAGGGGCAGAAGTGTTAGTACCATTCGCCCCTCCTTGCCGGAGTTGGCCTCGGCCTCCGATGCGGTGGGATTAACCACTTGCACTGTGCCGAAAGTTTTGAACCCCTCAAAGAGCTCTTTAAACAAGGACTTGGCCTTGGTTGCCATGGAGGTCTTAAGTGAAGCAATTGCTTTGTTTAATTCCTCCCGGGTGGCCGTGGCCACTTCCTCGGCCACGGGAAGATCACTCACCACATCCTCTATGTCATTCATACTCTTCGGGCAGTGAATCCCTTAATAAAAAGACGAGGCTCTGATACCAATTGAAAGGATCGATATGGTTGACTAAAGGGGGGTGAATAGACAACTATCGATTTTTAGGTTTTCTTAACAAATTAAGTTTAGCAACAAATAGGTTGTCTAGATATGCAACTAGGTGAGCAACCTATATGATGCTAACAACAAAGGTAACAACAAGCAAGAAGGAGTATAACACAAATTAGCTTGCACAAATTAAAGGTAAGAAGTAACCACAAGTGGAGTCGGTGAAGACGAGGATGTGTTACCGAAGTTCCTTCCCTTAGAGAGGAAGTACGTCTTCGTTGGAGCGGTGTGGAGTCACAATGCTCCCCAAGAATACACTAGGGCCACCGTATTCTCCTCACGCCCTCGCACAACGCAAGATGCCGTGATTCCGCTAGTGGTGCCCTTGAAGGCAGCGTTCGAACCTTTACAAACAAGGTTGGGGCAATCACCATAACAAGCTTGGAGGCTCCCAACACCACCACAGAGCTTCACCACAATGGAATGTGGCTCCGAGGTGACCTCAACCGTCTAGGGTGCCCAAACACCCAAGAGTAACAACACTCGCAAGGTATTAGTGGGGGAATCAAATTTCTCTTGGTGGAAGTGTAGATCGGGACCTTCTCAACCAATCCCTAGAAAATCAACAAGTTTGATTGGCTAGGGAGAGAGATCAGACGAAAATGAGATTTAGGAGCAACAATGGATTTAGGGTAGGAAGAGGTGGTCTTCTTGGGGAAGAAGACCCCATTTATATAATGGGGAAAAGATCCAACTGTTATTCTCGTGCTCAGCCCACGGTACTACCGCTCAAGGGAGCGGTACTACCGCTTGCCCCAGCGGTAGTACCGCTAGGGTCAGCACACAATGACTTTCGAGACCACAAGGGAGAGTCAAGATCCACGAGTGGTAGAGGCAGCGATAGTAGGCGCGGTAGTACCGCTTATAAGCGGTACCACCGCTCTTACCGCCGCTGCTCAATTGGGTCCATTTGGGGTCAGCGATAGTATGCCAGACGGACCACCGCTGGACTACCACTGAACCTGACACGAGAAATTCGAGCCCCAACTCGAGGCAGCAGTACGAGCGGTACTACCGCTGGCTCTATACCACCCCATTTTCGACAAAACGAAGGACACTCCAGAGAAGCAGGAAATAGCTGAGGGTGCAAAGGAGATGTATACGCGTTGATTCCACCCAAACCTTTCCGATACGAACCCCCTCTTGATAGTACGGTATATCCTACGACTCAAGTCCACAAAAAATGAAACAAAGGAAAATACACCGTCTTCGCTTTAAACATCGAGGGGTAGAAATCGTCTCGTGCCATATGAAGGAATATCTGAAATGCTCAATGCACATGATTAGTCCACAAAAACATTGTCATCATTACCAAAACCACTAAGAGAGAAATAAGTCCTAATATCACCGGAGTCAATTTGTACCTTGCGGGCAACCCGTCGAACACCTTGTCGACGTGGTGGTAGAAGCTGGTCGGTGAAGAGCCTCACGTTTCTCCGAGGCCAAGTAGCAGGCCTGTCGATGTGGAGGTGAACGTGGCGGCGCCCGATGAGCGAAGTAGCCGTGCTTGTGTGGTGCCGGCAGGGGAGGCAAGGGGGTGGTCGTGTCGACGTCAGGGTGTTGCGGCCGCGCCGAAAATGATCCACCAAACGCCGGAGTATGGGGCTATCGGGGGTGGTGTGCTGCTGGGGAAGGCATATAAGTGCGGGCGGGCGGCCTGGGCACCATAATTGGGCGGCCGAGTGTGCTGGTTGTCGATGAGAGGAAAAGGGAATGACCAATGTGCCATCGACTGGCGGGCCAGGGAAGGACAAGGGCTGGTGTGGAGGGTGTTCGCTGCATGTCCGCACCGACATAAATGCGTTGGGCTGAATGCGTTGCACGAACAAAAAATGGACGCTAGTCCGTTTGCGTCGGCCCGTTGGACCAGTTTTTGTCTGTTTCGATTCAAACGGACACGCGTAGGTGCATTGAAGTTGCTCTTGGTAGCCCAAACAAAGGAGGCCTCTAGAGTCTCACGCCGCTGGGACACGAGCATGGTAGGGATCAGAGCAACTCCAACACGCCTACCCATTTCGTCTGCATGTGTCCGTTTGGATCAAAATGGACACAAATGTCGGCCCAATGCGCCGACCCATTTCGTCTGCACGTGTCCATTTGGGTCAAAACAGACACAAAAGTCGATCCAATGCACTGACCCAAACGGATGCGCGATCACTTTTCGTTCGCGAGGGCGACCCATTCCTGGCCCAAATTTGAGCCTCATTTGCGTTGGGGCGGGCACAAAGCGGATGCGCGCGACGTGCGCCTACTCCTCCTCCTGGCCTGCCAGTCGGTGGCACAACCATCACCATTTCCCTCCACTTTCCCAAAACACTCCCGGCCGCTCGCCATGGAGGACGCCCCAACCCATGCCGCCACCGGCCTCGCCTCCCTCGCCTCGTCGAGCCTCACGTCCGTCGCCTCCGCCAAAGGCAAGCCCCGCGCGCACACAAGACCGCGGTGCCTCTCAAGAAGAAGAAGTTGACGCCCGAGTAGCGGGTCATGCAGTTAGCCAAGAGGAATGGTTGAAGGCATGCGCAGGATGCAAGGGGCGAAGCAGTGGCAGTCGCCGTCCTCTCCGTCGCCGCACAGTTCGAGGAAATTGTAGGAGATATGCCCTAGAGGCAGTAATAACAATTATTTTGTGAGCAGTTTTAGCATGGTCCCTCTTACCCCATCTTTTCACATGAGAGGTAAGAGTATGTAGTAGATCTGAGCCGTTGATCACATAAATTAGTGGTCGGATTAACTCTTACCTTCTTACCTCATATGTAAAAATAAGGGGTAAGAGGGAGCATGTTAAAATTTGCCTTATTTTGTATCTCCAAGTTTGTAATGGATATTTATGTTCCATGCTATAACTGCAATGATTCTCGAATCCGCAATATCGGCTGCTGCCATGGCGCCGGCATGAACGATGGCATGATCTGCGAACAAAGCCCATGTCCGTTCGGGCTTCGGGTTGGAGTCGCTCTCACGCGCGGTTTGCGGAAAGACGAGTCTCAGCGAGGTCGGCAACGCCGGGGCCCACCTGCTGTCCCCGTCCCCATCCGCCCCAACAAAACAAGGAGGGGCACGCGGCACGCGCACGGGGCAGGCCACCAAGTACGGTACAGTACCCCGGGCACGGCACCAGTCCACCGCTGGTGGCGTTCAACTTCGTTCCCAAGCCAAATTCCCCATTCCCCTCCGCTTGCCCCAAAACCGAAACCAAAACCCAGAGCGAGCCCGCGGCGGCGAGCACCAGATGGAGCCCGCGGCGGCGGAGATGGATACCGGCGAGCTGGACGCCCTGCTCCTTGCGGCGGCCGACTTCGCCTCCTACCCAGGTTCGGCGCGGCGCCTCCCCTTCCTCCCCCTTCGGTCACACCTTTCCCCGCCGCATCGAGCCCGGCTGCTCGGACCATTTCCGCCGCGCCGCTCCTCGCCGACGCGCGGGGCCTCTCCTGTGCTCGCCTACCTACCTCCGGCGACGGGGGAAGCGAGGAAATACGATCTCGGTGGGTGGTAGGGTTCGAGCCTGAAGGGGATCCCCACGGTTGAAGTCCAACGATTAGGTTGCGGTTGTCTCAGTGAGGACCGTGCGTCCCAATACAGCCTCACTGCTTCTGTGCCTTGGGTTTATATTATAGTACTACATTACACTGTCGTTCGCTGGAATGGTAGCGTAGCTGCGACTGTGCTTATTTTCCCATCTCCGATGTTGGAACCGTAGGGGATTAGTCCCTTCTCCCACCAAATTGTAGCGAATTCAGCTTCGGCTTGTGGATCGCATTTCGACAGAGACGCCAGGTAGTTGATTTGTTGTTGGGTGCTGACCTATCACCGTACCCTGCCTTTTATGTTCTAGGAACGCATGGCGAGGACACAGTGAGGCAGTTCCTGGAGCAGTTCCCTCTGCCTAAGCTGCTGGGGTAAGTTTTGTCCCCCCTCCTCTAAATGTTCCAGGTTCATGTAATTTTCTCTACCAATGTTGTGGGCTGCATCTCTCCCACATTACAGCCTTGTCCTGTTCCAGTCGTTCCGTGCATCTCTTCTTTTCTGCAAATGCTATGAAAGAATGTATGCTCTGACTGGCATTTATGTGGACCATTGTGATGAATTGCTGTTTTAATTCGTCTTGGTCCTGCAGTGTACTGCAGAGTCAGGCAGATGTACCTGAGACGGTTGAAACTGTTGCAGCGTGCTTGGACAAAGTATTTTCCTCCAGATATGGAGCATCGCTTCTGCCAAGCTATGGAGTATGTGTAACTTACTGACTCACGCTTTTTTGTGTATTATGCGCTTGTTTGATTATCCAAAATGTTGAATTGTAAATTGATTCTTTCAGGAATTTATTCAAGCTGGGTTGCTCACAAACTCAAATAGTATCAGACAATTGGCCTGCAAAGCGGTATGTATCTGATTATATTTCCCTAGCAGATGCTTTCTGTGGTTATGGTTTCCATGCTTTGCTTATTCTATTCATTTAGGACATTTAGAAAAAAATGTCACCAATTGGTTCTTGAAATCAGAAATAGTATTTCATGTCATGCATTGGTTATCTTGAGATGGCAAGTGTGTAAACCACAATTCCAATCAATGTTGGAATGTTAGCTGTGTAGCTTCCAAGGTTTAACTTTAAGCACACTTGGCCTCCTGATTTAGCTTACTTGTCTGTTCTTTTGCTCTGTTTTTGCCTTTTTTTTATAGCAGCAGGTAGTTGGTTTTGGTCTTGGCCGTGTACTGTGTGCCTTGTGATATTCTCCTTGAATACAAATGAAACAGATTTCAATGCGTGTTTGAGAAAAAAAGTATTAAGTTTAAGCTGTTTTTTAACTCCTTTTCCCTCTACTCTCTAATATGGTAGCAACCAGAGTGAAATTTGTGTACAAACAGAACACGGATGTGCTTTACCAACTCTTGCAAATCCATTTCATGCATGATCCTTCTTATTTGTCCAAAATAACCATTCACATACTTTTTAACATCGTCTTGCAAAGAAATCTTCTGCAAACTCTTTCTCAGCCAATGTCTCCAGAGTCCAGACCCTCACTTTCAAGTTCTATACCAGGTGGTACATCTTCTTGACAAGGCTGGAGATATTGCCGTTGCCGTGGACACATTTGTACAGCACAATCTGTACCCTCTTCTGATCAACTGCTTGATTGAGGGGTATCCTTATTATCACAAACTACATCTGACAGGTCATGTCCTATGACATGCATTATGCTTGTATTTTACTTACTATTAATTATGTTTGCTTTCTGTAGAGACGAAGAGATCTCAGCAATTGTTATGGATGCCATAAAGCGTCTAGCAGAAATTCCTACAGGGACCGTGAGTATTATATTTTTTCCCATAAATGTTGAGCGAATCTCCCTCTTAATATGGATAGCAGATGCTAATATTTTTATTTTTGTTTTTGCTTTTGCTTTCAGGATATCATATTTCCACCAGATGGTCAAGGATTGCAACTCAACAAAGTGGCAGCCCAGTCATCCTCAATGGTATGGTATCCAAAAGCCACCGTTATTAGGTCAATTTGTGAAACAACCGATAGATGACCTTCTAGCTAGGCCAATGGCAGCCTACAACTACAAGCCTACATTTAGTAATGTCTAAAGTAGTTTATCCAAGAGCTGTTTTGCTAATACTGGCAGATTACTTACATGTGTTGAGATGCAAAGTACTCCCTCCGTTCCAAAATAGATGACTCAACTTTGTACTAACTTTACAAAGTTAGTACAAAGTTGAGTCATCTATTTTGGAACGGAGGGAGTAGTAGCTATCTAGTGTGATACAGAGGAATCGTTATGTATGTTGTACTAGATGCTATGAGTATGGTTCTGTACTCTTGTTAAACCTGCTCAAGTTGTTCTTCATGTTCCTTTTCTTTGCAGGCACGGATTCGCATTCTATCTTTGATAGCTAAGCTCTTTGCTGCATCAAGTTGTACTGCTACTGCAATTCGTGACTCAAACCTTCTCAGCTTATTTGAGGACGAGATAAAAGATAGAAAAGATATGCTTAAAACCCTGAGTGCACTAGAGGTCCTCTATGAGGTAATATTATGTGTCTTACTTGGATTGGATTGCCTTCTCAGGTTTCCCTTGTTATCACCTGATTCATGCATCCATCTTTTCCTGAGGGAAGGATGCATTTATCTGTTAGCCTGGTTTATGTAAGAATGGGGTGGATTCTCCATTTTTGCGGCATAATTATGTTGATTAAAACAAAAACAGAACATAAGTAAAAGAAGGAAAATAAGAAAGAAACCCTAAACAAGCCAAGCTTGACAAACCAGCTACTACTGGTAAAGAGAGTCTAATTCTTTGCCACTTCAAGTCCACCATCGAAAGCCTCTTCAATCTATGTTTGTTAGGAGGGTCTTTTGAAGATCGTGCAATTTCTTTAAATGGAGGAAGACTTTGTGCCACTTTGAGTCCACAATCAGCCTCAGCCATCTATGTTTGCTAGGAGATCTTTTTATTATATTATACCATTGAAATGAATTATTTTGTGTCTTTTTCTTTGTCACTTCATTTGCCTAAACTCACACTAGTATTTGTTGTTCATCACAAGCTATGTGAAACGAATTTCATTACTTATCAAACGACAGTAAATACATAATTATTACAAGGTTTTTTTTATGTAATTGTTGATGATAGAGATCTAAGAATGCAAGATTGTAGAATTTCTGAGATAAACTATACATGTTAGCTAATTATATATTTTCTTGTTTTGCAGCTTGCGGAGCACCCTCACAGCAATATGTTCTTGTTGAAGACCAGTTTGCTTCAACACATAACTGATGTGATCAAGTACTCAGCTCTTGCCTCCATAAGTCCATATTTGTATTTTTTTTCTTTTGTGATTTTCAGCCAATTTATGTTGTTATCTTGGTCCTTGTGTAGCGATCCCTCAGCTGATTCTATTGTAAGGTCAAGGGCATCATTGATCAGTGGGAGGCTTCTTTCTTCAGCTGATGCTTTTATGACTATAGAACAATCTTGTAAGCATGATTTGTCTTGCAGCCACTACACCTTCAGTCTATCAGCCCTGCTAAATATTTCACTTATATTGTTGATCTTTTTAATTGTGTGCATTATTGATCGTTATATCTTCTACAGTGTGTTCCCCTCTACACTTTGTTTCTTCGTATCGTACTCTGCTAAAGGGAAATGTGTGGCTACATTAATAATTCAAGAACAGCCCCTTCACTAAAAAAAAACTTGATTCTGAACACAGCTTCTATGCTAATTTCTCATTTACAGCCCCTTGTGTTCTCTCTGCGCATCATTCTCTGCTAAATGGAAGTGTATTCCTATGTTAATAATTCTAATTCAAGAAGAGCCCCTTAACCAAAAAACATGATTTTGAAGACAACTTCTATGCTAAATTCTGATTTCTAGTGCGTTCTCCTCTACATTTTGTTTCTGCATATCATTCTCTGCTAAATGGAAGTGTATTCCTACATTAATAATTCAAGAACAGCTTCTTCATTAAAAAAATGATTGGGAACTCAACTTTTATGCTAAATTCTGATAAATACTGGTAACGCATTTGTTGGGTCGTTGCTGGGACCTTAAATCAGTACATTTATATGCATCTAGGTATTATTAGCATGAGTGTATCTTTGGTGGGATACTGTAAAAAAAGGTACTAGATTGATATGTTAATCAAGATTTCTCCATGTTAGGTGTTACGAATCTGCTCTTGGCCATAGACAAAATATTGAGGACGGAGGAAAGTCAAAATACTGATGAAATTGAGAGCGCATTGGAGACCTTAGGTCTAATTGGTACAAGTAAGTTATGTTTCTGTTTCTTTCTTGTAACTTTCTGTTGTACTGGAACCTGCATCTGTTTGGGAGTGGTCTCACTAACAGTACTACTTCATTTCACTATCTGACCTACTCTTTGTTTGTCTGGCTCCGTTGGTGAAATAGCAACTCAAGGTGCATGCTTGTTGCTCTCTGATCCACCAAATATTGCCAGACATGTGGTAGAAATGTCCTTTGATAGGCAGGGCAGAGGTAAACAGCTGGTAAGTTCGTCTACTACTAACCCTGTTAGTCATTGGAAAAGTCTCCAGAAACTATTCCTCTTAAGAGTGACGCTGTGAAACTTTCAGGCTGCTTTACATGCCTTTGGAAGCATATGTGGTGTTGATAGACAAGAAGACCAGATAAAACTGGATGATTATCAAGCAGAAGAGTGCCTGAAGCGCTTAGTCTACAGTGCAGCATCAAACAGTCCAAAATTAACTCCTTCAGTTAGAGCAACACAATTTCTCTAGTTTTATCTTTCTCACTTAATGTTATAATTAGCGTTTATAGCGATCTCCTTTTAATTTGTTGGCAGGCTCTTCTTCTATCAATTCTACAACAAGATCCAGATGTTCGTATTGCTGTAAGCAATTCTTGCTTGTTAAAGTCTACTTATTGCTGATATATTCTTTTCATCTGTTGCTGAGTTATGCCTTTGTTTGAGTAATCACATCGACTATACTCATTATACTGATTGCATCGCATTGAATGTTTGCAGGGTTATAGAGTACTGTCAGGACTGGTTGTCCGAGAATGGTGCCTAAGGGAAGTTTGCTCAAAGCCAGAGATAATCGGAATTGTTACGGATCCAAAAATGGAGACAACAAAACTTGGTAAGGACTTTGTAGTACTTTTACTAGTACTAAACGCAGTAACTATAGACATGCCATTTCTTATAAAAGCATACATCTGTAACTTCAAAGAAGATTTTTTTTCCCTGCCAAAGTTAGTGTCCTGCAATGTTCCTTTTGGCATTTGAATACCATCTATTATAATTGATTTGGAGTTTGCTGCCGGTGATGTAATGCTTACGTATAATGTGCACGCTTAACGTCCCTCGATCCAAATGTTTGCCCTGATGTTTAGTGCACGTCCAAGTGTCCAACTGCCTTCTGACCTCGTAGCATCATTGGCTCTTGGCAATACGCCGGAGCTGTTCTTTGCTGTTAATCCAGTCATGAACCATGCGAAATTCTGTTTACTGAACCAACTGTTCTGATGATGACATTGGTTCGTTATACTATCATAGGCATGGAGGCACGGTACACTTGCTGTGTGGCAATCAACAAGGCCTTGTCATCGTCGCACCTTCTTCATGAACCGAGCCTTTTTGAGCTCATTGGAAAGGTATGTCCCCGGTTCTTGTATCCACTGCCTCTTGTCGTTTGAAGCGTGACTGTTGACCGAGGGAACAAATGTCTCTTGCTGCAGCTGAATGAGGCGGTCAGAAGGGGTCCCTATCTTTCCGAGAAGAGGCAACGTGTGGAGGCGCAGCCGGTGGTCGGTACCATGGAGAGGTTTTAAGGTGGCCTTTCGAGCTCTTCGGCCGAGAAACCGAGCACCCTCTGTGCTTGATGCATGTACATTAGATGCAACTGTGTATCTTCTTACCTGAACTTGTGTGACGAGGATGATGATGATGATATCAGAGGTTCAGTTCTGTTGGGTTTTGTGATATACACCGGTGGATGCTGGTTCATGCCATTCCATCTTACAATTACAGTTGCCAGTGGAAGTTAAAACGGATGACATCTTCAGCAAGGGAATATGCTCAAAATGTGTACTTTCTATTTTCTGCACTTCCAAATTTCCAGCCCTTTTTTCCGAGGCTCACAGATCTAACTGGCCCTGGTTTACAAGAATTGACAAGCACCCTCTAATCTACTAGTCTGCACTACCTCATGTATGTCTGTACATATTGATATGCACAAGTGATTCAAACCTCGTCGTCCTCTGGCGCCGAGATGAGCAGCGAGTACTTGGCCTTGAGCGCCACCTTGCCGCCTTCCACGCAGAGCTTGGCGCCGGTGACCACCCAGTACCCCGGCAGGTCGTCGGGGCCCCTCGTCACCTCCGTCGTGTCGATGTACTTGGCCATCTTCTGCACGGGCAGCGGCACCGGCGGGCCCTTGGGGAACACGGCCGAGTTCACCTCCACCTTCCCCTCCATCGGCTCCCCCTGCGGCGGCACGGCGGCGGTGCCGGACAGCGCCGCGCTGAGCATCGCCGACAGCGAGCCCGACTTGCGGGTCGCGGCGAGCGGGCCGTCCCACTCCGACCGCCGTATCTTGGTCCGCGCCACGCCGGAGAAGCCCAGCCGCAGGAAGAGCACCTTCTTCAGGCACGCCTCGCGCACCTCCAGCCAGGCCGCGGTCACCACGGCCGCGCAGTCGTCGATGCGCGCGCCGGCGTGCTGCACCGGCGCCGTGCACGCGTGCGTCAGCAGCGACGACCTCACGGGCTCCAAGTAGGCGCGCTCGTTCACGGCGTCCCCGCCGGCGGTGCTGACCGCCTCGCCGACGACGATGGGGACCGCGCGCGGCGTCGCCGACAGGTGCTGCAGGTGCACGCCCAGCCGGCTGTTCTTCTTGCCCTCCAGGAACAGCCGGATGCCCGTCACCGGCCGCCCCCCGGAGTCCACCTTGGCCGTGTTGACCCGGAGCTTGGGCCCCATGAGTGTGAACTGGAGCGCCGGCAGGCTGTCCTTCTTCTTCTTCCTCTGCGGGCCGAGAGCCAGCGGGAGCTCGCCGAACTCCGGCGCCCACTGCCGCGGCACCTGGAACTCCAGGAACTGCTCCAGCTCCTCTATCGGCGGCTTGTCTGATGATCCCACGGTCAAATACTTGAATGGTTAGATGGTCAGAGAGACACAGACACAGAGACACGAGTTGAGAAGAAGATATTATGGTGCATACATCTGAGGTAGAGATTGACGGCGTGGTTGAGGAAGCCGCGGCCGGGGACGCCGGTGAGGAGGGAGGTGATGGGCACGAAGGCCATGGAGATGACGTCCGGCGAGGCGGCGACGGTGGCGAGCCACTCGTCGTGGCCCTGCCCGTCGTCGACGCCGCCTCGCCTGACGTGGATGCCGACGACATCGTCCTTGTTGTATATGACCGGCGACCTGAAGGCGCGCCAGGCAGCGGAGCCGGGGCCGGGAGGTCTGCGCGACGACGAGCCGCGGCCCTTGGCGCCGGCGGAGCTCTGCCGTCGGTCCTGGGACTGGGAGAAGGTGGCGTCGGCGAGCTTCTTGAGGCGGGCCTGCAGGTCGCGCGGGTCGAGGGCGGAGCCCCTGAGCTGCTTGACGCAGACGACGTCCTTGCCGCCCATCCTGACGCCGACGACGACGTGGGTGCCGTGGGCGTCGATGAAGGAGGCGAGCGCGGGGGGGTCCCAGGAGGCCGGGACGGCGCGGGCGACGTGGTCGCGGAGGGCGAGGCGCGCGCCGCGGGGGGCCTCGACGGCGTAGAGCTCGACGAGGCGGGCGTCGAAGCAGAGGCTGCGCGTGGCGGCGGCGTCCCGGTGCCAGCAGCCGCGGTAGTCGAACATGGCGTTGAAGGCGCCCGAGGGGATCTTGCCCGTGAGCGAGAGCGACTGGTTGACGTGCTCCGCCATGTGCGCGAAGGAGAGCACGTCGGAGCGGAAGCGCGCGCGCTCGCCCTTGTCGGCGACGACCCCCGCGGGCACGCCGGCCACCACGGCCCCGCCCGGCAGGCACAGGTCCCGCTCGCCGCCGCCGAGGTCGAGGTCGAGCAGGCGGTCCTTGGCGCGGAAGAGGCGCAGGTCGTCGGCGAGGTCGTAGCCGCAGCCGACCGCGCGCACGGCGGCCTCGGCCGCCTCCTGCGCCGACGGCGGCGTCGCGCGTGCGGCGCCCAGGTCCATCATCATCATCCCCACTGCACTCGTTAAGCTCCCCGGCTCCACGGCGCGCGCATTATAAGCTGCGCCACCGGTGTGGAGAGGAGAAGTGGTCAGAGTGAGTGAGAGAGAGAGAGAGAGGCCGTGGCGTCGGTGTCTGGGCAGGGCGGTCGTCGTGTCGCTGTGTGGGAGCGAACGAGCAACAGCTGCGGGGGCGATGGCGACGGCGGGCGTGGAGTCAAGGCGCCGGCCGGGACGCTGGGGCGGAGTGACGTGCGGGTGGGGGCTGACGCGGTCACGGGGGGGCTCGCCGTCGTTTTCGGGCGGAAGGAATGAAGATCTTTCCGGGAGGGAGACGGCTAGGTTCCGGTCAACAGACTCGAGTAGAAAATCAATCAACAGAGCTGCTTTGGTGCGACTGTCATACGATACAAGAATCCAAGTCTTCTGGTCTTTAAACGTGTTTGCTCCCACCCCTTCCTCTTTCTCTTTTCTAGAGAGTATCAAACTTCTCTCACAAAACCCGGGCGAAGGATCCGATCATTGACCGATTAAAAAACCGATTCAGACAGACGCCTCAAACCGGTTCAAACGCGGGTTGACCTTCACCCTCGTATCCAGCCTAAACATGGGACGGATATGGATGGTCCGGGCGCATTCGTCATGTCGGAGCCGGCCCACGTTGTCCCATCCGACCCCACGCATATTTGTATACATCGTTTTCCCGGGTCAAACCTTAGCCACTCCACTCCACTTCCCCCCACCCCCCACTCTACTCTGTCACCCAAGCTTCCATTTAGCGATCTCCGACCTTCTCTGGCATGGTGTGCAGTGGATCCGAGTCCTACACCTCCAGATTCGTTGATCTCGAGCTCATTCCACATGGCCTCGAGAAGGAGATGGTCGTCCACCACACGCTCCGCCGCTCCTGGGACTGGGAGGAGGCCGCCCGACGGCAGTGCTCGGACTCCTTTTGTTGGGAATCCATTGCGTCCGCCAAAATGGCGCATGGATTCGCCGCGAGGTGTGTCACCGTTGCCTTGCCGGAGGTGGCGCGGTCCATCTGGCGCCCGAACACGACAGCGGATGCACAACCGTTTCATTGCCCCGCCGAGGCGGAGATGAACGCATGGGTGTCGGCCGGCTCAAATATGGCGCGACATGCCTGCCGTAAGAGGTAGCAGGCGCGGGAGACGAGGAAAGCCCTCGTGACGGTGGACGTTGGCGAGGCGGAGTCGCATTCTCCCGCGCCTCGTATGGTGTACCAGTCCGGGCACCGCAACCGCGTCGTGGTGAACGTCACCAGCTTCTCCCAGGACGGATCTATCATCGATCTCACGTCCACCGACACCGTGAAGGTTCCGGACTCCAACGAGGAAAAGTAGGGCACATGAGAGACGATGGTGCCTCGAATCCCGTGAGCCGGTGCGTGTACCATCTCTTACTCTACCTCGCTAGTGGTCGGAGCAACACTTCGAGGGGCGCAGTCGGCCGCCGGACATGGGCATGACTGAGCCGGATGAGCTTCGCTTAGTTTAGGTTTCACATTGCATGTAATAGTATGGATTGGAGCAACACTTCACGGTTGTGGAAGAGATTATCTGAGGCGTGACCTGTCACTGTCCGCGGACACGCCCGAACGATTCCCCGGGCATTTGAGCGGTTAGATTTGTTGTATTCGGCTGTAGATTCTCTAATATTCTTTCTTCGGCCTTGCCTCGTCGGTTGCGATTTAGACAGCTAAGGTTTTTCCTTGGATTTTGAATTGAGCAAGTAAAAGAAAGTAAAATTTGAATAATTCGTATAACCTAAATTGAATCAGTTTCGTTAATGCTCGTTGGGGATGGCAAATTGAACGTTTTTATGGTAATTTATATTGTCTCGCAATTTTAGTTTGCAGGCAAAAAATAAACCGAGACAAATTATTATGCTTGCCAACTAAACTTGCTCCTCGGTCATGCAAATCATGCACAATTGTCATGATTTCCATCTGATGGGAAAAAGTCCGAAATAAACCATGAACTTTAGACGAAAGCTAAATCGAACCTCAAATATCAAATCTCAGAAATTAACACACTGAACTCTCTGATCCCGGCATATTTTCAACCTTGAGTGAGTTCCCAAACAGGGATTGTCGACGTGGCATGTTAAATCCTTGGATTGTTGGCTGTGGACTCGACTGGGCCAGCCCATCACTCCATCAGGCACGAAACGAGTATTTTTCTCTTTCTCTTAACGCGTGACGTGAAAAGTCTTTCTCTTCCTTAAAGCCCGAAGTAAGAGCATCTCCAGCCATGCCCCCAGGCGATATTTTCGCGCCGACGCACAAAAATCGGCCCAGCCGCGTCCCCAGAAGCCCATTTTTCGTCGGCTCGGGCCGAATTTGGCGCCAGCGGACCCAAGCCGAACTCGGCGCACTGGGGGCGCTCGGGGGCACCGGGTGAAACGGTTTTGGCGCAAACTAACCGTGGGCCCCCGAGTCAGCGACACGGTGCTTCTCGTCGCTTCATCGTCCTCATCGCCTCGGTTTCCGCGCGTGGGG
>LR738709.1:683347216-683464943 GCA_902687465.1 Secale cereale | reverse complement strand
CCGCCGGTGGACGCACACTCCCCCCTCCTCTCCTCTCCACCGCCGGCGCTCCTGCTTCCTCCTCTCTTTGTCGCCTCCACGCCACCATGTCGATGCGCCGCCTGGGCGCTGCTAATTTCCGCGGAGTGCGCGAGCGCCGCTCTGGCGTCTTCTCCTTCGAAATCTCGTTCGGGGAGAAATGGATCAGTATCGACACCTTCGACACCGCAGAGGAGGCGGCCCGCGCGTACGACGCGGCGACGTGGCGCCTCCGGCGGCCTCGTTGGGATATGAATTTCCCCGACGTGTCGATGAGCCAGCGCGCGCAGGATCTCGCGCATCTCCCGCGGCTTTTCACTGACAAGGATTGGCGTGACAACCGGAGGTGGCAGCGTCGCCTAGCCATCGCGGAGATGGACGTGGAAGCCATGACGGAGTGGCGCGAACGCTTCCCGCAGGACATCGTCAACGAGCGCTAGTTTTACAAGCAACGGAGGATGGAGAGGGAGGCGAGGAGGAAGGAGCGAGCCGCCTATCGGGAGGACAAGCGTGCGCGGAAGCAGGCCTCTCAACTGAACATGAAGCTAGGAGGAGCGTCGTCCTGGGACTCCGAGGACGAGCGGTATGCTGATGCCTACTTGCAGACGTCGGAGGAGGACATTACGGAGTCGGAGCCGGAGTCAGAAAACGACGAGTATAGTTCATCTTTTCTTTTACCAGGATTTGCTACGGCGAACTATCTATGTATCATTTTCATTATGTATGCTATGGTGAACTATCAATGTATTTCATTTTCATTATGTATGCTATGGTGAACTATCTATGTATGCAATGGGACACCGACAAGGGGGCCCGGGAAGGGGAAGTGCGCGGCGGTTGGGGGTTGAAAAAAGGAAAGGCGTCGTGGGGGATCGGCGACTGGGGGTAAAACGCCTCCCAAGGCGTGGTTTTCGCTGGGTCACCCCCAGACGGCGCTATTTGTGCGTCCCTGGGGGCGGAACGGCTGGAGATGCTCTAACAAAAATGACTCGGGCAGAGTCGAGCTCATCCCACTAGCCACTAGTACAAACAACTATGAGCAACATAATAAGAGGCCTGTTATATTTAAGCTCACACCGAAGCGTTGACGTTTGAAAACATTTTGTAGGGGCAAACAAATATTCAAAACATAAACAATTTTGGAAATGTCTGAACACTTTATAAAATGTGAGTACTTTTTGAAAATTTTGAATACTTTAAGAAAACAAATATTGTTTGTAAAAACAATAAATTTTGAAAAAGCAAACACTTTATGTTTTAAACCTGAAGAAAATTTGAAAGTGCGAACACTTTCTGAAAATTGTAAAACTGGGAACAAATTTTGAAACATGAACAAATGTGTAAAGAAAATGTTTGTGACATATAAAAAATATCACAACTTTAGATAAATGTATGTGGAATTTCAAAAATAATAATATTTGTGTGATTAAAAAAATTAAAAATGTGCTTGTGACATTTTAAAAAAGAGTCTATACAACGTAAAGAAAATGTTTGCGTGATGTAGAAAAATGTGTCATACCCTTGTACGATGGGCTGACTTGAACTCGTTTGATTCTCCGAATTGATACCTTGGTTTCTCACCAGGAAACTTACGTCTTTCTGCAAACCTTCGCGCTTGGGGGCTAACAACTAATGCATAGCGATAATATATTGCAGTAGCAATGACATTCAAGACCTACCCTTAATTGTATGCCCGGGCTTCATTTTTTGAAGCTCAAGGAGAAGTAATCTGAACATTCATTGCGACCCAAGCCTTTCCAGCGGAGATTAGAGTCCCTCCCCACCCCAAAGGACATGAACTTCGGGATAAATTACTTTGTTTCTATGCCCCTTTGGTTAATCATATTACTTGACCATTCCTTGTTTAGTTAATATTGTTTATCTTTCTTGCTAGTTGTATCTAGTCATTTAGGGCGACTCACTAATTTTTGGAGCACACATAATTTCGGAATTCCTAAAATTAACCAAAAAGGTTAACATTTTGTAGACGCCAATTAAACCCCTTTTGGTCGATATCCTTGATCCTTTACCAACACATTTTTCCTTGAGTCCGTGCACACCCTACCAAGGATTATCACAATGAAATGTCTAAATTGATGGTATATGTAAGAAACCCATCTATTGTATCCTACCAAGGATTATCACAATGAAATGTCTAAATTGATGTTATATGTAAGAAACCCATCTATTGTATCCACGTAGTTACTTATTGTACATATTATGTGGTGCACAGTGCAATATACTCCGCAAGTTGTGATTTAATTCACATCACTGCGGATCCCTTGTACCAACCCGATAATGCACGTGTCACTTTCTAGAGGGTATTGCTTTCGTGGCACGACATAAATCTTTTCGGTGTGAAAATCTTTGTCGTCAATACACAACAATAATGCCTTAGACGTAACAAATCAATGATGTGATTCTCAGTATATACAGAAAGATACTAACAACTACTCTTATTCATACCTGGAGATACGTAGTGATCAGTAAATTAAATAGACATAATTAATAGGAGTTATATACAAGGTCCCTGTTTGGATGCTAGAGTTAGAGTTAGAGTTGGTTAGTATTTTTTTAATGGGACCAACCACATCTAACTCTAATAAGCACCTCTCCTATGGGCTAGTTGGGTTAGAGTTGGTTAGTATTTTTTTAATGGGACCAACCCAATCTAACTCCACCTGTTTGGCTGGGTTAGAGTTAGTTGAGTCCCAATCTAACTCAAACTAACTCTAACTCTAGCATCCAAACAGGGCCAAGAAAGTGAGACCGAGATAGCTGAACAAAAATCGGTGCGGTAAGATCTAGTAACCTCTCCCATCTCCAATGGACAAGTTTGTGGATGTAAACGCTGTTGCCTATGCCGCACTTGTCATCGCTACAGCCGCAGCCACTCGCAAGCCCGGTTGTTCGAAGACGCTCGAAGACTTCAAGCACTGGCTCGATGCCTTAATGGAGTCTTGCGATTACCCTGATGACATGTTCTCTGGCCTCGAACAGATCACCCACATCCACCTCGCGATCGCAAAAGATCTACAGGCTGCCGCCAACGCTGAGGAGAAAGATGTGCATGAAGAGCTGGATACAACAGCCACGCTGTCGATGTCGGCGATGGTTGCAGCCTCCGAGGAAAAGTAGATCTATCGATAAATGGGACATGATATTATTGATATTGATATGTTCCTTGTTGTTGTGATGTTAATTGGTTCTCTTGGTTATTATTCTAATCAGGTGAGTCATCTTGCGCATGAATAAAATGGTGAAAAGATTGGACAACTGAATTAGTTTATTCCTAAATGCAAATTAATTTGTCATGGCTACTTTTTAGGGAAAATTTATCATGATGCTTTGATCATGATATTATTGTTTAATTATGGACCAAGAGAACAATCTAAGTTAGACCAAAAGGCTCAAGTAGAACTCAACTTAAAATTAATGAAACCACCAAAAGCAACACACACACAAGTTTAGTTATTACATGTTCGGTGAACATACCAAAACGAGCACATGCAGCCAGTGGCGGAGCTAGGAATTAAGGATCAGGGGGGCCAAATGACTCAAACTTTCAATAACAAGAGCCAAACAATACTAATACATGTATTTTTGTATAAATTACACACTGTTCATATAGTAATTAGCAGCAAATCAGTAATCTTAGGGCGGGGGGGGGGGGGCAGAGCCCCTGCTGGTCCCCCTGTCTCCGCCACTGCATGCAGCATCGACAAATATGAGATTCATAGGTGTTTGCATTGTGAGTACATTAGTACGATCTTGTTATCTGTGAGCTCCAACGCTTCTTTGTCCTTCACCTACACCACCGGCTTCAATTGCTGCAAAAAGAGGGCAATTTTGGACGTACGATCAATCAATTGTTTTGGGATCACCCACTCAATTATGAGTTTGTTCCCAATGTTTCCCATCGACCAACATTGATTCGAGAAATAAATCCAAAAAGTTGTTTGAATTTTCATACATTGTTCATTCTTTCAAAAACAATGTTCAAGAGTTCAATTTTTGTAAAGTTATTAAAAAATGTTCGCAATTTCGAAAAATAGTTACATTTTAAAAAACTGTTAAAAACTTTAAAAATATTCACCATTTCAAATAATGTTCACAAATTTAAAATTTGTTCATATATTAAAAAATGTCCAAAGTTTGAAAAAAATTGTAGTTATCAAAACTTATTCAGAATTTCTAATAATATTCACAAGTTTACAAATTTTAGTCATGTTTCCAGTTTTTTCCAAAATTTTAATTTTTTTTTCACAATTTCAAATACCATTCAAAAATTCCAAAACATGTTAAGAATCCATGAAAAATTGTTGAACTCATGAACCATTCTTATAATACATGAATTATTTTTATTTTCCCCACTTTTTCCAAATTCGTGAAGAGTTTTTCAATTCACAAACGTTTTCAAATTCCCATTTATTTTTAAATCGCTTACATTTCTTGAATTCACATTTTTTAATTAATAAAACTTTATGTATACTTGGGTTTTCTTGTTAAGTTCAAATTAAACCAACTGAAAAAATGAGGAAAACAACAAATATGACATGTTAGGCCGGCCCATATATGGGGTTCGCGTTTCTTCGTTCGCTACAGCTTCCTTTGCAGTTTCCTGCGTATATTTTTCGATTTTCTCCTGTGGTTTTTTGCTTCGAATTTTCAGTGGTTTTGTTCTGATTTTTTGGTTTTGGTCCTTTTTTCCTTTTCCCTGATTTTTTTATTGCTTCTTCTATTTTTTGTGTGTTATACAAATAGTTCATCTCCTATTACAAAAATGTTCATCGTATGTTAAGAAAATGTTTCACCATACATTATGAAAAAGTTCATAATAAATTTATAAAATGTTCATCGTATTTAGAAAACATTCATTATGTACTTGAAACTGCGTATATCACCAAATGTTGAATGATTATTTAGAAACTTGTTCATCATATATTAAATTGATGTTCAATGATTGATTTTTTGGTGTTATTATCTGCCTCTGCGCTTAGTTCTTAAATATACTCGCACCCTACTAATCACTAACAGTTCCTATTCCCCAACTGAACATCCTTTTTCTGCTATTTTAAGTGCAGCTTACAGTTACGCCACCGAATGGGCCGGCCCAAGTCCATGTACGCCCTTGTGCGAATGCGCCTCCTGTTGACGCTCGCCGACTTGATGCTTGTAGCTCGCAGCGAGCGATGCATATCACTCACCTCGGCCACACATATGTCTCGCTATGCGAGTCATACGGTAGGCTCATTTCTCGCGCCTCAATAAATTGGCCGGCCCAGCGCCCGGGAGGCCACAGCTCACTGCCTTTTCCCCTGTTTTGTTTTCCCTTTTTTTGGTTTTATTTTTCTGCTTCATTTTTTATTTTTATGCTTCAAAATATTCTATATATGAAGATAACTTTACATAATTGTTTTTAAGATATCTTAACCAAGCATTTAAAGTATGTATAGAGAAATTGTCTCTCACGTATACAAAAAATATATGATGTGTAAGAATTTTTTGATCATGTATTTAAAAAATGTTAATCAAGCATTCAAAAACAATGTGTATAGAAAATATGTTTTCCATGTATACAAAAATATAGACAAGACAACTATAATGTGCATGAAAAAATGTTGATCATGTGTTTACAAAATACTAAATGTGTATAAAAACATGTTGCTGGTGTATACAAAAAATGTACAACATGCATTGAATGAAAGTTGACATTAGAAAACACATATTTAATAAGTGATTCTGTGTTTAAAGGTTGTTAAACATGTATATAAATGTTCTTGGTGTATGCAAAAAATATACAGTTTGTGCGAAAAAAATGTTTTCTGCCACCAAAAAACATAATAACTGTGTATTGAAAAATGTTGACAATGTATTCAAAAGATATTAATCTTTTATTCGAAAAATGCTAAAAATGTATATATATTCGAAAAAGTGTAAGGTGCATCTGGGTAAAAGTAGACATACAAAAATAAGTTAAAAAAATGGTAATCGTGTACTTCAAATAGTTTAATGTGTATATAAAAGAGTATAACTCTGATTTATATACAAAATATGTGTACCGAGAAAAGTTGATATGTGTTGATAAAAAAGAAACTGCTGAAATCAACACAGAAACAAAGGAACCCAATGAAAAAAAAGTGAAAAACAAAGAAACAAAAGAAAAACACGAAGAAAACCAATGCAAGAGAATGGAAATAGAGAAAGCCAAGAAAGAAACAAAGAAAAACAAAGAAAAAGAAGAAAGAAAAACAGTAAAAGACAAGTAAAACCGATAAAGAGACAAAGAAAAATAATTCACTCGCTAGATACATGATAGTTTCTTTTAGCAACGCAAGATATACTATGATATAGGTTTTGTGTATCACCATTCCAGTTCACTGCAGGCGATGCCTATCCGCCGCTGCCACACGGCCTTTCTTCTAAGGCCAACACCAACACACGACCCCAAATCGTCCGCTCGCGTTCGTTTGAAGGTAAACGGACAAAAACTGCGGCCCAGCGCACGGGAGCAAACGGACAAATGTCTGTTTTCGGTCCGCTTTCGATCCATTCCCAGCCCAAATTTGGGCCGCGTTTGCGGCCAAATGGACAGAGCGCCCTTGTCCTCCCCTCGCGCGCCCGTCGGAGACACAACCCCATTTCTTCCTCCACTTTCGTCGCTCCGCCCCCGGCTCCTTGCCATCGCTGCCACCACGCCCGTCACCACCTTGCTTTGCCCGTCGATGGAGCAGCCCCTTTTCTTCCTCCCCAGTCGTCGCTCCGCCCTTCGCCCGCGGTCATCCACCTTGCCGCGAACCATCGGCCTCGATGTGCCCTTTCTGGCCGCGTCTCCACTACGCCCGCAAGGTGTTCGACGCTTTGCTTGCAAGGTACCATGGATAGCGGAGATGAGTACTTCTTTCAAACTTCATTTGTTTATCGGATGATTCATCCTCGGGCGATTGATACATCTCCAACGTATCTATAATTTTGATTGTTCCATGCTGTTATATTATCATTCTTGGATGTTTTACAGTCATTTTATAATCATTTTTTGCGACTAACCTATTGACATAGTGCCAAGCGCCAGTTGCTGTTTTCTGCTTGTTTTTTTACATCGCAGGAAATCAATATCAAACGGAGTCCAAACACCGCGAAACTTTTTGTGAATTTTTTATGGACCAGAAGACATCCAGTGGGCCAAATAAGCACCTGGGGGTGCCCCGATGGGGGCACAACCCACCAGGGCGTGCTTGGGGGGCCAAGCGCGCCCATGTGAGTTGTGACCACCTCGGTGGCCTCCCGCACCGCCTCTTCGCTCTATAAATGCCCAAATATTCCAAAAACCCTAGGGGAGTCGACGGATTTTTGTTCCAACCGCCGCAGGCTTCTGTATCCACGAGATCCAATCTAGAGCCCTTTCCGGCACTCCGTCCGCCGGAGGGGAAATCATCACCGGTGGCCATCTTCATCATCCCGGTAGCCACCATGATGAGGAGGGAGTAGTCCACCCTCGGGGTTGAGGGTTTGTACCCGTAGCTATGTGTTTAATCTCTCTCTCTCTCTCTCTCTCTCTCTCTCTCTCTCTCTCTCTCGTGTTCTTGAGATGCACAATCTTGATGTATCGCAGGCTTTGTTAATATAGTCGGATCATATGTTGTTTTCCCCTCTCTATCTTGTTGTGATGAATTGAGTTTTTCCTTTGAGATTTCTTTGGATTGAATACTTTTATGGATTTGAGAACACTTGATGCATGTCTTGATATGAATACCCGTGGTGACAATGGGGTATCATATTGATTCACTTGATATGTGTTTTGGCACTCAACTTGCGGATTCCCGCGGTGACATTGGGGTAATCTATGCATAGGGGTTGATGCACATTCTTGTCTTTGTTTCTTCGGTAGAAATCTTCGGGCACTCTTTGACGTTCTTTGTGTTGGATTGAGTATTATCAATCTGAATTTGTTTTGGTGTTATTTTAGTACAAACTCTTGATAGATCGATCAAAAAGAATAACTTGTGTTATTCTAGTAACTGTTGATAGATCGATTGGAAAGAATAACTTGTGTTATTCTAGTACGAACTCTTGGATAGATCGATCGGAAAAAATAGCTATAAACAATTTCTTCTTATGTTCTCCGTTAGATAGGAACTTTGGAGTGATTCTTCATCGCACGTTGAGGGATGGTTATGTGATCCAATTGTATTAGTATTGTTGAGATATTGCACTAGCAAAAGTACAGACCCTAGGCCTCATTTTCAAGCATTGCAATACCGTTTGTGCTCCGTTTTATCACTTGCTACCTTGCTGTTTTTTATTGTTACTATTACAAAAATCAATATCTACTATCCATATTACACTTGTATCATCATCTCTTCGCCGAACTAGTGCACCTATACAATTTCCCTCTGTATTTGGTGTGTTGGGGGCATAAGAGACTTTTTATTATTTGGTTGCAGGGTTGTTTGAGAGAGACCATCTTCATCCTACACCTCCCACGTATTGATAAACCTTAGGTCATCCACTTGAGGGAAATTTGCTACTATCCTACAAAACTCTGCGCTTGGAGGCCCAACACGAGTCTACAAGAACAAGTTGTGTAGTAGACATCAATGAGGAGGACATAATGGTGGCATCATTGGTCGTCCATGACCACATTAGTAGGATGCGGCCTCGGTTCAGGGGATTAATCCCCGACCATGCCCGGGCCTTGAACCACAATAGGGAGAAAGGGCACCACCTCCTCTATTCCGATTACTTTGAGAGAACCGCACTCTACAAACCGCATCAATTTCATCGCCGATTCCGAATGAGAAGGCATGTGTTCAATCGTATTCTGGAAGGACTGGTTGCATATGACCCATACTTTGAATGCAAAGAGGACGCCGGTGGCAAGCTTGGCTTCTCTTGTTATCAGAAATGCACCGCGGCTATTCGCATGCTTGCATATGGAATTCCCGATGATCTTGTGGATGAGTATGTACGTATGAGTGAGTCCACATGTCTCCTCTCAATGTATAGTTTCTGCAAGGCCGTGGTGGCAGTGTTCAGTCTTGAATACCTGAGAGAACCATATGCCGCTGATACAGAGAGGTTGTTGATGATTAATGTCGAGAGGGGCTTTTTGGGCATGCTTGGTAGTATCGATTGTATGCACTAAAAGTGGAAGAACTATCCAGTTGCTTTGTAGGGGCAGTACAAGGGACATGTGAAAGGTGTCGTTGTTATACTTGAAGCTATGGCTTCACAAGATCTATGGATATGGCATTCTTTCTTCGGCATAGCTGGTTCTCACAATGGTATTAGTGTTCTTCAGCATTCTCTAGTGTTTGCAAGGCTTGCAAACACTAGTAGAAAATGGGCCATTTGTCACGGTTCCAGAGGCCCATTAGTCCTGGTTAAGGAACCGGGACTTAAGTGTCAGGACTAAAGCCCAAAACCTTTAGTCCCGGTTCGCTTACGAACCGGGACAGAAAGGGCTCCACGTGGCCGCTGCGGGGTGCCCAGGTAGGAGCACCTTTAGTCCCGATTGGTAACACCAACCGGGACCAAAAGGCATCCACACGTTAGCAGCTAGCAGGGGCAGGGTTTTTTGTTTTCTTAAGGGAGGGGGGGGGGGTTAGGGGGTTTTGGAGGGTTAATTTAGGGGTTTCATATATTGTGTTATTAGCTAGATAATAGAGAGAAGTGACCTCTCTTATCTCCGTCCTTGGTCGATGCTAGCTACTATACATATAGAGAGAAATCGACACGCTAGCTGGTAAGCAAATGAAGGAACCATTAATGACACAAGATCGTCATGAACATATATAGAGAGGAGTGCACCTCTCTTTCTTCGAGAGATTTGTCGAACAACAAGTTTTCGTATATCTATCCGACGGTACTAGCTACATATATACAATATAAGATCTCTTACAATCCCTAATATCTCATGTTTATATCAATTTCCACATGGTATTCTCCGGCTTTATTGATGACGTGGTCAAGAAAGAATCCCACCAATTCCTCTTGAATTTCTCGTATGCGATCTTGTGGTAGGAGTTCATTCCGCATCTCCCAGATCTAAATTGAAGAAGAGGGCCAATACATGTATATGAATGAAACTCAACACAAATGATGTTAATAAAATAAAATTGTGAATATTTTTGCTTACGCACTTCAAATTGTATTTTAGAGCAGCCCCGCTCACAGGCCCAGTGGCGGATGAACTCACAAACATAGTATTCACAAAAATCATTCCCTTGTTCTTGCCACAAGCACTGTATGAGAAATAGAGGTCAATCAAACTGATAAGCAAGCATGTTAAATGGTATTGATGAAACTAGCTAGAATCAATGGGAGATGTGCGAGACTAGGTAGTAGTACTTACTTTCGGGTGTGTAAATCGCACCTCTCTCAGCAGTCCCAGAGTAATTGCGGTGAACTTTTTCTAAACCTTGCCAGACAAAGAAAATAATTACTTGATATCAGGAAATGAACAAAGTTGCTGATATGGTGCAATAATGATCGATTGAACTTACTTCTGGAGCATTTGAGTCATGTCCGCATAGTCCTTGGGATTTTTTCGTCTCGAGTCTAAGACAATTACTACTCCCTGCTCAAGCTTAATCTCCAGGAGAATAAAGTGGAACCAGCGCACGCATGCATAACTCATCAATTACATTACTATAACCTCGAGTAATAAGGGAAACCGAATATGCACAAGACAGTAACACTCATGAGAAGTTGTAAGGAAAGAGTATTGTATCTTTGTTTTGATATTTGAGGAATGATTATAGAAAGTTGTCCTTGGTTTCCGTGACATTCTTTTGAACCGTCCATTCATGATATCTGGGTTAATGAACCCAATGTCTAACATTTGTGCTTTTATGCATTCGACGATCTTCAATCTGCATAATATAGTGAGGATAATTATATATACACATGCAATGAGAAAGAGCTGAGCTATATATAGAGACTTAATTACAGAAGTAGTACTTACAGACAGTAGCAAGTCACGAGTTATTTGTCGAGGGCCTTTTGATTGTAGAACTGGAATAACTCGTCAAATTCAACAGAGAACAGACTAGTTGGAACCAGGTTGTGCTCCTCCTTAATTGTCATCTTTAAAGTATCCTTCCCAGACTCGCTGCAGGTTTTCATGTACCAATCATGGAATCTTCGCATCATCGTTGTTGGAGGAGGACTTCCATCTTTGACAAGAGGTTGCTCGTACTTGTATTTGAATTCGTTCGCCTCCAATGTTTCAATCTGTAAAATATCATCATCGGCCAGGTAATCATTAGGATTGGTACCGGGCACCATCCCCGGCAGATTAGTGACGATATTGCTAGACACCTTGAGCAGGGGGTGCGATTGGTTCGCCTGTTCGCCGAGCTGAGGAATGTTTTTCCCACTTCTTCGTTCTGCTAACCTTTTATCACTGGAAGTACTTCCCGACCGCACCGCATCTGTATATGCCCTTTTAATACATCATTCATAGTTGGTATCCGGTGGAGGCGGCGGTGGTTGCTTGAGGGCATTGATAGTGCGCTTCGCCTTCAACGGATCTATCATATCCTTCGGAGGTGGAGGTTTCTTTGCAAAAAATTCCCTCACTTTGGCAGCACGGATATCTGTGTTTTCCTTCTCAGTCCTCTCATATGCTAACTTATCCACATGCTTGAGAGATGGACCGTATCTGAGTTGCCTACCGCCTCTGGCTGTACTACTAGCCGCCGGAGCGGCGACGTCTCTCTTCGTCCATCGTTGCTTAGGAGGCGGAGTGCTCTGACGCGCCGGAGGAGCTAGAGCGGCGGCGTCTGTCTTCCGCAGTTGATTATCAGGCGGAGAAGGAGGCCCAGAGGAGCTGGAGCGGCGGTGTCTGTCTTCCGCCATTGATTATAAGGCGGAGTGCTCCGACGCACCAGAGGAGGCAAAGTGCTCTGATGCGCCAGAGGAGCAGGAGCGGCGGCGTCTGTCTTCCGGAGTTGCTTACGAGGCGGAGAAGAAGGAGGCGGAGTGCTCCGACACGCCAGAGGAGGCGAAGGAGGAGTTGGAGTGCTCTCACACACTGGAGCAGGCGGAGAAGGAGGCTGAGTTCCCTGATCACTCGCCGGAGGAGGAGGAGGAGGAGGCCCAGTTCCCTGAATCGCGGTGGAGGAGGAGGCGTCTAGTTTGGAAGCTTGATGTGCTCCTTCCTCCATAGACATGTACTCATCAAAGCATTAATCATATGATTCTCCCCTTCACCTGTAGGGTGGTCAAGCACCAGCTCCTCGAATCCCTCCATTATTTCATCCACCGTCACTTTAGCATAGCCATGTGGAATCGGACGGTAGTGAAAAGTTCCGTTAGCTTCAGGAGGTAAAACAGAGCCGACACACACCTTAACTGTGAGGTTCATCCAATTCGTCATAAGCTCGCAAAGTTGAGCCTCCGTGATAGCATCCACGGGGTAGCTATGAGCCGTGATGTCAGCTAACTGCTGAACGAGCTGGGTGGAAGCCACGCCGCTTCTCCGCTGAGATGGAGGGGTAGCTTCTGGGGTATAGCTTCGTGCCGCTCAGATGGTTGGTCGGCAGCTCGCTGGCTCTCAGCTTGTTCCTCTAGCTTTATTACTCTTGCATGGAGCTTCTCCACTGCGCTCAGTGATGACCCACAAGTATAGGGGATCTATCATAGTCCTTTCGATAAGTAAGAGTGTCAAACCCAACGAGGAGCAGATGGAAATGATAGGCGGTTTTCAGTAAGGTATTCTGTGCAAGCACTAAAATTATCGGTAACAGATAGTTTTGTGATAAGATAATTTGTAACGAGTAGCAAGTAATAAAAGTAAATAAGGTGCAGCAATATGGCCCAATACTTTTTGTAGCAAAGGACAAGCCAGGACAAACTCTTATATAAAGGAAAGCGCTCCTGAGGACACATGGGAATTATCGTCAAGCTAGTTTTCATCACGCTCATATGATTCACGTTCGTTACTTTGATAATTTGGTATGTGGGTGGACCGGTGCTTGGGTACTGCCCTTTCTTGGACAAGCATCCCACTTATGATTAACCTCTATTTCAAGCATCCGCAACTACAAAAGAAGTATTAAGGTAAACCTAACCATAGCATGAAACATGTGGATCCAAATGAGCCCCTTACGAAGCAATGCATAAACTAGGGTTTAAGCTTCTGTCACTCTAACAACCCATCATCTACTTATTACTTCCCAATGCCTTCCTCTAGGTCCAAACAATGGTGAAGTGTAATGTAGTCGACGTTCACATAACACCATTAGAGGAAAGATAACATACATCTCATCAAAATATCGAACGAATACCAAATTCACATTACTACTTATAGCAAGACGTCTCCCATGTCCTTAGGAACAAACGTAACTACTCACAAATCATATTCATGTTCATAATCATAGGGGTATTAATATGCATAAAGGATCTGAACATATGATCTTCCACCGAATAAATCAACTAGCATCAACTACAAGGAGTAATCAACACTACTAGCTACCCACAGGTACCAATCTGAGGTTTTGGGACAAAGGTTGGATACAAGAGATGGAATAGGGTTTGAGAGGAGATGGTGCTGGTGAAGATGTTGATGGAGATTGACCCCCCCCCAATGAGAGGATCGATGGTGATGACGATGGTGACGATTTCCCCCTCCCGGAGGGATGTTTCCCCGGCAGAACAGCTCCGCCGGAGCCCTAGATTGGTTCCGCCTCGAGACGGCGGCGCTTTATCCCGAAAGCTTCCTTTTGATTTTTTTTCAGGGCAAAAGACACCTTATACCAGAATATGGGCATCAGGGGGCTGCCATGTGGCCCACGAGGCAGGGGGCGCGCCCAGGGGGGTAGGGCACGCCCCCACCCTCGTGGACGGTGGGTGGCCCCCCTCTGGTGCTTTCTTCGCCTGATATTTTTTATATATTCCAAAATTGACTTTCGTGGAGTTTTAGGACTTTTTGAGTTGTGCAGAATAGGTCTCTATTATTTGCTCCTTTCCCAGTCCAGAATTCCAGCTGCCGGCATTCTCCCTCTTCATGTAAACCTTGTAAAATAAGAGAGAAAAGGCATAAGTATTATGACATAATGTGTAATAACAACCCATGATGCAATAAATATCGATATAAAAACATGATGCAAAATGGACGTATCAACTCCCCCAATTTTAGACCTCGCTTGTCCTCAAGCGGAAGCCGATATCGAAAAATATGTCCACATGTTTAGAGATAGAGGTGTCGATAAAATAAAATACAGACATGAGGGCATCATGATCATTCTCATATCAGCAACATATATATTGTCATATGATTTCTTATGCTAAAGTAACAATCTATTCACAATGTCAAGTATGAATCCGAAACTTCATTGAAAACTAACAAAGTATAATCTCGGTCATTGAAGCAATTGCAATTTATCATAACATCGGAAAGAGTCAATATAAGAGCTTTTCAGCAAGTCCACATACTCAACTATCATTTAGTCTTTCACAATTGCTAACACTCATGTAATACTTATGGGTATGGAGTTTTAATCGGACACAGAGAAAGATAGGGGCTTATTGTTTTGCCTCCCAACCTTTTACCTCAAGGGTAACGTCAACGATAATAGTTTATGATAACTCACATCCAATTGGATATATATGTCAGGATCTTTCCAACACAATGTGCTTGCCAAAGGATAAAATGTAAAAAGGAAAGGTGAAGATCACCATGACTCTTGTATAAGGTATAAGACAAGAATAAAAGATAGGCCCTTCGCAGAGGGAAACAGAGGTTGTCATGTGCTTTATGGTTGGATGTACAAAATCTTAGTGCAAAAGAACATCACTTTATATTGCCACTTGTGATAGGGACCTTTATTATGCAGTCCGTCGCTTTTATTACTTCCATATCACAAGATCGTATAAAGCTTATTTTCTCCACACTAATATATCATACATATTTAGAGAGAAATTTTTATTGCTTGCAACAATGACAACTTACTTGAAGGAACTTACTCAATCCATAGGTAGATATGGTGGACTCTCATGGCAAAACTGGGTTTAAGGATATTTGGAAGCACAAGTAGTATCTCTACTCGGTGCAAGGAGTTTCACTAGCATGAGGGGGAAAGGCAAGCTCAACATGTTGGATGATCCATGACAATATACTTTATTTCAGATATAAGAAAACATAACCCATTACGTTGTCTTCCTTGTCCAACATCAACCTTTTAGCATGTCATATTTTAATGAGTGCTCACAATTATAAAAGATGTCCAAGATAGTATATTTATATGTGAAAACCTCTCTTTCTTTATTACTTCCTATTAATTGCAACGATGACCAAAACTATGTTTGCCAACTCTCAATTATTCATCATACTCTTTATATGTGAAGTCATTACTCTCCATAAGATAAATATGATCTCTTTAATTCTTTTTATTCTTTCTTTTATTCTCTCATGATCATAGTGAGAAAATCAAGCCCTTGACTCAAAACTAATCTTTATTATATACAACTCATGGACTCGATTACATAGATAAAGAACATAAAGCAAGACTCACAACTAGATCACACTAAACTTTATTCTACTAGATCAAGATATTACCAAAAGGATCGAACTAAGAAAAGCGGCAAAGATAGAAGTGTGATGGTGATACGATACCAGGGAACCTCCCCCAAGCTTGGCAGTTGCCAAGGGGAGTGCCCATACCCATGTGTTTATGTCTCTTTCTTTTGAGGTGGTGATGATGGAGTTGTTGATAGAATTTTGCTCCCTTAGGTCATCGGTCTCCTGTTCAAGGCTCAATATCTTTTTGCATAGTTCCTGTTTGTTCTCCCGCAAAAGGTGAAAAGGGATAAACTCGATCTTAGGTTTCTTTACTCTATCAGGGAGGCTTGACTTTTTGAACTCCACATGCATGTCCCCAGGTTGAGATAATGGGGCTTCATCTTCATTTGAGCTCGTCTCCTCCTTTTCTCTAGGGTCATAGTCTTCTTCTTCCTCCGTGGTCCAACCACAATGCTCCAAGTCCCCATAGACCTTAGGGTCTGCAAGGTAATTAGCCACATAGCTTTCTCCCTCCGAATCCTAGGACGACATATTGCTCTAATCTGCGGTAGAAACAACTCAAAACAAAAACAGATGATTTTGTTGTGGTACGGTGGTCAAAACCTTTGGGAGATTATATAATGAATTTTTACCGACCGAAAGAAGTATCGTGCAAGAAAACGGAGTCCGGAGGGCACACGAGGTGCCCACGAGGCAGGGGGCGCGCCCAGGGGGGTAGGGCGCGCCCTCCACCCTCATGGATGCCTCGTGTCCCTTTCAGACTACTTCTTATTTTCCTATTTTCTTAAATATTCCAAAATGGAGAAAAAAATTCTATTAGAATAGTTTTGGAGTCGGTTTACTTATCGTACCACACACGTCTTCCTTTTCGGAGTCTGAAACGTTCTGGAAAGTGTCCCTTCTGTATTCCTCCGGGGTTACGGTTTCAATAACATTGGTTTCAACATTTATGGGGTTACCTGAGATATAATGTTTGATTCTTTGACTGCTCACCACCTTCGGATTCGTGACTTTCAAGTTGTTGATTTTTATGGCACCGGAACGATAGACCTCCTCGATAATGTAAGGGCCTTCCCATTTAGAGAGGAGCTTTCCTGCAAAAAATCTTAAATGAGAGTTGTATAGCAAAACATAATCACCTACGTTAAACTCACGTTTTTGTATCCTTTGTCATGCCATCTTTTAACTTTTTCTTTAAACAGTTTGGCATTCTCGTATGCCTGGGTTCTCCACTCATCAAGTGAGCTAATGTCAAATAACCTCTTCTCACCGAAAAGTTTGAAATCATAATTGAGGTCTTTAATGGCCCAATATGCCTTATGTTCTAGTTCAAGAGGTAAATGACATGCTTTTCCATAAACCGTTTTATACGGAGACATACCCATAGGATTTTTATATGCAGTTCTATAGGCCCATAATGCATCATGAAGTTTCTTGGACCAATTCTTTCTAGATCTATTAACAGTCTTTTGCAAAATTAATTTCAGCTCTTTGTTACTCAGTTCTACTTGACCACTAGACTGTGGGTGGTAAGGGGATGCAATTCTATGATTAACATCATATTTAGCAAACATTTTACGAAAAGCACCATGAATGAAATGTGAACCACCATCGGTCATTAGGTATTTAGGGACTCCAAACCTCGGAAAAATAACTTCTTTAAGCATCTTAATAGAAGTGTTATGATCAGCACTACTAGTTGGAATAGCTTCTACCCACTTAGTAACGTAGTCAACATCAACTAAAATATGTGTATACCCATTAGAGGAAGGAAACTGTCACATACAATCAAAGCCCCAAACATCAAATGGTTCAATAACAAGTGAATAGTTCATAGGCATTTCTTGACGTCTACTAATATTACCAATTCTTTGACATTCATCACAAGACAAGACAAACTTACGGGCATCCTTGAAGAGAGTAGGCCAATAAAAACCGGATTGCAATACCTTATGTGCAGTTCTATCTCCAGCATGGTGTCCTCCATAAGCCTCAGAGTGACACTTGCGTAGGATCTGTTCCTGTTCATGCTCAGGTACACAACGTCTAATGACACCATCTACTCCTTCTTTATAGAGGTGTGGGTCATCCCAGAAGTAATGTCTTAAATCATAGAAAAAGTTTTTCGTTTGCTGGTATGTGAAACTAGGTGGTATAAATTTAGCAACAATGTAATTAGCATAATCAGCATACCATGGAGCAGTATGAGAAGTATTTATGACAGCTAATTGTTCATCAGGAAAGCTCTCATCAATAGGTAGTGGGTCATCAAGAACAATCTCTAACCTAGACAAGTTGCCTGCAACGGGGTTCTCAGCTCCCTTTCTATCAGTAATATGCAAATCGAATTCTTGTAGCAAGAGAACCCATCTAATAAGTCTAGGTTTAGCATCTTTCTTTTCCATAAGATATTTAATAGCAGCATGATCAGTGTGAACAGTTACTTTAGAATCAACGATATAAGGTCTGAACTTATCACAAGCAAATACAACTGCTAAAAATTCTTTTCCAGTAGTAGCATACTTTCTTTGGGCACTGTCTAGAGTTTTACTAGCATATTGGATAACATTTAATTTCTTATCAACTCGTTGTCCTAGAACAACACCTACAGCATAATCACTAGTATCACACATAATTTCAAAGGGTAAATTCCAATCAGGTGGTTGGGTAATAGGTGCAGAGATCAAGGCTTTCTAAAGTATTTGAAATGCTTCTACACAATCATCATCAAAGACAAATGGAACATCTTTTTGTAAGAGATTAGTCAGAGGCCTGGATTTTTTTGAGAAGTCTTTAATGAACCTCCTATAAAAACCGGCATGACCAAGGAAACTTCTTATACCTTTGATGTACTTGGGACACGATATCTTTTCAATAGCATCAATTTTAGCTTTATCAACTTCGATACCTCTTTCAGAAATTTTATGCCCCAAGACAATACCTTCATTAACCATAAAGTGGCACTTCTCCCAATTCAAGACAAGATTAGTTTCTTCACATCTCTGCAAAACTTGACCAAGGTTGCTCAAGCAATCATCAAAAGAAGTTCCATAAACGAAAAAATCATCCATGAAAACCTCAACAATCTTTTCACAAAAATTAGAGAATATAGCCATCATGCATCTTTGAAAGGTAGCAGGTACATTACATAAGCCAAAAGGCATACGTCTATAAGCAAAGGTACCGAAAGGGCAAGTAAAAGTAGTCTTTTCTTGGTCCTCTTTTGACACAGGTATTTGAGAGAAACCAGAATAGCCATCTAGAAAGCAAAAATGTGTATGCTTGGATAGTATTTCTAGCATTTTATCAATAAAAGGTAAAGGGTAATGATCCTTTTTAGTAGCTTTATTTAATTTGCGGAAATCAATTACCATTCTATAACCTGTAACAATTCTTTGTGTGATCAATTCATCTTTATCATTAGGAACAAAAGTAATACCTCCCTTATTAGGGACACAATGGACATGACTTACCCACTGACTATCAGCAACATGATAAATTATACCTGCCTCTAGAAGCTTTAGTATTTCTTTCCTTACCACTTCTTTCTTCCTACGATTTAACCGTCATTGGTGATCAACAACCGGTTTAGCGCCTTTCTCCACTTTTATTTTGTGCTGGCACAGAGTGAGACTAATTCCCTTAAGATCATCAATGGTATATCCAATGGCAGCACGGTGCTTCTTCAGAGTTTTCGATAATTTCTCTTCTCCCTGCTCTGAAAGATTAGCACTAATAATAACAGGATACATCTTCTTTTCATCGAGATAAGCATACTTAAGAGTATCAGGTAATGGTTTGAGCTCAAACACGGGATCACCCTTGGCTGGAGGAGGATTGCTACTTCTCGAGCTTGCGTTGTATTCCCTCGAAGAGGAAAGGGTGATGCAGCACAGTAGCGTAAGTATTTCCCTCTGTTTTTGAGAACCAAGGTATCAATCCAGTAGGAGACCACGCGCGAGTCCCTCGCACCTGCACAAACAAATAAGAACTTCGCAGCCAATGCGATAAGGGGTTGTCAATCCCTTTACGGTCACTTACGAAAGTGAGATCTGATAGAGATGATAGTTTGATATTTTTGGTATTTTTGGATATAAGAACAAAAAGTAAAAGCGGGAAAAGTAACGTACATTGTAGATTGATATGTTGAGAATAGACCCCGGGGCCATAGTTTCCTCTAGTGGCTTATTTCATGATAGCGATATTCTACGGCGGGTAAACAAATTACTGTCGAGCAATTGATAGAAAAGCGAATAATTATGAGACTATCTAGGCATGATCATTATATATAGGCATCACGTCCGAGACAAGTAGACCGAAACGATTCTGCATCTACTACTATTACTCCACACATCGACCGCTATCCAGCATGCATCTAGTGTATTGAGTTCATAAGAACAGAGTAACACCTTAAGCAAGATGACATGATGTAGAGGGATAAATTCAAACTTAGTGATATAAAACCCATATTTTTATCCTCGATGGCAACAATACAACATGTGCCTTGTTGCCCCTACTGTCACTGGGAAAGGACACCGCAAGATTGAACCCAAATCCAAGCACTTCTCCCATTGCAAGAACTATAGATCTAGTAGGCCAAAGCAAACCAATAATTCGAAGAGACTTGCAACTATATTATAATCATACATAAAGAGTTCAGAAAAGAACCAAATATTTCTCATAGATAATCTTGATCATAAACCCACAATTCATCGGATCTCGACAAACACACCGCAAAAAGAGATTACATCGAATATATCTCCTCGAAGACTGAGGGGAACTTGGTATTGAGATCCAAACAGAGAGAAGAAGCCATCTAGATACTAGCTATGGACCCGAAGGTCTGTGGTAAACTACTCACAACTCATGGTGAGGCGATGATGATGATGTAGAAGCACTCCGTGGTAGATCCCCCCTCCGGCGGAGCTCCGGAACAGGCCCCAAGATGGGATCTCACGGGAACAGAAGGTTGCGGCGATGGAACTAGGGTTTTCTCTGTTCTTCTGATGGTTTCGGGGTATGTAGGTATATATAGGAAGAAGGAGGGCACCGGGGGCCAGATGGGGTGCCCATGAGACAGGGGGCGCGCCCTATAGGGGGGGGGGGGGCGCCCCCACCCTCGTGGACGCCACGTCAGTCCTACTCCGTGGTTCTCAAGTCTCCCATGCGTATTTTGCTCCAAAAATATCTCTCCTGAAGGTTTCATTCCGTTTGGACTCCGTTTGATATTCCTTTTCTGTAAAACCCTGAAACAGGAAAAAAAACAGCAATCTGGACTCAAGATGGCAATGGTTAACTGTTACCCGCGTCCCCGTGGGTAATTACTCTATTAGGGGACGGGGATGTGCCGGCTTTAATACCCACGGGGAAGCTTGTGGGTCAAATACCTTACCCAGCATGCACGACAGGGATGGGGATGGGATAGCATTACCCATGCCAGTTACCCGCCTTACCAGTGAAGGCCTTACATGCATGCTACAAAAATAGTAGAATCCATGTAATTCCCGCCCTTACCCACCAAATTTTTTAGCCATCCAACCCCTTTGGCCAAAAAGCCAGAAGAAAACCCTAACCTAGACATATTATACTATTTATTATGCTGAAATGCTATTTTTTCTACTGAAATGCTATGTGACATTGTTGCTGATTGTGTGTATGGGTTTCCCCACGGGTATAAAATGTTGGGGAACGTAGTATTTTTTAATTTTCCTACGATCACGCAAGATCTATCTACCAGATGCATAGCAACGAGAGGGAGAGTGTGTCTATGTACCCTCGTAGACGGGGAGCGAAAGCATCAAGTGACGCGGTTGATGTAGTCGAACTTATTCGCGATCCAACCGATCAAGCACCGAACGTACGGCACCTCCACGTTCAGCACACGTTCAACTTGATGACGTCCCACGAGCTCTTGATCCAGTTGAGCTTCATGGGAGAGTTTCGTCAGCACGACGGCGTGGGGACGGATATGATGAAGTTACCACCGCAGGGCATCGCCTAAGCAATGCGACAGTATGACCGAGGTGTGTTTCTGTGGAGGGGGGCACCGCACACGGCTAAAACAATTCAACTTGTGTGTCTTTGGGTGCCCCCTGCCCCCGTATATAAAGGAGCATGGGGGAGGCCGGCCGGCCCCTTGTGGCGCGCCTAGGAGGTGCAATCCTACTAGGAATAGGATTGCAATCCTATTCCTAGTAGGAACTACCAAAAGGGAGAAGCGGGAAAGGAAGGAGAGGAAGAAGGAGAAGGAAAGGGGCGCCGGTCCCCCCTCCTTCCTTGTCCAATTCGGACCAAGGGGTGGGGGGCACGCGGCCCAGCCCTGGCCCTCCTTCCCTCTTTCTCCTACGGCCCATTAAGGCCCATAGCTTCCCCACGGGGTTCCGGTAACCCCCCGGTACTCCGGTAAATTCCGAAACTTTACGGAACACTTCCGTTGTCCGAATATAGTCGTCCAATATATCAATCTTTACGTCTCGGACATTCCAAGACTCCTCGTCATGTCCGTGATCTCATCCGGGACTCCGAACTACCTTCAATACATCAAAACTCATAAACTCATAATACCGATCGTCATCAAACGTTAAGCGTGCGGACCCTACGGGTTCGAGAACTATGTAGACATGACCGAGACTCATCTCCAGTCAATAACCAATAGAGGAACCTGGATGCTCATATTGGCTCCTACATATTCTACGAAGATCTTTATCGGTCAAACCGCATAACAACATACATTGTTCCTTTTGTCATCGGTATGTTACTTGCCCGAGATTCGATCGTCAGTATCTCTATACCTAGTTCAATCTCGTTACCGACAAGTCTCTTTACTCGTTCCGTAATACATCATCTCATGACTAACTCATTAGTCATTTGCTTGCAAGGCTTATTATGATGTGCATTACCGAGAGGGCCCAGAGATACCTCTCTGACACTCGGAGTGACAAATCCTAGTCTTGATCTATGCCAACACCACGAATATTTTCGGAGACACCTGTAGAGCATATTTATGATCACCCAATTACGTTGTGACGTTTGATAGCACACAAGGTGTTCCTATGGTATTCGGGAGTTGCATAATCTCATAGTCATAGGAACATGTATAAGTCATGAAGAAAGCAATAGCAGTAAAACTAAACGATCATAGTCCTAAGCTAACAGATGGGTCTAGTCCATCACATCATTCTGTTGGGGAATGTAGTATTTTCAAAATTTTCCTACGATCACGCAAGATCTATCTACTAGATGCATAGCAACGAGGGGGAGAGTGTGTCTACGTACCCTCGTAGACCGGGAGCGGAAGCGTCTAGTGACACGGTTGATGTAGTCGAACTTCTTCGCGATCCAACCGATCAAGTACCGAACGTACGGCACCTCCGCGTTCAGCACACGTTCAGCTTGATGACGTCCCACGAGCTCTTGATCCAGTTGAGCTTCACGGGAGAGTTTCGTCAGCACGACGGTGTGGTGACGGATATGATGAAGTAACCGGCACAGGGCTTCGCCTAAGCACTGCAACGGTATAACCGAGGTGTGTTTCTGTGGAGGGGAGCACCGCACACGGTTGGGAGAGATCAACTGATCAACTTGTGTGTCCTAGGGTGCCCCCTGCCCCCGTATATAAAGGAGCAAGGGGAGGGGCCGGCCAGCCCTTCTATGGCGCGCCAGGGAGGCAATCCTACTAGGAATAGGATTGCAATCCTATTCCTAGTAGGAGTCCACCAAGAAGGAAGAGGGGGAAAGGAAGGAGAGGGAGAGGTGGCGCCCCCCAATCCTAGTCCAACTAGGATTCCCTGGTGGGGCGCCGGCCAGCCTCTATGGGCTGCCTCTCTTCTTTCCTCAAGGCCCACTATGGACCATCCCCCCTCGTGGGGGTTCCGGTAACCCCCTCCGGCAATCCGGTTAAATCCGAAACTTTTCCGGAACACTTCCGGTGTCCGAATATAGTCGCCCAATATATCAATATTTATGTCTCAGACATTCCGAGACTCCTCGTCATGTCCGTGATCTCATCCGGGACTCCAAACTACCTTCGGTACATCAAAACTCATAAACTCATAATACCGATCGTCATCAAACGTTAAGCGTGCGGACCCTACGGGTTCGAGAACTATGTAGACATGACCGAGACTCATCTCCGGTCAATAACCAATAGCGGAACCTGGATGCTCATATTGGTTCCTACATATTCTACAAAGATCTTTATCGGTCAAACCGCATAACAACATACGTTGTTCCTTTTGTCATCGGTATGTTACTTGCCCGAGATTCGATCGTCGGTATCTCTATACCTAGTTCAATCTCGTTACCGGCAAGTCTCTTTACTCGTTCCGTAATACATCATCTCGTGAATAACTCATTAGTCATTTGCTTGCAAGGCTTATTATGATGTGCATTACCGAGAGGGCCCAGAGATACCTCTCCGACACTCGGAGTGACAAATCCTAGTCTTGATCTATGCCAACACCACGAATACTTTCGAAGACACCTGTAGAGCATCTTTATGATCACCCAGTTACTTTGTGACGTTTGATAGCACACAAGGTGTTCCTACGGTATTCAGGAGTTGCATAATCTCATAGTCATAGGAACATGTATAAGTCATGAAAAAAGCAATAGCAGTAAAACTAAACGATCATAGTGCTAAGCTAACGGATGGGTCTAGTCCATCACATCATTCTCCTAATGATGTGATCCCGTTGATCAAATGACAACTCATGTCTATGGCTAGGAAACATAGCCATCTTTGACCAATGAGCTAGTCTAGTAGAGGCATACTAGGGACATACTATTTTGTCTATGTATTCACACATGTCCTAAGTTTCCGGTTAATACAATTCTAGCATGAATAATAAAAATTTATCATGATATAAGGAAATAAATAATAACTTTATTATTGACTCTAGGGCATATTTCCTTCAGTCTCCCACTTGCACTAGAGTCAATAATCTAGTTCACTCTCCATGTGATTTAATACCGATAGTTCACATCGTTATGTGAATAACACCCATTGTTCACATCGCCATGTGACCAACACCCAAAGGGTTTACTAGAGTCAATAATCTAGTTCACATCGCTATGTGCTTAATACCCAAGAGTAATAAGGTGTGACCATGTTTGGCTTGTGAGAGAAGTTTAGTCAACGGGTCTGTTACATACAGATCCGTATGTATTTCGTAAATTTCTATGTCTACAATGCTCTGCATGGAGCTACTCTAGCTAATTGCTCCCACTTCCAATATGCATCCAGATTGATACTTAGAGTCATCTAGATTAGTGTAAAGCTTGCATCGGCGTAACTCTTTATGACGAACTATTTATCATCTCCATAATCGAGAAAACATTTCCTTAGTCATCCAGTAACTAAGGATAATTCTGACCGCTATCCAGTGATCTACTCCTGGATCACTCTTGTACCTCCTTGCCAAACTCATGGTAAGGTACACAACAAGTTTGGTACACAGCATGGCATACTTTATAGAACCTGTGGCTGAGGCATAGGGAATGACCTTCATTCTTTCTCTATCTTCTGCCGAGGTCGGGCTTTGAGTCTTACTCAACTTCATACCTTACAACTCAGGCAAGAACTCCTTCTTTGACTGATCCATTTTGAACTACTTCAAAATTTTATCAAGGTATGTACTCATCAAAAGTCTTATCAAACGTCTTGATCTATCTCTATAGATCTTGATGTCCAATATGTAAGCAGCTTCACCAAGGTCTTTCTTTGAAAAAACTCCTTTCAAACACTCCTTTATGCTTTCTAGAAAATTCTACATCATTTTCGATCAACAATATGTCATTCACATATACTTATCAAAAATGCTGTAGTGCTCCCACTCACTTTATTGTAAATACAGGCTTCACCGCAAGTCTGTATAAAACTATATGCTTTGATCAACTTATCAAACCGTATATTCCAACTCTGAGATGCTTGCACCAGTCCATAGAAGGATCGCTGGAGTTTGCACATTTTGTTAACACCTTTAGGATTGACAAAACCTTCTGGCTGCATCATATACAACTCTTATTTAATAAATCCATTAAAGAATGTAGTTTTGTTATCCATCTGCCAGATTTCATACAATGCGGCAATTGCTAACATGATTCGGACAGACTTAAGCATCGCTACGGGTGAGAAAGTCTCATCGTAGTCAACTCCTTGAACTTGTCGAAAACCTTTCGCAACAAGTCGAGCTTTGTAGACAGTAACATTACTGTCGGCGTCGGTCTTCCTCTTGAAGATCCATTTATTTTCAATGGCTTGCCGATCATCAGGCAAGTCAACCAAAGTCCATACTTTGTTCTCATACATGGATCCCATCTCAGATTTCATGGCCTCAAGCCATTTCGCGGAATCTGGGCTCATCATCGCTTCCTCATAGTTCATAGGTTCATCATGGTCTAGTAACATGACTTCCAGAACTGGGTTGTCGTACCACTCTGGTGCGGAACGAACTCTGGTTGATCTACGAAGTTCAGAAGAAACTTGATCTGAAGTTTTATGATCATCATCATTAGCTTCCTCACTAATTGGTGTAGGAATCACTGGAACTAGTTTCTGTGATGTACTACCTTCCAATTCGGGAGAAGGTACAATTACCTCATCAAGTTCTACTTTCCTCCCACTCACTTCTTTCGAGAGAAACTCCTTCTCTAGAAAGGATCCATTCTTAGCAACGAATATCTTGCCTTTGAATCTGTGATAGAAGGTGTACCCAACAGTCTCCTTTGGGTATCCAATGAAGACACATTTCTCCGACTTGGGTTCGAGCTTATCAGGTTGAAGCTTTTTCACATAAGCATCGCAGCCCCAAACTTTAAGAAACAACAACTTTGGTTTCTTGCCAAACCATAGTTCATAAGGTGTCGTCTCAACGGATTTAGATGGTGCCCTTATTTAACGTGAATGTGGTTGTCTCTAATGCATAACCCAAAACGATAGTGGTAAATCGGTAAGAGACATCATAGATCGCACCATATCTAATAAAGTATGATTACGACTTTCGGACACACCATTACGCTGTGGTGTTCCGGGTGGCGTGAGTTGTGAAACTATTCCACATTGTTTCAAATGAAGACCAAACTCGTAACTCAAATATTCACCTCCACGATCAGATCATAGGAACTTTATTTTCTCGTTACGATGATTCTCTACTTCACTCTGAAATTCTTTGAACTTTTCAAATGTTTCAGACTTGTGTTTCATTAAGTAGATATACCCATATCTGCTCAAATAATCAGTGAAGGTCAGAAAATAACGATACTCGCCGCGAGCCTTAACACTCATCGGTCCACATACATCAGTATGTATGATTTCCAATAAATCAGTTGCTTGCTCCATTGTTCCAGAGAACGGAGTTTTAGTCATCTTGCCCATGAGTCATGGTTCGCAAGCACCAAGTGATTCATAATCAAGTGATTCCAAAAGTCCATCACTATGGAGTTTCTTCATGCGCTTTACACCAATATGACCTAAACGGCAGTGCCACAAATAAGTTGCACTATCATTATTAACCTTGCATCTTTTGGCTTCAATATTATGAATATGTGTATCACTACGATCGAGATCCAACAAACTATTTTTCATTGGGTGTATGACCATCGAAGGCTTTATTCATGCAAACAGAATAACAATTATTCTATGACTTTAAATGAATAACCGTATTGCAACAAACATGATCAAATCATATTCATGCTTCAACGCAAATGCCAAATAACATTTATTTATGTTCTACACTAATTCTGAAAGTATAGGGAGTGTGCGATGATGATCATATCAATCTTGGAACCACTTCCAACACACATCGTCACTTCACCTTTAACTAGTCTCTGTTCATTCCGCAACTCTCGTTTCGAGTTACTAACTTTAGCAACTGAACCGGTATCAAATACCCAGGGGTTGTTATGAACACTAGTAAAGTACACATCAATAATCTGTATATCAAAATATACCGTTGTTCACTTTGCCATCCTTCTTATCCGCCAAGTATCTAGGGCAGTTCCACTTCCAGTGACCATTTCCTTTGCAGTAGAAGCACTTAGTTTCAGGCTTGAGTTTAGCTTTGGGTTTCTTCATGGGAGTGACAACTTACTTGTCATTCTTCTTGAAGTTCCCCTTCTATCCCTTTGCCCTTTACTTGAAACAAGTGGTCTGGTTAACCATCAACACTTGATGTTCTTTCTTGATTTCTACCTTCGCTGATTTTAGCATCGCGAAGAGCTCTGGAATTACTTTCGTCATCCCTTGCATATTATAGTTCATCACGAAGTTCTACTAACTTGGTGATAGTGACTAGAGAACTTTGTGAATTACTATCTTATCTAGAAGATAAACTCCCACTTGATTCAAGCAATTGTAGTACCCACACAATCTGAGCACATGCTCACCGGTTGAGCTATTCTCCTCCATCTTGTAGGCAAAGTACTGTCAGAGATCTCATACCTCTCAACATGGGCATGAGTATGAAAATACTAATTTCAACTCTTGGAACATCTCATATGCTCCGTGGCGTTCAAAACGTTTTTGAAGTCCCGGTTCTAAGCCGTAAAGCATGGTGCACTAAACTATCAAGTAGTCATCATACCGAGCTTCTGTCAAAACGTTCATAACGTCTACATATACTCCTGCAATAGGTCTGTCACCTAGCGGTGCATCAAGGACATAATTCTTCTGTGCAGCAATGAGGATAATCCTCAGATCACGGAACAATTCCGCATCATTACTACTAACATCTTTCAACTTAGTTTTCTCTAGGAACATATAAAAAATAAATGGGGAGCAACATCGCGAGCTATTGATCTACAACATAGATATGCTAATACTACCAGGACTAAGTTCATGATAAATTAAAGTTCAATTAATCATATTACTTAAATAACTCCCACTTAGATAGACATCCCTCCGGTCATCTAAATGATCACGTGATCCAAATCAACTAAACCATGTCTGATCATCACGTGAGATGGAGTAGTTTCAATGGTGAACATCTTATGTTGATCATATCTACTATATGATTCACGCTCAACCTTTCGGTTTCTAGTGTTCCGAGGCCATATCTGCATATGCTAGGCTCGTCAAGTTTAACCCGAGTATTCTGCGTGTGCAAAACTGGCTTACACCCGTTGTATTTGAACGTAGAGCTTATCACACCCGATCATCACGTGGTGTCTCGGCACGACGAACTTTCTCAACGGTGCATACTCAGGGAGAACACTTATACCTTGAAATTTAGTAAGGGATCATCTTATAATGCTATCGTCGAACTAAGAAAAATAAGAAGCATAATAAGATAAACATCATATGCAATCAAAATATGTGACATGATATGGCCATCATCATCTTGTGCTTTTGATCTCCATCTCCAAAGCACCGTCATGATCACCTTCGTCACCGACGCGACACCTTGATCTCCATCGTAGCATCGTTGTCGTCTCGCCAACTATTGCTTCTACGACTATCGCTACCGCTTAGTGATAAAGTAAAGCAATTACATGGCGATTGCATTTCATACAATAAAGCGACAACCATATGGCTCCTGCCAGTTGCCGATAACTTTACAAAACATGATCATCTCATACAAAACCGTATATCTCATCATGTCTTGACCATATCACATCACAACATGCCCTGCAAAAACAAGTTAGACGTCCTCTACTTTGTTGTTGCAAGTTTTACGTGGCTGCTACGGGCTTGGCAAGAACCGTTCTTACCTACGCATACAAAACCACAGCGATGTTTCGTCAAGTATGTGCTGTTTTAACCTTCACAAGGACCGGGCGTAGCCACACTTGATTCAGCTAAAGTGAGAGAGACAAACACCCGCCAGTCACCTTTAAGCAACGAGTGCTCATAACAGTGAAACCAGTCTCGCGTAAGCGTACGCGTAATGTCGGTCCGGGCCGCTTCATCTCACAATACCGCCGAAGCAAAGTATGACATGCTGGTAAGCAGTATGACTAGTACCGCCCACAACTCATTGTGTTCTACTCGTGCATATCATCTACGCATAGACCTGGCTCTGATACCACTGTTGGGGAACGTAGTATTTTCAAAATTTTCCTACGATCACGCAAGATCTATCTACTAGATGCATAGCAACGAGGGGGAGAGTGTGTCTACGTACCCTCGTAGACCAGGAGCGGAAGCGTCTAGTGACGCGGTTGATGTAGTCGAACTTCTTTGTGATCCAACCGATCAAGTACCGAACGTACCGCACCTCCGCGTTCAGCACACGTTCAGCTTGATGACGTCCCACGAGCTCTTGATCCATTTGACCTTCACGGGAGAGTTTCGTCAGTACGACGGCGTAGTGACGGATATGATGAAGTAACCGGCGCAGGGCTTCGCCTAAGCACTGCAACAGTATAATCGAGGTGTGTTTCTGTGGAGGGGAGCACCGCACACGGTTGGGAGAGATCAACTGATCAACTTGTGTGTCCTAGGGTGCCCCCTGCCCCCGTATATAAAGGAGCAAGGGGAGGGGCCGGCCAGCCCTTCTATGGCGCGCCAAGGAGGCAATCCTACTAGGAATAGGATTGCAATCCTATTCCTAGTAGGAGTCCACCAAGAAGGAAGAGGGGGAAAGGAAGGACAGGGAGAGGTGGCGCCCCCCAATCCTAGTCCAACTAGGATTCCCTGGTGGGGCGCCGGCCAGCCTCTATGGGCTGCCTCTCTTCTTTCCTCAAGGCCCACTATGGACCATCCCCCCTCGTGGGGGGTTCCGGTAACCCCCTCCGGCAATCCGGTTAAATCCGAAACTTTTCCGGAACACTTCCGGTGACCGAATATAGTCGTCCAATATATCAATCTTTATTTCTCGGACATTCCGAGACTCCTCGTCATGTCCGTGATCTCATACGGGACTCCGAACTACCTTCTGTACATCAAAACTCGTAAACTCATAATACCGATCGTCATCAAACGTTAAGCGTGCGGACCCTACGGGTTCGAGAACTATGTAGACATGACCGAGACTCATCTCCGGTCAATAACCAATAGCGGAACCTGGATGCTCATATTGGTTCCTACATATTCTACAAAGATCTTTATCGGTCAAACCGCATAACAACATACGTTGTTCCTTTTGTCATCGGTATGTTACTTGCCCGAGATTCGATCGTCGGTATCTCTATACCTAGTTCAATCTCGTTACCGGCAAGTCTCTTTACTTGTTCCGTAATACATCATCTCGTGACTAACTCATTAGTCATTTGCTTGCAAGGCTTATTATGATGTGCATTACCGAGAGGGCCCAGAGATACCTCTCCGACACTCGGAGTGACAAATCCTAGTCTTGATCTATGCCAACACCACGAATACTTTCGGAGACACCTGTAGAGCATCTTTATGATCACCCAGTTACGTTGTGACGTTTGATAGCACACAAGGTGTTCCTACGGTATTCGGGAGTTGCATAATCTCATAGTCATAGGAACATGTATAAGTCATGAAGAAAGCAATAGCAGTAAAACTAAACGATCATAGTGCTAAGCTAACGGATGGGTCTAGTCCATCACATCATTCTCCTAATGATGTGATCCCGTTGATCAAATGACAACTCATGTCTATGGCTAGGAAACATAGCCATCTTTGACCAATGAGCTAGTCTAGTAGAGGCATACTAGGGACATACTATTTTGTCTATGTATTCACACATGTACTAAGTTTCCGGTTAATACAATTCTAGCATGAATAATAAACATTTATCATGATATACGGAAATAAATAATAACTTTATTATTGCCTCTAGGGCATATTTCCTTCACATTCTCCTAATGATGTGATCCCGTTGATCAATTGACAACTCATGTCTATGGCTAGGAAACATAGCCATCTATGATCAATGAGCTAGTCTAGTAGAGGCATACTAGGGACATACTGTTTTGTTTATGTATTCACACATGTACTAAGTTTCCAGTTAATACAATTCTAGCATGAATAAAAGACATTTATCATGATATAAGGAAATAAATAATAACTTTATTATTGCCTCTAAGGCATATTTCCTTTCATAAAAGACCCGACGGGGATGGGGATGGGAATATTTGTATCCCCGCAGACGGGTATGGGGATGGGGATGGGCATGGTAAGGCGCCGCGGGGATGAGGATGGGAGTCCAATACCCGCCCTGGTAATCCCCATTGCCAGCCTGAATCTGGATTGGGCCTTTGGGTTAATAGGTTAGTCCCAAAAATAATATAAAAGTGTATAACAAAGCCCATTAAACATCCAAAACATCATAAATAATAGCATGGAACAATAAAAAAAATTAGATACGTTGGAGACGTATCAAGCATCCGAAAGCGTAATTCCTGCTCGTCCTCGAGTAGGTAAATGATAAAAACTGAATTTTTGATGTGGAATGCTAACCAACATAGTTTTCAATGTAATTCTCTTAATTGTGGCATGAATGTTCAGATATGAAAGATTCAAGACAAAAGTCTATATTGACATAAGAAATAATAATACTTCAAGCATACTAACAAAGCAATCATGTCTTCTCAAAATACTATGGCTAAAGAAAGTTATTCCTACAAAATCATATAGTCTGGCTATGCTCCCTCTTCATCACACAAAATATTCATATCATGCACAACCCCGGTTTCAGCCAAGCACTTGTTTTCATACTATATTCGTTCAAACCTTTCAACTTTCACGCAATACATGAGTGTGAGCCATGGACATAGCACTATGGGTGGAATATAGAGGTGGTTGTGGAGAAGACAAAAAGGAGGGAGATAGTCTCACATCAACTAGGCGTATCAACGGGCTATGGAGATGCCCATCAATAGATATCAATGTGAGTGAGTAGGGATTGCCATGCAACAGATGCACTAGAGCTAAAAATGTATGAAAGCTCAACAAAAGAAACTAAGTGGGTGTGCATCCAACTTGCTTGCTCACGAAGACCTAGGGCATTTGAGGAAGCCCATCGTTGGAATATACAAGCCAAGTTCTATAATGAAAATTCCCACTAGTATATGAAAGTGACTAAACATGAGACTCTCTATCATGAAGAACATGGTGCTACTTTGAAGCACATGTGTGGAAAAAGATAGTAGCAATTGTCCCTTTTTATTTTATTTTCTTTTTTCTTTTCTTTTTTTGGACCTTTCTTTTTTTCTTTAGCCTTTTTTTTAGGGACTTTCTTTATTTAGCCTTTCCTCGCATGGGACAATGCTCTAATAATGATGATCATCACACTTTCATTGAATTACAACTCGATACTAGAACAAAGTATGACCTATATGAATGCCTCCGGCGGTGTACCGGGATGTGCAATGAATCAAGAGTGACATGTATGAAAAATTATGCATGGTGGCCTAGCCACAAATACGACGTCAACTACATGATTATGCATGGCAATATGACAATATGAAGCGTGTCATATGAACGGAACGGTGGAAAGTTGCATGGCAATATATCTCGGAATGGCTATGGAAATGCCATGATAGGTAGGTATGGTGGCTGTTTTCTGGAAGATATATGGCAGCTGTTTTGAGGAAGATATATAGTGGGTGTATGGTACCGGCGAAAGTTGCGCGGTACAAGAGAGGCTAGCAACGGTGGGAGGGTGAGTGTGCGTAATATCCATGGACTCAACATTAGTCATAAGAACTCATATACTTATTGCAAAAATTTACGAGTCATCAAAACAAAGCAATCAACGCATGCTCCTAGGGGGGAGGTTGGTAGGAGTTAACCATCGCGCGCCCCCGACCTCCACACAAAGGATGACACTCTACAAATACCTCATGCTCTAACTTCGTCACATAGCGGTTCACCATACGTGCATGCTACGAGAATCACTAACTTTAACACAAGCATTTCTCAATTTCATAATAACTCCACTAGCATGACTCTAATATCACTATCCTCATATCTCAAAACAATTATCAAGCATCCAACTTCTCATCATATTCAATGCACTTAGTGTGAAAGTTTTTACTACATTGATCTTGGATGTCTATCATGTGAAGGCTAGTTTTATAGCCAAAGCACATTACCATGCTGTTTTAATAGACTCTCAAAAGGATATAAGTGAAGCATGAGAGATCAACAATTTCTAGAAAATATAATCACCACCGTGCTCTAAAAGATATAACTGAAGCACTAGAGCAAAAACTATTCAACTCAAAAGATATAAGTGAAGCACATAGAGTGTTCTATCAATTCCTAGGCCATATTTAACTCTCTCAAAAAGGTGTGTCCAGAAAAGATAATTGTGGCAAACTAACAAGCAAAGACTCAAATTATACATGACGCTCCAAGTAAAACACATATCATGTGGTGAATAAAAATATAGATCGAGTATAGTTACCGATAGATGAAGACGAAAGAGGGGATGCCTTCCGGGGGCATCCCCAAGCTTAGGCTCTTGGTTGTCCTTGAATTTTACCTTGAGGTGCCTTGGGCATCCCCAAGCTTAGGCTCTTGCCACTCTTTGTTCCATATTCCATCAAAGCAATACTCAAAACTTGAAAACTTCACAACACAAAACTTAGACAAAAATCTCGTGAGCTCCGTTAGTATAAGAAAACAAACCACTACTCAAAGGTACTGCAATGAATTCATTCTTTGTTTATATTTGTGTTGAACCTACTGTATTGCAACTTCTCTATGATTCATACTTCCCAATACTACTCATAGATGCATTGAAATAAGCAAACAACACATGAAAAACAAAATCTGTCAAAAACAGAACAGTCTGTAGTAATCTATAACTTTCGCATACTTCTGTAACTCCAATTTTTTTGAAATAAATTGGTAAACATGAGGAATTTGTCTATTAATCATATGCAAAAAGAATCAACTAAATAGCACACTCCAGTAAAATCTGTGACCATTCGAGCGAGCGCTAGCGATTCTGTTTTTCACAGCAAGATCATATAAACTTCACACAAGTCTTCCCAAAGGTTCTACTTGGCACAAACACTAATTAAAACACAAAATCACATCTAAACAGAAGCTAGATGCTATATTTATTCCTAAGCAGAAGCAAAAACAAAGAAAATAAAATCGGGTTGCCTCCCAACAAGCTCTTTCTTTATAGCCATTAAGATAGGCTTGAGAATTCAATGATGCTCACATGAAAGATAAGAATTGAAGCACAAAGAGAGCATCATATAGCATGTGAAAATCACATCTTAGTCTAACATACTTCCTATGCATAGGCATCTTATAAGCAAACAAATTATCAAGGCAAGCAAGAACTAGCATACGCAAGGAAGAAGAAAGAAACAAGATCAATCTCAACATGAAGAGAGGTAATTTAGTAACATGAAGATTTCTACAACCATATTTTCCTCTCTCATAATAATTGTATGTAGGATCATAAGAAAATTCAACAATATAGCTATCACATAACATAGTCTCAACACGATCAACATGCATCCAAAGTTGACACTCTTCCAAAATAGTGGGATTATCATTAACTAAAGTCATGACCTCTCCAAACCCACTCTCAATATTATAGCAAACATTATTATCAATCTCAGATTCATAATGGGGTTGAAATAAATTTTCAAGATCATAAGAAGCATCACCCCAATCATGATCATTGCAACAAGTAGTGGACATAGCAATACTAGCATCCCCAAGCTTAGGGATTTGCATATCATTAACACAATTGACATTAATAGAATTTACAATAGTAGCATTGCAATCATGTTTTTCATCGAAGGAACTATCCTGAATCACTTTCAACAATTCCTCACAATTTTCAGATTCACAAATTTCAAGCAAAACCTCATAAAGATAATCTAGTGCATTCAACTCACTAGCAATTGGTTCAACATAATTGGATCTCTTAAATAGATTAGCAAGAGGATAAGGATCCATAATTTAGCAAGCGAAGATGCAAGCTAATAGAGGGCACATAGCAACACAAGCAAACAGAAAGGCAAATGGAGAAAGGGCGAATAAAACGGCAAGGGTGAAGTGGGGGAGAGGAAAACGAGAGGCAAATAAATGTAATGCGAAGGATAAGGGTTTCAGATAGGTACTTGGTATATGACTTTTGCGTAAGCCTCCCCGGTAACGGCACCAGAAATTCTTCTTGCTACTTCTCGAGCTTGCGTTGTATTCCCTTGAAGAGGAAAGGGTGATGCAGCACAGTAGCGTAAGTATTTCCCTCAGTTTTGACAACCAAGGTATCAATCCAGTAGGAGACCACGCGCGAGTCCCTCGCACCTGCACAAAAAAAATAAGAACTTCGCAGCCAACGCGATAAGGGGTCGTCAATCCCTTTACGGTCACTTACGAAAGTGAGATATGATAGAGATGATAGCTTGATATTTTTGGTATTTTTGGATATAAGAACAGAAAGTAAAAGCGGGAAAAGTAAAGTAGATTGTAGATTGATATGTTGAGAATAGACCCGGGGGCCATAGTTTTCTCTAGTGGCTTCTCTCATGATAGCGATATTCTATGGCGGGTAAACAAATTACTGTCGAGCAATTGATAGAAAAGCGAATAATTATGAGACTATCTAGGCATGACATTATATATAGGCATCACGTCCGAGACAAGCAGACCGAAACGATTCTGCATCTACTACTATTACTCCACACATCGACCGCTATCCAGCATGCATCTAGAGTATTAAGTTCATAAGAACAGAGTAACGCCTTAAGCAAGATGACATGATGTAGAGGGATAAACTCAAACATAGTGATATAAACCCCATCTTTTTATCCTCGATGGCAACAATAAAATACATGCCTTGCTGCACCTACTGTCACTGGGAAAGGACACTGCAAGATTGAACCCAAAGCCAAGCACTTCTCCCATTGCAAGAACTATAGATCTAGTAGGCCAAACCAAACCAATAATTCCAAGAGACTTGCAAGGATATTATAATCATACATAAAGAGTTCAGAAAAGAACCAAATATTTCTCATAGATAATCTTGATCATAAACCCACAATTCATCGGATCTCGACAAACACACCGCAAAAAGAGATTACATTGAATAGATCTCCTCGAAGACCAAGGAGAACTTGGTATTGAGATCCAAAGAGAGAGAAGAAGCCATCTAGATACTAGCTATGGACCCGAAAGTCTGTGGTAAACTACTCACAACTCATGCTAAGGCGATGATGATGATGTAGAAGCACTCCGTGGTAGATGCCCCCTCTGGCGGAGCTCCGGAACAGGCCCCAAGATGGGATCTCACAGGTACAGAAGGTTGCGGTGGTGGAACTAGGGTTTTCTTTGTTCTTCTGATGGTTTCGGGGTACGTAGGTATATATAGGAAGAAGGAGGGCACCCGGGGCCAGACGGGGTGCCCTGGAGGAAGGGGCGCGCCCTATAGGGGGGGCGCCCCCACCCTCGTGGACGCCACGTCAGCCCTACTCCGTGGTTCTCAAGTCTCCCGTGCGTATTTTGCTCCAAAAATATCTCTCCCAAAGGTTTCATTCCGTTTGGACTCCGTTTGATATTCCTTTTCTGTAAAACCATGAAACAGGCAAAAAATAGCAATCTGGACTGGGCCTTTGGGTTAATAGGTTAGTCCCAAAAATAATATAAAAGTGTATAACAAAGCCCATTAAACATCCAGAACATCATAAATAATAGCATGGAACAATAAAAAATTATAGATACATTGGAGACGTATCAAGGATCCCCTAGGATTTCAACATGCAAGTTGTGTTTCAATAAAGGTCCTTGTTTAAAGAATATTTCATCTATTTCCCTTCTCTGATTCATATACATATCATTTTTGTTGGGGAACGTAGTATTTAAAAATTTTCCTACGATCACGCAAGATCTATCTATCAGATGCATAGCAATGAGAGGGGAGAGTGTGTCTACGTATCCTCGTAGACCGGGAGCGGAAGCGTCAAGTGACGCGGTTGATGTAGTCGAACTTCTTCACGATTCAACCGATCAAGCACCGAACGTACGACACCTCCGCATTCAGCACACGTTCAGCTTGATGACGTCCCACGAGCTCTTGATCCAGTTGAGCTTCACGGGAGAGTTTCGTCAGCACGACGGCGTGGTGACGGATATGATGTATTCACCGGCGCAGGGCTTCGCCTAAGCTCCGCGACGGTATGACCGAGGTGTGATTCTGTGGAGGGGGGCACCGCACACGGCTGGAACAATTCAATTTGTGTGTCTTTGGGTGCCCCCCTGCCCCCGTATATAAATGCCAAGGGGGGAGGCCGGCCGGCCCTTCCCTGGTGCGGCTAGGAGTGCAATCCTACTAGGAATAGGATTGCAATCCTATTCCTAGTAGGAATCACCAAAAGAAGGAAGAGAGGGAAAGGAAAAAGGAGAGGTGGCGCCCCCCCCCAATCCTAGTCCAACTAGGAACCCTAGGTGGGGCGCCGGCCAGCCCTATGGGCTGCCTCTCTTTTTTCCCTTAAGGCCCACTATGGACCATCCCCCCTCGTAGGGGGTTCCGGTAACCCCCTCCGGCAATCCCGTTAAATCCGAAACTTTTCCGGTATACTTCCGGTGTCCGAATATAGTCGTCCAATATATTAATCTTTATGTCTCGGACATTCCGAGACTCCTCGTCATGTCCGTGATCTCATCCGGGACTCCGAACTACCTTCGGTATATCAATACTCATAAACTCATAATACCGATCGTCATCAAACGTTAAGCGTGCGGACCCTACGGGTTCGAGAACTATGTAGACATGACCGAGACTCATCTCCGGTCAATAACCAATAGCGGAACCTGGATGTTCATATTGGCTCCTACATATTCTACGAAGATCTTTTATCGGTCAGAACCGCATAACAACATACGTTGTTCCTTTTGTCAATGGTATGTTACTTGCCCGAGATTCGATCGTCGGTATCTCAATACCTAGTTCAATCTCGTTACCGGCAAGTCTCTTTACTCGTTCCGTAACACATCATCTCGTGACCAACTCATTAGTCTTTTGCTTGCAAGGCTTATTGTGATGTGTGTTACCGAGAGGGCCCAGAGATACCTCTCCGACACTCGGAGTGACAAATCCTAATCTTGATCTATGCCAACACCACGAATACTTTCGGAGACACCTGCAGAGCATCTTTATGATCACCCAGTTACGTTGTGACGTTTGATAGCACACAAGGTGTTCCTACGGTATTCGGGAGTTGCATAATCTCATAGTCATAGGAACATGTATAAGTCATGAAGAAAGCAATAGCAGTAAAACTAAACGATCATAGTGCTATGCTAACGGATGGGTCTTGTACATCACATCATTCTCCTAATGATGTGATCCCGTTGATCAAATGACAACTCATGTCTATGGCTAGGAAACATAACCATCTTTGATCAATGAGCTAGTCTAGTAGAGGCATACTAGGGACATATTGTTTTGTCTATGTATTCACACATGTACTAAGTTTCCGGTTAATACAATTCTAGCATGAATAAAAGACATTTATCATGATATAAGGAAATACAAATAATCATCTTTATTATTGCCTCTAGGGCATATTTCCTTCAGTCTCCCACTTGCACTAGAGTCAATAATCTAGCTCACATCGCCATGTGATTTAATACCGATAGTTCACATCGTTATGTGAACAACACCCATAGTTTACACTGCTATGTGACCAACACCCAAAGGGTTTACTAGAGTCAATAATCTAGTTCACATCGCTATGTGATTAATACCCAAGAGTAATAAGGTGTGATCATGTTTTGCTTGTGAGAGAAGTTTAGTCAACGGGTCTGTCACATTCAGATATGTATGTATTTCGCAAATTTCTATGTGTACAATGCTCTGCATGGAGCTACTCTAGCTAATTGCTCCCACTTTCAATACGCATCCAGATTGATACTTAGAGTCATCTGTATTTAGTGTCAAAGCTTGCATCGGCGTAACCCTTTACGACGAACTCTTTACTTCCATAATCGAGAAACATTTCCTTAGTCATCCAATTACTAAGGATAATTTTGACCGCTGTACAGTGATCTACTCCTGGATCACTATTGTACCTCCCTGTCAAACTCATGGCAAGGTACACAACGTGTTTTGTACACAGCATGGCATACTTTATAGAAACTATGGCTGAGGCATAGGGAATGACTTTCATTCTCTCTATATTTTTCTTACGTGGTCTGGCTTTGAGTCTTACTCAACTTCACACCTTACAAGCCGGGCAAGAACTCCTTCTTTGACTGATCCATTTTGAACTATTTCAAAATCTTATCAAGGTATGTACTTATCGAAAGTCTTATCAAGCGTCTTGATCTATCTCTATAGATCTTGATGCCCAATATGTAAGCAGCTTCACCAAGGCCTTTCTTTGAAAAAACTCCTTTATGCTTTCCAGAAAATTTTACATCATTTCCGATCGACAATATGTTATTCACATATACTTATCAGAAAGGTTGTAGTGCTCCCACTCACTTCTTGTAAATACAGGCTTCTCCAAAAGTCTGTATAAAACCATATGCTTTGATCACCTCATCAAAGCGTATATTCCAACTCCGAGATGCTTGCACCAGTCCATAGATGGATCGCTGGAGCTTGCACATTTTGTTAGCACCTTTAGGATTGACAAAACCTTCGGGTTGCATCATATACAATTTTTCTTTAATAAATCCATTAAAGAATGCAGTTTTGTTATCCATTTGCCAGATTTCATAAAATGTGGCAATTGCTAACATGATTCGGACAGACTTAAGCATCGCTACGGGTGAGAAAGTCTCATCGTAGTCAACTCCTTGAACTTGTCAAAAACCTTTCGCAACAAGTCGAGCTTTGTAAACAGTAACATTACCGTCAGCGTCGGTCTTCCTCTTGAAGATCCATTTATTTTCGATGGCTTGCCGATCATCGGGCAAGTCAACCAAAGTCCACACTTTGTTCTCATACATGGATCCCATCTCAGATTTCATGGCTTCAAGCCATTTTGCGGAATCTGGGCTCATCATCGCTTCCTCATAGTTCGTAGGTTCATCATGGTCTAGTAACATGATTTCCAGAACTGGGTTGCCGTACCACTCTGGTGCGGAACGTACTCTGGTTGATCTACGACGTTCAGCAGAAACTTGATCCGAAGTTTCATGATCATCATCATTAACTTCCTCACTGATTGGTGTAGGAATCACTGGAACAATTTTCTGTGATGTACTACTTTCCAATCCGGGAGAAGGTACAATTACCTCATCAAGTTCTACTTTCCTCCCACTCACTTCTTTCGAGAGAAACTCCTTCTCTAGAAAGGATCCACTCTTAGCAATAAAGACATTGCCTTCAGATCTGTGATAGAAGGTGTACCCAACAGTTTCTTTTGGGTATCCTATGAAGATTTACTTCTCCGATTTGGGTTCGAGCTTATCATGTTGAAACTTTTTCACATAAGCATCGCAGTCCCAAACTTAAAGAAATGACAGCTTAGGTTTCTCAAACCACAGTTCATTCGGTGTCATCTCCACGGATTTAGATGGTGCCCTATTTAACGTGAATGTAGCTGTCTCTAATGCATAACCCCAAAAGCGATAGTAGTAGATCGGTAAGAGACATCATCGATCGCACCATATCTAATAAAGTACGGTTATGACGTTCAGACACACCATTACACTATGGTGTTCCGGGTGGCGTGAGTTGTGAAACTATTCCACATTGTTTCAAATGAAGACCTAACACGTAACGCAAATATTCTCCTCCACGATCGGATCGTAGAAACTTTATTTTCTTGTTACGATGATTTTCTACTTCACTCTGAAATTCTTTGAACATTTCAAATGTCTCAGACTTTTCCTTCATTAAGTAGATATACCCATATCTGCTCAAATCATCAGTGAAGGTCAGAAAATAACGATACCCGCCGTGTGCTTCAACACTCATTGGTCCACATACATCAGTATGTATGATTTCCAACAAATCTGTTGCTCGCTCCATAGTTCCGGAGAACGGAGTTTTAGTCATCTTGCCCATGAGGCATGGTTCGCAAGCACCAAGTGATTCATAATCAAGTGATTCCAAAAGTCCATTATAATGGAGTTTCTTCATGCGTTTTACACCAATATGACCTAAACGGCAGTGCCACAAATAAGTTGCACTATCATTATTAACCTTGCATCTTTTGGCTTCAATATTATGAATATGTGTATCACACGATCGAGATCCAACAAACTATTTTCATTGGGTGTATGACCATAGAAGGTTTTATTCATGTAAACAGAACAACAATTATTCTCTAACTTACATGAATAACCGTATTGCAATAAACATGATCAAATCACATTCATGCTCAACACAAACACCAAATAACACTTATTTAGGTTCAACACTAATCCCGAAAGTATAGGGAATGTGTGATGATGATCATATCAATCTTGGAACTGCTTCCAATACACATCGTCACTTCATCCTTTAACTAGTTTATGTTCATTATGCAACTCCCACTTCGAGTTACTACTTTTTAGCTACTGAACCAGTATCAAATACCGAGGGGTTGCTATGAACACTAGTAAAATACACATCAATAATCTGTATATCAAATATACCTTTGTCCACTTTTCCATCCTTCTTATCCGCCAAATATCTAGGGCAGTTCCACTTCCGGTGACCATTTCCTTTGCAGTGGAAGCACTTAGTTTCAGGCTTGAGTTTAGCTTTGGGTTTCTTCATGGGAGTAGTAACTGTTTTGCTATTCCTTTTGAAGTTCCCCTTCTTTCCCTTGCCCTTTTTCTTGAAACTAGTGGTCTTGTTAACCATCAACACTTGATGCTCCTTTTTGATTTCTACCTCCGCAGCTTTGAGCATAGCGAAGAGCTCGGGAATTGTCTTTTTGCATCCCTTGCATATTATAGTTCATCACGAAGTTCTACTAACTTGGTGATAGTGACTAGAGAACTTTGTCAATTTCTATCTTATCTGGAAGATTAACTCCCACTTGATTCAAGTAATTGTAGTACCCAGACAATCTGAGCACATGCTCACTGGTTGAGCTATTCTCCTCCATCTTGTAGGCAAAGTATTGTCAGAAGTCTTATACCTCTCGACACGGGCATGAGTATGAAATACTAATTTCAACTCTTGGAACATCTTATATGCTCCATGGCGTTCAAAACGTTTTTGAAGTCCCGGTTTTCAGCCGTAAAGCATGGTGCACTAAACTATCAAGTAGTCATCATACCGAGCTTTTGTCAAAACGTTCATAACGTCTACATCTGCTCCTGCAATAGGTCTGTCACCTAGCAGTGCATCAAGGACATATTACTCTGTGCAGCAATGAGGATAATCCTCAGATCACGGAACAATTCCGCATCATTGCTACTAACATCTTTCAACTTGGTTTTCTCTAGGAACATATGAAAAATAAACGGGGAGCAACATCGCGAGCTATTGATCTACAACATAGATATGCTAATACTACCAGGACTAAGTTCATGATAAATTAAAGTTCAAATAATCATATTACTTAAGAACTCCCACTTAGATAGACATCCCTCCGGTTATCTAAATGATCACGTGATCCAAATCAACTAAACCATGTCCGATCATCACGTGAGATGGAGTAGTTTCAATGGTGAACATCTTATGTTGATCATATCTACTATATGATTCACGCTCGACCTTTCGGTCTCCAGTGTTCCGAGGCCATATCTGCATATGCTAGGCTCGTCAAGTTTAACCCGAGTATTCTGCGTGTGCAAAACTGGCTTACACCCGTTGTATTTGAACGTAGAGCTTATCACACCCGATCATCACGTGGTGTCTCGGCATGATGAACTTTCGCAACGGTGCATACTCAGGGAGAACACTTATACCTTGAAATTTAGTAAGGGATCATCTTGTAATGCTACCGTCGTTCTAAGCAAAATAAGAAGCATAATAAGATAAACATCACATGCAATCAAAATATGTGACATGATATGGCCATCATCATCTTGTGCTTTTGATCTCCATCTCCAAAGCACCTTCATGATCACCTTCGTCACCGGCGTGACACCTTGATCTCCATCGTAGCATCGTTGTCGTCTCGCCAACTATTGCTTCTACGACTATCGCTACCGTTTAGTGATAAAGTAAAGCAATTACATGGCGATTGCATTTCATACAATAAAGCGACAACCATATGGCTCCTGCCAGTTGCCGATAACATTACAAAACATGATAATCTCATACAAAACCGTATAACTCATCATGTCTTGACCATATCACATCACAACATGCCCTGCAAAAACAAGTTAGACGTCCTCTACTTTGTTGTTGCAAGTTTTACGTGGCTGCTACGGGCTTTTAGCAAGAACCGTTCTTACCTACGCATACAAAACCACAACGATGTTTCGTCAAGTATGTGCTGTTTTAACCTTCACAAGGACCGGGCGTAGCCACACTTGATTCAGCTAAAGTGAGAGAGACAGACACCCGCCAGTCACCTTTAAGCAACGAGTGCTCGTAACGGTGAAACCAGTCTCGCGTAAGCGTACGCGTAATGTCGGTCCGGGCCGCTTCATCTCACAATACCACCGAAGCAAAGTATGACATGCTGGTAAGCAGTATGACTAGTATCGCCCACAACTCATTGTGTTCTACTCGTGCATATCATCTACGCATAGACCTGGCTCATGATGCCACTGTTGGGGAACGTAGTATTTAAAAATTTTCCTACGATCACGCAAGATCTATCTATCAGATGCATAGCAACGAGAGGGGAGAGTGTGTCTACGTATCCTCGTAGACCGGGAGCGGAAGCGTCAAGTGACGCGGTTGATGTAGTCGAACTTCTTCACGATTCAATCGATCAAGCACCAAACGTACGGCACCTCCGCGTTCAGCACACGTTCAGCTTGATGACGTCCCACGAGCTCTTGATCCAGTTGAGCTTCACGGGAGAGTTTCGTCAGCACGACGGCGTGGTGACGGATATGATGTATTCACCGGCGCAGGGCTTCGCCTAAGTTCCGCGACGGTATGACCGAGGTGTGATTCTGTGGAGGGGGGCACCGCACAGGGCTGGAACAATTCAATTTGTGTGTCTTTGGGTGCCCCCCTGCCCCCGTATATAAAGGAGCAAGGGGGGAGGCCGGCCGGCCCTTCCCTGGTGCGGCTAGGAGTGCAATCCTACTAGGAATAGGATTGCAATCCTATTCCTAGTAGGAATCACCAAAAGAAGGAAGAGAGGGAAAGGAAAAAGGAGAGGTGGCGCCCCCCCAATCCTAGTCCAACTAGGAACCCTAGGTGGGGCGCCGGCCAGCCCTATGGGCTGCCTCTCTTTTTTCCCTTAAGGCCCACTATGGACCATCCCCCCTCGTAGGGGGTTCCGGTAACCCCCTCCGGCAATCCCGTTAAATCCGAAACTTTTCCGGTATACTTCCGGTGTCCGAATATAGTCGTCCAATATATTAATCTTTATGTCTCGGACATTCCGAGACTCCTCGTCATGTCCGTGATCTCATCCGGGACTCCGAACTACCTTCGGTACATCAATACTCATAAACTCATAATACCGATCGTCATCAAACGTTAAGCGTGCGGACCCTACGGGTTCGAGAACTATGTAGACATGACCGAGACTCATCTCCGGTCAATAACCAATAGCGGAACCTGGATGTTCATATTGGCTCCTACATATTCTACGAAGATCTTTTATCGGTCAGAACCGCATAACAACATACGTTGTTCCTTTTGTCAATGGTATGTTACTTGCCCGAGATTCGATCGTCGGTATCTCAATACCTAGTTCAATCTCGTTACCGGCAAGTCTCTTTACTCATTCCGTAACACATCATCTCGTGACCAACTCATTAGTCTTTTGCTTGCAAGGCTTATTGTGATGTGTGTTACCGAGAGGGCCCAGAGATACCTCTCCGACACTCGGAGTGACAAATCATAATCTTGATCTATGCCAACACCACGAATACTTTCGGAGACACCTGTAGAGCATCTTTATGATCACCCAGTTACGTTGTGACGTTTGATAGCACACAAGGTGTTCCTACGGTATTCGGGAGTTGCATAATCTCATAGTCATAGGAACATGTATAAGTCATGAAGAAAGCAATAGCAGTAAAACTAAACGATCATAGTGCTATGCTAACGGATGGGTCTTGTCCATCACATCATTCTCCTAATGATGTGATCCCGTTGATCAAATGACAACTCATGTCTATGACTAGGAAACATAACCATCTTTGATCAATGAGCTAGTCTAGTAGAGGCATACTAGGGACATACTGTTTTGTCTATGTATTCACACATGTACTAAGTTTCCGGTTAATACAATTCTAGCATGAATAAAAGACATTTATCATGATATAAGGAAATACAAATAATCATCTTTATTATTGCCTCTAGGGCATATTTCCTTCAATTTTCATGGTCTAGCAAATATTGTTCTAAAGGATCGTTAGGAGGCACGACAATAGAAGCAAGACCAATAATTTCATCCTTACTAGGCAATTCTTTATCATGGGGTTGTCTACGAAATTTAGCAAAGTTAAAATCATGAGACATATCCCCTAAACCAACAGTAACAATATCCTTTTTGCAGTCTATCTGTCGGGGGAAACTGTCCACCACGAACACCTATGGGACCGGAGCCCCTTCTACGTTGCGGTAAGGGAGCGGAGGGAGCGCGGAGAGCAGATCGAGGAACACACGCGGGCAGTTTTACCCAGGTTCGGGCCGCGCGGACGCGTAAAACCCTACTCCTGCCTTAGGTTGTATTGAGTTCTTGAGCTCGGGAGCTTGAAGAGCTACAGTACTAGCTACACCGAGCGAGAGAGTTGTCTAGGTTTCGAACCCTTTCTACGTTGTGCATGGGCCTCCTTTTATAGCTAAAGGGGTCACCGACAGGTGTCAACGTAGAGGAGGGTAAAAGTGTAAATTTGGTGGTAGTTGTAACAGTGCGTGAATAGTGCATGAACAGTGGATGAACAATGGTCTTCACCTAACCTTGACAGTGGGGGACAAGGGCATTAAATGCCCGTCGCCGTCGACCCCAAAAGCGCCCGTCCTTGCTTCTCCGTTCGCCACGGCGGTAGCCTCGTCACCGTTTCCTGCCACCGTGTCCCGCAGGCTGCACAACCATCCGCCACGCGTCCCTGGAAGGGCCCCAGGGCCACGCGTGGGCCGATGAGCTGGAGCGCGGGCACACAGCGCAGGCTTCCCCGGCAAGCACCTTGCCGGGGTCTTGATCTTGCCGGGCCCGGAAGCTTGTCGCTCCCCGGGTCCAGCCGGGGCGCAGGGTGCGCCGAGGCATCTTTTGAGATACGCATTCCTTGGCTTTCCTGGCAAGCTCCTCTTGCCAGGGTCTTGCGTTTAAGTGATAATCTTGAGCCTGGTGCGGCCTTCCCGGCAAGCTCCTCTTGCCGGGGTCTTGACCTTCTGTCTTGTATACTTTGTTTTTGAATGGCTTCATAAGGACCAAAAAAGGTTTCCGGCGAGCACGCGGTAGACCCTGCCGCGGGAAGCTGCTACTGCCCGTGCACAAGTTGGGGTACTAAGGTACCCCTATCTTAGTACACCGACAGGAGCCCCCGGGCCCGGGCCACACACGGTGCCGAGCGCTGTTGGGCCAGGCCCAAGACAGTGCACGGGCACGCACGGCCCACGGCAAGCCGTATCCCCTTCCGTATCCGCCGCATCCCTCCCTAACGGCACGCGTCGATTGCGGCGTCGTGGGAGAGATCGTGGCCTTGTTCTTTAATGGGAAATGCGGAACGTCCCCCACTTCCCCCTTAAAAGCAGAGGAAGCAGGGGCAGTTCCCCTCCTTCGTCTTCATTGCGCCTGTCTTCTCCAAAAACCTCCGCCGCTTCTTGCCTCCGCCCCTCCTCCGCTGTCTTCTGCATCCGCGGCGCTGTCGAGCTCCTCGCCTCTTCCCTCGCCGCCTCCGCCATGGCTCCGAAGAGCGACAAGGCGAAAAGCGACAAGGCCAAGAACGACAAGGCCAAGAAGGAGAAGTCCGAGCAGGCGGCGAAGCTGGCCGCCCTGCGGAAGAGGAGCGTGGTCTTCGCGCCGAGGCTTGGCGCGAGGGAGCTGCGGAACAAATATTATCTATTCTGGGCGAGAGAGACCAAAGCTCATCCCCGCACCAGAGCCTTCCCCGCCGTCGCCAAAGATATGTTCCCCGGCGGGTACTTCTTCTTCGCTGCATTTTTCCACTGTGGTCTGTGCCCTCCGTTCTCGGAGTTCTTTTGTGATATCATGAACACATATGGCCTCCACCTCCTAGATTTCACCCCCAACGCCATCCTTACGATGGCCGTTTTCGCACATCTGTGCGAAAACTATGTTGGGGTTCATCCCAATGTAGCCCTTTTTCGCCACTTCTTCATGCCTAGAGTAGAAGCTGGCGCCCCCCTCTCCGGTGGCATCTCCTGGATCTTCAGGTTGAACAAGAAGGACTCGTACCTGAGGGGAGAACTCCGCGGCAAGTGGGAGGAATGGAGAGCCGATTGGTGTTGGGTGGTGGAGGATAAGCCGGAGCCCTTCACCGCGCCGCGCACAACTGCCATAGTGCGCGGCAGGGATTGGAGCGAATTGGCCCCGGAGGACAACAAGCTTAGTATCGCCCTCATCAGGATTATTCGTCTCCGGGTCGCCAATCTGACCATCGGAGAGGTTGGAGCAGATTTCCTCCGCCGCCGCATCGCCCCCTTACAAGAAAGGAAGAGGGCCGCCTGGGAATTCGGCAATGCGGCGGATATCATGAGGCTGCGCCCTGGATTAAACTATAACTTCACTGCTCTGGAGTTGAAGGGGATGGTCCGGGAGCTCTTCAAGCATGACCCGGCCCATCCGGAGTGGTTTAGACCTTCCCGGGGAGTGGTGCCGCTGTGCAACAGCACTGCCCGAGATTCCTTGCGCGCGATGATGCCTGCGTGTGACTCCCATGGCGTCGTCCCCACCTGGATAGAGCCTCCGCCGGATACTGTGTTGTCCTTCTTCGACAACTTGGTCGAGACGCCCAAAAACACCGAGGAGAATAAAGGCCTCACCCGGGCTACTACGGAGCGGGACTTGGCCTACATCGCCACCAGGATGGAGGAGGCCGCCGCAGCTACGGCGGCGGGAGATTTTGGATATACTGTGGAAGAGGCACAGACCGCGGACGCGGTGAGCCAAGCGGAGGAGGCGGAAATCCTCAAGCTGCTCAAGCTTCCGTCCGAGGAGTTTGCCGGGGTGCCTTCCGTGCAGTTTGCCGGGACGAGCGAGGTCGCCGGGGGAAGCGAGGTCGCCGGGGGGAGCGAGGCCGCTGAGCATGGTGCTGGGTCCAGCGGGCCTGCCGGGGAGGAGGAGGACGTCGGGGCTGACGAAGACTCTGGTGGATCTCTGGGTCTCGATGACGATGCCTCCTCATCTTCAGAGAACTCCCCGCCTCCGGCAAGTCCTAAGCAGCAACCGAGGAAGCGCCTCCGCAAGGCGGCTGAGGCGGCGAGGCCACAGGCGCCCCGACAGCAGCCGGCGCGCCGTGCGACGCGCGCCACCAAGACGAGCGAAGTCGTCAAGGAGGCAGCCCGCGCTCATGCGCCAAGCGGAGGAGGATCTTCCCGGAGCGGAACGGGTGTTCCTTCTGCTCCTCGGGCCTCGGCGACGACGGGGGCTGGGTCTTCGCAGCCCACAGCCCCGGAGACCGCCAAGCGCCCGAGGGAGCCTTCTCCTCCACCTCCCCGCGCGGGAGCAAACCAGGCGGAGTTTGATTTCTCCACCCTCAGCTCCGACGACGAGGAAGAGGAGTAAGCACTTGTACTTCTTTAGTTTCTTCAATTTTGTCTTGATTTTCCTTGTTGATTCTGATCTTGCTTTTGTTTTGCTTTCAGGACCCTGACCCAGCGGATGGCGAAGAGGGCCAAGATCCCCGTGGTCGAGGTTGAGGACGACTCGCCCGCCGCGGCGACCGGAGACGTGCCAGCGGCAAGCTTGCCGGATCAACCTGCTGCTCCGAGGAGCAGCCCCCAGCGTAAGTCTGGTTTTTAAGTTTTCTGCTTGACGGGCGCGCTTGAGATTGTTGCTTGTACTGATATCTTGATGTCTTGTTGTCTTGTGCAGAAGTGGAGCCGCAGCCGCAGGAGCACCAGGAGGTCGCCCCCGAAGAGCCACGTGCTCCACCCTCCCCGCCAAGGACGGACTCCCCGGCAAGGGAGAATGCTCCGCCAAGGACGGGCACCCCACCAAGGGTGAGCAGCCCGACGAGGGTGAGCACCCCGCCACGGGAGGGCGCGGGCGGCCCTCCGCCAGCAGGGGCCACCACTCCGCCGCCAAGGGTGGATTCCCCGGCGAGGGAGCCTGTCGTTGAAGAAGTCCGCGAAGGTAAATCTTGTAGCTTCTTCTTCTTGAACTTGTCTTTTTGGATATTTGCTTGACTCTTTCTTTTCTTTTTTTTCTTCTGCTAGATCCTCCTGCACCGGAGCGGATGGAAACGGAGGCCACCGGCGAGGAGGGCGTGCACGGCGACGGCGGCAACGCCACTGCTCCCGAGGGAGGGGCTGGAGCCGACGAGCCTGCCGCTGAAGAGACCGCCCCGCCCGCAGATGCCGCGGCTGGGGAAGGGACCGGCGACCACACTGCTGGCCCGGAGGCAGCAGGAGCGTCAAGCGCTGCACCGGCCGCCGATCCTTCCGCCTCTGCGGCTGGGCAGGGCGTCTACCTGGAGGCCCCCAACGGGGTTTTCATACAAGTCCCGTGGGGGACCTCGTCTCGGGCCCCCGTGGAGGGAGAGACCTTTGACGGAGAGGTCCTCGCCTCCGCGGGGTTGAAGTTTGTTGAAGCGCCTGGCGGCAGCGACGAGCCCGAAGAGGAGAAGCTCCTTCGCTGGCTTCTGGCTCTGTACCGGGCCAGGCAGGCGAAGCTGGAGTCTCCGGAAGCTCTCACCGCCAAGGCTGGAGCTGACTTGGAGAAGCGCGCCGCGGAGCTCCGCGCCGCCAACCAGGCGGCCCTCCGCAACTTGGCGGAGGAGCGCGAAGGGCTTGCCGAGGAGCAGCAAGCATTCCTCCTTGAGAAAGCTGAGGCCGAGGAGCAGCAGCGACTGGCCGCCGAGGAGCTGTCCCGGCGAGAAGGAGTGCTCAACCAGCGGAAGGTCGACCTCGATGCCCACGAGGACGACCTCACCGCCCGGGAGCAGGCCATTGGTGGGGCCCTGAAGGAGGCGAAGGCCGCCGCAGCCGCCGCGGAGACCGCCAAGAAGGACCTGGAGGCCAAGGTGGAGCAGCTGGAGCGGTACCTGAAGGTGAGCGCGGACAGAATCACCGCGCTCAATGTGGAGCGGGAGAAAGATGCCCACACCAACTCTGACTTGCAGGTACGTCTCTCCAAGAAAGGCGACGAGCTCACTGCCGCCAAGGATTCCATTGCTGACTTAGAGTTGAAGGTCTCCACTCTGACTGATTCGCTCGACGCCGCCCGGGACCGCGAGACGAAGCTGAAGGACGAGCTCCGCAAGGAGCGGAACTTGGTGGAGAGCGCTGCCGTCTCAGCAAACAACTTCAGCCGGGCGGTGGAGCAGTGGACTGGCGATCTGGTCACCTCCGCTGCCAATATTGACAAGGAGATGGTGGCACTGAGGGCGGAGCACCTCGCGTACTCCCCGGACGAGAATCTCCCCCACAGCGCCAAGTTAAGTCTGTTCTTCAGGGGAATAGCGCCGGCACTTGCGCGGCTGCAGGAGAAGATCCCCGTGCAGCTGGCCGACGAGGCGCGTCGGCTCTGCATGGGCACCTTGGAGCGTGTCTTGACGAAGATCGTCTACCGCAACCCCGGCATCAATCTCGTCAACGTCCTCCGCACCTTGCCGGCCGAAGCTGATCAGGAGGCGTTGAAGGCGCAGGTTGCCCACATTGTTGCCAAGGTGAACAAGATCACAAGGCGTGAAGGCGACCGCGTAGATTAGATATCTTTCTTTTTGTTTCCCTTGCCGCTGCAAGGCATGTTATTGGACAAGAATCTATTAGTATCGCGGCAAGCTATCTTTGTAATATACAATCTTATTTCGAGCTATCATTGCAGTGTTATCTCCCTTGCTTTTGATCCTTCACTTTGTATGCTTTTTACCCTACGCTTTTAGGGAACTTGCCGGCAAGGGGCCCTTGCCGCGAGCGCTGAGTGCTGGACTCTTAGCAGCCTGCTGGCAAAGACCTTGTCGGCAAGCAACCTTGCCGCAGCTAGTCGCAGCACACTTAGACTGCTGAACGAACTCAAAAACGAAGTAAGGGCGCGACACTTGTCGCAGCTCACTTAAGCCGTTGAGCGTGCTCGAAACAGAGTAAGGGCGCGGCTAGCCACGGGTAGGTTCCTCCGCGCACAGGTTTTCCATACAAAGTGTGGTTGTTCAAGGAAGACAACTAGAAATTTTAAAAATTTGAATGCTCAAACTTTGATAACTTAGCTTTCATAGATTGTTTGCTTTCGGCAAGTCTTCTCTTTCTTGAACTGCACTTGGTTCACCCACCCTCCATCTCCTTCCCCCCCGGCAAACTTGTGCGCGAGGAATATCCCTTCTGCTTAAGAGGGAAAGAAAAAGAGGAGGAAAAACAAGTATAGAGCTTCACGGCTCGTTAGTGCTTACCGGTGATGTGCGTTGCACAAGGTGCCAAACGATGCATGCAAATAACAAAGAAAAGCATGGAAATGGCAAATAGTGCGGAACACAAAAGCTTTACTGATGCACGGGATCTGCGCCCGGCTTTGTACAAAGGTTTACATGCGACATCGGCAAGACTCGTACAAAAGGTGGTTGCCGGAGCGGATCACGGCAACCGTGCCTTATGGGTGAAACTTGCGAAGATGCTCTATGTTCCAGGAATTGCTCACCGGTAAGCCTTCTTCGGTCTCAAGGCGGACAGCTCCGGGCCTTGTGACTTGTCTCACCCGATAAGGGCCTTCCCACTTCGGCGTCAACTTGTTGGAATTCTTGGCGGACTGAACACGCCGAAGAACAAGGTCGCCTTCCTCGAGACTCCTGGCCTTGACCTTGCAGCTATGATAGCGACGCAAGGCTTGCTGGTATCGAGCAGCTCGTACAGCAGCCTGGAGACGTTCCTCCTCGAGGAGCAATGCATCATCTTGTCGCAGTTGCTCTTGCTCGAGCTCATCATAAGCGAGCACTCGAGGAGATCCGTATACGAGTTCCGTGGGGAGAACTGCCTCTGCTCCATAGACAAGAGCAAAGCGTGTCTGTCCGGTGGCTCGGTTTGGTGTCGTCCTGATTGACCAAAGAGCCGCCGGCAACTCCTCTATCCAGTTTCTTCCGCACTTGCGCAGCCTGTCGAAGGTTCTTGTCTTGAGCCCGCGTAGCACTTCAGCATTGGCCCTCTCCGCTTGACCATTGCTCCTCGGGTGAGCAACAGAAGCGAAGCAGACCTTGGCGCCAAGGTCTTGGACGTACTGCATGAAGGTGCGGCTTGTGAACTGTGTGCCGTTGTCGGTGATGATCCTGTTAGGGATTCCAAAACGGCAAACAATCGCCCTGAAGAACCTGACTGCTGACTGTGCTGTCACCTTTCTCACCGGTTCCACTTCTGGCCACTTTGTGAACTTGTCGATTGCTACGTACAAGTACTCAAAGCCCCCGACTGCGCGGGGAAAGGGGCCGAGGATATCGAGCCCCCAGACCGAGAAGGGCCAGGACAAAGGAATCGTCTGGAGAGCTTGAGCTGGCTGGTGAATTTGCTTGGCATGGAACTGGCACGCTTCACACTTGGTTACTTGTGCAGTTGCATCTTGGAGGGCTTCTTGCCAGAAGAACCCTTGCCGGAACGCCTTCCCGGCAAGTGCCCTTGCGCCAATGTGGTGGCCACATATGCCTCCATGTATCTCTGCCAACAGCTTCTGTCCATCTTCTCTGGAAATGCACTTCAACCTGACATCGCTGAGTCTTCTTCTGTACAGTTCATTGTCAACGAACTGGTACATACTTGACTGTCTGGTTATTTTCTCTATCTCTTCTGGCTCATCGGGAAGTTCTCCAGTTTGCAGAAAACGGACGATCTGCTGTGCCCATGCCGGAGCCCGAGGCTCAACGGCAAGGACTAAAGGCATGAGGGCTGCTGCGGGAACCCCAGCTTCTACGGCAAGAACCTCCGGCTCTGCCGGAGCTGATGGTCCCCCGGCAAGCCTGCCGGGGCAAGGCTTGTCGGGAACGCTTGCTTCAACTGTACAGACCCTTGGATCTGCAGGAGCAAACTGTTCCTCAGCATCTGGACTGTTGATCTTGGGGACCTTGGCGGCGGCTTCTGGAAGGTCCGCCGGCAAGTAGTCGCCGGAGACCAACTTTCTCTTCTTGTTCTGCCCAACTGATGGTGTAACGGATGGTTGAGTCAACTTGAGCAGGAAGGTCCCTGGTTCCACAGGTAACTTCATTGCAGCACACTTTGAAAGGCCATCTGCAATATCATTCTGAGCTCTTGGGACGTGTTCCATTTGCAGACCTTCAAAGTGCTCTTCAAGCTTCCTCACTTCATCAACATAAGCTTCCATCAAGGGGCTCTGATAACTCTTATTCACTTGTCGGACCACCAACTGCGAATCTCCCCGCACAATCAACTTCTTGATCCCAAGCTCGGCTGCAATTCTGAGGCCGGCAAGCAACCCTTCATACTCAGCAGTATTGTTTGTCGCTTGTTCCCTGGGAAAGTGCATCTGGATAACATACTTGAGGTGCTCTCCGGTGGGCGCTATGAGTACCACGCCGGCACCAGCGCCTTGCAGCGAGAAAGCACCATCAAAGTACATCATCCATTCTTTGCTTGCTTCTTGGACGGGGATGCTTGTCTCTGGAACTTCTTCATCCGGCGTTGGGGTCCATTCTGCTATGAATTCTGCCAAAGCTCTGCTCTGTATGGTTGAAGTACTTTCAAACTTGAGACCAAAGCTTGACAGTTCCAGTGCCCACTCGACGATCCTGCCCGTTGCCTCTGGATTTGGCAATATCCTCTTCAACGGAAAGCGAGTGACCACTGTTATCTCGTGTGCTTGAAAGTAATGCTTCCTTGAGGCCATGAGGAGGCCGAATAGCAACTTCTGCACCCCAGAGTATCTTGATCTAGCCCCCTGCAAGAGGGAACTTACAAAATACACTAGGCGCTGCACCATCTTCCTTCGCACCTCACCTTTTTCCTGCGCAGACTTGTCCTTGTCGGGGCCAGAGCTTGTCGGTGGAGCCCCCTGCTTGTCGCTTGATTCGCTTGCCGGGGATGTGGGTTCCTCATCTGCCTCCCTCTCCGCTACTAACGCAGCACTAACCACTTGATTGGTTGCCGCTAGGTATAGCAGCAACTTCTCTTGTGGTCTAGGTGCGACAAGTATTGGAGTAGAGGACAGGTATCCTTTCAAGTCTTGCAGCGCTGCCTCCGCTTCCGGAGTCCATTTCATAGGACCTGCCTTTTTCAAGATTTTGAAGAAAGGCAGGGCGCGTTCTGCAGACTTTGAAATGAACCTGCTGAGGGCAGCCACACAACCGGCAAGTCTTCTTACGTCCTTGAGGCGCTTCGGGGCTTCAATCTGCTCGATGGCTTTTATCTTGTCGGGATTGGCTTCAATCCCCCTCTGGGACACAAAGAACCCGAGAAGCTTGCCGGAGGGGACTCCGAAAACGCACTTCTCGGGGTTCAGCTTGAGCTGGATCTTGCGCAGGTTCTCAAAGGTTTCCTCTAAGTCTTGGATCAGGGTATCCTTGCTCTTGCTCTTGACCACTATGTCATCCATGTAGGCTTCTACATTTCTGTGTATCTGTGGCTCAAAAGCAGTGTGCACCACCCTTGCAAATGTTGAGCCTGCATTCTTCAATCCAAAGGGCATGCGTATGAAGCAATATGTGCCACATGGAGTAATGAATGCAGTCTTCTCTTCATCTTCCTTGGCCATGAATATCTGGTGGTAACCTGAGTATGCATCAAGGAAGGAAAGCAGCTCACATCCGGCGGTGGAGTCAACAATCTGGTCAATACGCGGCAAGGGAAATGGATCCTTGGGACATGCTTTATTCACATCAGTGAAGTCTATACAAAGCCTCCATTTTCCATTGGCCTTGCGTACGACAACTGGATTGGCCAACCACGTAGGATGGATCACGCCTCTAACCAGGCCTGCTGCTTCTAGCTTCTTTATCTCTTCGGCTATGAATTCTTGGCGCTCCATGGCTTGCTTTCTGACCTTCTGCTTGACGGGCCGCGCATGAGGACAAACAGCAAGCTTGTGCTCAATTACCTTCCTGGGAACGCCGGGGATGTCAGATGGTTGCCATGCAAACACATTGACATTCGCCCGCAGGAAGGCAACGAGCGCGCTTTCCTATTTGTTGTCGAGCGTAGCACTGATGGTGAAAGTACCACCAGTGCCGTCCTCCTTGGCGGACACCTTCTTGGTTGCTGGTGGAGCTGCCATTCCTTTCTTGCACTTGCCGGTGGAGCTCGATGGAGCGTCCTCGACGGCAGCGCAGCACTCCGAGGAGGTGCGTTTGCCGGAGTGGGCCCCAGAGCACTTGCCGGACTTGGTCTTGGTCTTCCCCCCGGGAGCTTCAGCGGCAAGTGTGTTTCTTTCTGCTGCGGCTGCTGCATCCCGGTAGATCTTGTCGGCGCAGATAAGCGCGTCCTTCTTGTCGCTAGGGACAGAGATGACGCTTATCGGCCCCGGCATCTTGAGTACGTTGTAGGCATAGTGGGAAGCTGCCATGAACTTGGCGAGGGCAGGACGTCCAAGTATCCCATTGTACGGCAATGGGATATCGGCAACATCAAACGTGATCCTCTCTGTCCTGAAGTTAAGCTCCCCGCCAAAGGTCACTGGCAGAGTAATCTTTCCCTTCGGCTTGCTCCTTCCCGGGTTGATCCCCTGGAACGACCCGGTTTCTTTGAGCTCGCCGTCTTGGATTTGTAGTTTCTTGATCACAGCTGAGGAGATCAAGTTCAGGCCAGCCCCGCCATCAACCAACATCTTGGTGACCTTGAGGTTGCGGATAGTTGGTGAGACCAACATCGGCAAGCACCCGACCGCTGTGGTGCGGTCCGGGTGGTCCTCAAGGTCAAAGATGATGGGCGTGCCGGACCACTTCAGCAGCCTGCGTGACTCGACGGGTGGCTCAGCTGCGTTCACTTCCCGCACCCACTGCTTGAGTTGGCGGTGGGAAGTGTGCAGAGAGGCACCTCCGTCGACACACAGAACCTCTGTGGCCTTCTGGAACTCCTGCTCGCTGTTGTCTCCTTCTTCCATGTCGTCATCGTCGTCTTCTTCCTCATCCTTGTCGCGGCCCCGGGGAGGTCTATCACCTTGCCGCTGCTTGGCCTTGCCGCGGCGTCCTCCCCGGCCATTGAATGGCCGCTTCTTGCTGGGCTCTCCTCCGCCTCCTTGGGCCTTCTCCTTGTCGCGACGCTCGTATTCAGCCTTCTGCTGCTCTACGAGGTACTCGACTCTTTTACAGTTCTGAAGATCGTGGCCCTTGGTGCGGTGGATCTTGCAGTACTGCTTGTCGGAGCCTTCCTGCTTGTCGGCTGCCGCTACAGGGGCGGGCTCCTTGCCGGAACCGCCAGCCTGTGTCTTCTTGGCGGGAGCCTCCTTGCCGGATTGCTCGACAGCCAGCACCTCCTTGTTCTTCTTCCTTCTATTGTTCCGCCGCCGGCTCTTCTTTGCCGGGGCGGCGTCGTCGCTGTCGCTTCCTCCTGCGCCAGAGTCCTCTCCGGGGAGTTTCCTCCCCTCCTCAGCGCGCGCGCACTTGTCAGCCAGAGCGTAGAGCTCGCTGACATCCCGGATCTTGGTCATGGCCATCTCTTCCCTCATGCGGCGGTTACGTACGTTCTGATGGAACGCGCTGATAACCGCGGCAGGGTGGACGTCGGGAATGTTGTGTTGCACGCGGCTGAATCGTTGTATGTACTTGCGCAGGGATTCTCCCTCCTTCTGGGCCAGGATGTGGAGATCGCTCTCTTGGCCGTGGGGTTTGTGGCCGCCCGTGAAGGCGCCAACAAACTGGTGGCACAGATCCGCCCATGAAGAAATGGAGTTCTCCGGCAAGTTCTTAAGCCAAGAGCGGACGTTTGGCTTAAGCACTAGCGGGAAGTAGTTGGCGAGGATCTTCTCGTCGCGTCCCCCGGCAGCCTGCACCGCGATGGTGTAGATGCTGAGGAACTCCGAGGGGTGCGTCTTGCCGTCGTACTTCTCGGGTACGTCGGGCTTGAAGTTCTTCATGCTGGGCCACTGGACTTGCCGCAGCTCTCGGGTGAACGCGGGGCAACCTGCCGCGTACGGCAAGTCGCCTGGTTCACCGGGCGCGTGCATATCGACAGCGGTCCCAGCTCGATGATCGGATTGCCTTCTGGCTTCTCGTCGATGCTCGATGCGAGTCCGAGCGTCCTCTTGCCGCCTGTCGTCTAGGATTTGGCGCTGATCGTGGCGAGCCCGCGGATCCGACGACGCCGTGGAGTCGTCGTCGACGTTGATCCGGCGGGGTGGCGATTTCTGCTTCCGCGGCGGGGAGTGCACGGTAGTCGCACCCCCGGCGGTCTTGTTGCCATCGGCCTTCGCTTGATCGACTTGCCGCGGCCGCGAAGTTGCCGGCTGCTGTGGCGCGTCGTTGTTGGCGAAGGCGATGAGGCTCTGGATCGTCGCCCTCCAGTCTTCGGCCTTGTCTGCCGCTGGAGGGAAATTGAGGAGTAGCTGTGCTCTTGCTAGAGCTTCTGCGGGAGAAGAGGGGAACGGCGGCGAGCGGTGCGAGGAGCGGGACACGCTCGGACTTCTAACAACGTTAGAAGGAGCACGTTCCCGCCCCGGCGACCGCGCCTTGCTCGTACCAGCTTGCTGGCCTTGAGCATCCCGCGATCCTCCGGCTTGGCTTCGTCCCAGCAAGCGTATGGTACCTCCTGTACCACGACGCTGTGGGTCTTGCACCTCCCGAGAGAGACGTGGTGCGTCCACGGACACCGAGGCCTTGGAATTCGCCCGGTCGTCCGTCTTGTCTTTGGACTTGGTGGCGCCGTGAGTTTCCTCGCCGGCGACCACCCTTCCGCCGGCGTCTCCTCCACCAACCGTTGGCTCTGGTGGCGGTGGAATCGACGCAGACGGGCCTCCGACCTCCGAAGCCTTCTTCTTCGGAGGCATGTCGTTGTAGCTGATGAAGTTGATGAAGCTGGAGAGGTTGATGAAGAATGCGCCCGCGTGGGCGCCGGATCAGGTTCGCACAACCTCGACGCCCCCTACCTGGCGCGCCAAAGATGTCGGGGGAAACTGTCCACCACGAACACCTATGGGACCGGAGCCCCTTCTACGTTGCGGTAAGGGAGCGGAGGGAGCGCGGAGAGCAGATCGAGGAACACACGCGGGCAGTTTTACCCAGGTTCGGGCCGCGCGGACGCGTAAAACCCTACTCCTGCCTTAGGTTGTATTGAGTTCTTGAGCTCGGGAGCTTGAAGAGCTACAGTACTAGCTACACCGAGCGAGAGAGTTGTCTAGGTTTCGAACCCTTTCTACGTTGTGCATGGGCCTCCTTTTATAGCTAAAGGGGTCACCGACAGGTGTCAACGTAGAGGAGGGTAAAAGTGTAAATTTGGTGGTAGTTGTAACAGTGCGTGAATAGTGCATGAACAGTGGATGAACAGTGGTCTTCACCTAACCTTGACAGTGGGGGACAAGGGCATTAAATGCCCGTCGCCGTCGACCCCAAAAGCGCCCGTCCTTGCTTCTCCGTTCGCCACGGCGGTAGCCTCGTCACCGTTTCCTGCCACCGTGTCCCCCAGGCTGCACAGCCATCCGCCACGCGTCCCTGGAAGGGCCCCAGGGCGACGCGTGGGCCGATGAGCTGGAGCGCGGGCACACAGCGCAGGCTTCCCCGGCAAGCACCTTGCCGGGGTCTTGATCTTGCCGGGCCCGGAAGCTTGTCGCTCCCCGGGTCTAGCCGGGGCGCAGGGTGCGCCGAGGCATCTTTTGAGATACGCATTCCTTGGCTTTCCTGGCAAGCTCCTCTTGCCAGGGTCTTGCGTTTAAGTGATAATCTTGAGCCTGGTGCGGCCTTCCCGGCAAGCTCCTCTTGCCGGGGTCTTGACCTTCTGTCTTGTATACTTTGTTTTTGAATGGCTTCATAAGGACCAGAAAAGGTTTCTGGCGAGCACGCGGTAGACCCTGCCGCGAGAAGCTGCTACTGCCCGTGCACAAGTTGGGGTACTAAGGTACCCCTATCTTAGTACACCGACACTATCTTAGCATTAACAGTATTCAAGAAGGGTCTACCAAATATGATGGGGCAAAAGTCATCTTGTGGGGAACCAAGAACAAGAAAATCAGCAGGGTATTTAACTTTCCCACACAAGACTTCAACATCTCTAACAATCCCAGTGGTGGAATAGTATCTCTGTTAGCAAGCTTAATTGTAACATCAATACCTTCTAACTCAGCAGGTGCAATATCATGCATAATTTCTCTGTATAAGGAATGAGGTATTGCACTTGCACTCGCACCCATGTCACATAAGCCATGATAGCAATGATCTCCAATTTTAACAGAAATAACAAGCATGCCTACAATAGGTCTATGTTTATTTTTAGTATCGGGTCTAGCAATTCTAGCAGCTTCATCACAAAGGTAAATAACATGCCCATCAATATTATCGACCAAGAGATCCTTAACCATAGCAACACTAGGTTCAACTTTAATTTGCTCAGAGGGTGTAGATGTTCTAGTATTACTCTTACGAACCACAATTGAAGTTTTAGCATGATCCTTTATTCTAACAGGGAAGGGTGGTTTCTCAATATAAGCGGTAGGAACAATGGGATCAACATTATAAGTGACAGTCTTTTCTTCAACTTTAACAGGTTCAACTACTTTTACTTCAATGGGAGGATGATATTTAAACCACTTCTCCTTAGGGAGATCAACATGAGTAGCAAATGATTCATAGAAAGAAGCTATTATCTCAGAGTCAAGTCCATATTTAGTGCTAAATTCACGGAAAATATCGGTATCCATAAAAGATTTAACACAATCAAACTTAGGTGTTATACCTGACTCCTTACCTTCGTCGAGATCCCAATCTTCAGAGTTGCATTTAATTCTTTCCAATAAATCCCATTTGAATTCAATGGTATTCATCATAAAAGAACCAGCACAAGAAGTATCGAGCATGGAGCGATTATCGAGAGAAAGCCGAGCATAATTCTTTTGAATAATAGTTTCTCTTGAGAGCTCATGATTGGGGCATGAATATAACATTGACTTAAGCCTCCCCCCAAGCTTGAGCGATACGTTCTCCTTTGCGAGGCTAAAAATTATATATGTAATTACGATCACGATGAACCTGATGCATAGGATAAAACTTCTTATGAAATTCCAATTTCAACCGGTTGTAGTTCCATGATCCAATATCATCGCATAGCCTAAACCACGTCAATGCCTTTCCCTTCAAAGATAAAGGGAAGACCTTCTTCTTGATAACATCCTCGGGCATACCTGCATGCTTAAATAATCCACAAACTTCATCCACATAGATTAGGAGCAAATCGGGATGCAATGTTCCATCTCCTGTAAAGGGATTAGCTAGCAGTTTCTCTATCATACCCGAAGGAATTTCAAAGTAAACATTTTTAGTAGGTTGAGGAGCAAGTCTTTGCTCTACTGGTCGGGGTGAAGACACCCCGAACAAGCCCCTCAAAGGATTATGTTCCATAGTAACAAGTGACAGTGAATTTCAGCACACTATATAAAAATTTTCTTTCCAAATTCCACTTACCAAAGGCGCTTCACTCCCCGGCAACGGCGCCAGAAAATTGCTTGATGTCTACTATGCAACCTTCTTCTTGTAGACGTTGTTGGGCCTCCAAGTGTAGAGGTTTGTAGGACAGTAGCAAATTTCCCTCAAGTGGATGACCTAAGGTTTATCAATCCGTGGGAGGAGTAGGATGCAGATGGTCTCTCTCAAACAACCCTGCAACCAAATAACAAAGAGTCTCTTGTGTCCCCAACACACCCAATACAATGGTAAATTGTATAGATGCACTAGTTTGGCGAAGAGATGGTGATACAAGTGCAGTATGCATGATATATATAGGTTTTTGTAATATGAAAATATAAAAAACAGCAAGGTAACTAATGATAAAAGTGAGCACAAACGGTATTGCAATATTTCGTAACAAGGCCTAGGGTTCATAATTTCAGTAGTGGAAGTTCTCTCAACAATAATAACATAACTCACTGTTCAAGAATTCACCCGATTAATCAGTTAACGGGCCAGTTAATCACTACTCACCGCATGGCCGAATCGAATAACACCTATTCATCGAGTTAACTTGTCGGGCCGATTAATTGGCCAGTTAGACCGATTAATCAGTTGTCATGCCGATTAATCCCTGCCGGTTCATTAATGGGTGGGCAAACAAAGCCCAAATTTTTGACCCGTAACCCCTTCCATCCCCATCCCACTCCTTAATAGCTAGGATTAATAATTGTACCTCCTCTCTATGATTTTCATATGTCTAAGGAAGCATGTTTTAGTATACTACCTACCTGTGATCTTGGGAGTATGGTATAATACATTAAAAAATCTTGATATATGTTGGCAAGTTCCTATTCAATCTACCGATTAATGGTCGACCGATTAATCCAGTTAATAGGCCGATTTACCGATTAATCGCTACTCCTAAACCGACCGAGCAGCTACCAGTTAACGATTTCTTGAACATTGGGATCATATAACTATCCCTCAACATGCAACAAAGAGTCACTCCAAAGTAACTAATAGCGGAGAACAAACGAAGAGATTATTGTAGGGTACGAAACCACCTCGAAGTTATTCTTTCTGATCGATCTATTCAAGAGTTTGTAGTAAAATAACACGAAGCTATTCTTTCCGTTTGATCTATCCTAGAGTTCGTACTAGAATAACACCTTAAGACACACATCAACCAAAACCCTAATGTCACCTAGATACTCCATTTTCACCTCAAGTATCCATGGGCATGATTATACGATATGCATGACACAATCTCAGATTCATCTATTCAACCAACACAAAGAACTTCAAAGAGTGCCCCAAAGTTTCTACCGGAGAGTCAAGACGAAAACGTGTGCCAACCTCTATGCATAGATTCCCAAGGTCACAGAACCCGCAAGTTGGTCACCAAAACATACATCAAGTGAATCAATAGAATACCCCATTATCACCACAGGTATCCCATGCAAGACATACATCAAGTGTTCTCAAATCCTTAAAGACTCAATTCGATAAGATAACTTCAAAGGGAAAACTCAATCCATTACAAGAAAGTAGAGGGGGAGAAACATCATAAGATCCAACTATAGTAGCAAAGCTCGTGATACATCAAGATCGTGCCATCTCAAGAACACGAGAGAGAGAGAGAGAGAGAGAGAGAGAGAGATCAAACACATAGCTACTGGTACATACCCTCAGCCCCGAGGGTGAACTACTCCCTCCTCATCATGGAGAGCGTCGGGATGATGAAGATGGCCACCGGTGATGGATCCCCCCTCCGACAGGGTGCCGGAACAGGGCCCGATTGGTTTTTTGTGGCTACAGAGGCTTGCGGCGGCAAAACTCCCGATCTAGGTTTCTTTTTGGGGGTTTCTGTATTTGTAGGAATTTTTGGCGCCGGTCTCACGTCAGGGGGGGTCTCCGAGTCATCCACGAGATAGGGGCACACACCCAGGGGGGTAGGGCGCGCCCTCCACCCTCGTGGATGGCTCGGGACTCTTCTGGCCCAACTCTTTTACTCCCGGGGCTTCTTTTGGTTCATAAAAAACATCAAAAATTGGCACATCAATTGGACTTCGTTTGGTTAATAGGTTAGTCCCAAAAATCATATAAAATAGCATATAAATGCATATAAAACATCCAAGATGGATAATATAATAGCATGGAACAATCAAAAATTATAGATACGTTCGAGACGTATCACTCAGCTCCTGTGTCCTCTTCCTCTCCCGGGTTTTGTAACTGCCTGCGCCAGGAAACCCAACCTTCCATGAAACGGAGCCCGACGTGCCTCGTGTTCGTCCTGGGTGCTCAGGATTCACGAGGGCTACAGTCAGCTCGTCGTTCTCTCTGTCGGGAATGAACAACCCTTCCAGCGCTAAGGTGATGATATACTTATGAAGCTTCTTGACGGGTATTGCAAGTTGGTTGTCCGTCCAACGGCAGGCCCCTGTTTTAGGGTCCAAAGTTCCCCCAACCCTGAAGAACCAAGTCCTTGAACGCTCTGGCCAGTTCAATGTCTCTGGTTTGACCCCTTTAGCTATCAGGTCATTCTCAGCTTTGTCCCACAACGACTGGGCTTTGAGGTAGCCGCCTGACCCCGTGCGATGGCGATACTGCTTCTTTCCAGCATTTATCTTGTCTAATGTCTTGTAGTCCACAAATGCGGGCCAGTGATCTCTTATCTTCTCAAATCATCCTGTGAATTCTGGAGTCTCCCCTTTGTCGACAAACGTTGATTTCAACTCATTCTTCCACCTCCTGAATAGATCTGCCATCTTCTTAAGAGCACACGCCTTGATCAGTGGCTCTATAACTGGCTTATTCGGATCCTCCTCTGGCGGTAGGGTGAAGTTTGCTTTTGGCAAGGTCCAAAGATAATCTTTTTGTCTATCAGTGACATAAGAAACTTGAGGGTCTTCCTTCCTAGGCTTATTCCATAGCTAGATGCTGATTGGGATGCTGTCCCAAACAATAGCTCCGCACTGACCAGAAAATTCTACCTTCGTCCGGCAGGGTTCACTCGGTAGACCATCGTCCGCGATTGCTGTGATCGTGAACTTTTTATCCTGGCGCAACCTTTTCTTCGGGCCTCCTCTCTTTACCGAAGTTTGGATTGATTCGAAGGGCTATAAAAGAAGAAAGAAGAGTTAATATATGTACATACCAAATCAATTAATGCTTCAATTAGCTATTCAGCACAAGCTTAATTAATATATATACCTCGTCGGACTTTGCAACAGCTCCCTCCTCTGTTCGGTCATCGGAGCCGTCATCACGGTCTCCCTCTTCCACCGGCATTCGGTCACCAGAGCCATCATGATCATGTCTTTCCTCCTCCATTGTTCGATCACTGGGGCCTTCATCATCCTCTCCTTCCAGACCATCGGTGTCGTTGAGAAACGACAAGACATTACCTCCGCTGTAGATTATATCCCCCAACAACAGTTCTTGTTCTTCGTTTCTTTGCTCCGTAGTTTCTGCAAATATTACAATATGGAAATTAATATATTAGTGGCAAACATAGACTTAGCTAGCTAATCACAATAAGGAGTATTAATTAGTGGCCTCGACGCTTCTACGGGTTGGGGTGGCCTCGACAATGCTTCTACATTTTGGGGTGGCCTCGACAATGCTCTTTTAACTTGGTAAATTTGGGTGGCCTCGACGCTTCTAGGGTTTGGGGTGGCCTTGGAAACGTTTCTAGGGTTTGGGGTGGCCTCGCCAACGCTTCTAGGGTTTGTGGTGGCCTCGACGCTTTTAGGGTTTCGGGTGGCCTCGGCAACGCTTCTTGGTTTTGGGGTGGCCTCGACGCTCTCATGAATGTCTGATGTCTGGACCGCCCCTCGACCCTCGACCCCTCGACGACCCTCGACCCCTCGGCGATCCTCAAACCTCGACCCTCGACCCCTCGGCGATCCTCGAACATCGACGACCCTCGACCCCTCGGAGACCCTCGACCCTCTACCCTAGTTCCCGACCCTCGACCGCTCGGCGATCCTCGACACCCCCTCGTTCCCGATAAAAAAATAAGAAGAGGAAGAAGAAGAAAAAAAAGGAGAAGAAAAAAATAGAAGAAGAAGAAGAAGGAATAGAGGAGAAGAAGAAAAAAAATAGAATAATAGAGAAGAAGAACCTTCTTCTTCTCCTCTTTCTTTTTCTTCTTCTTCCTCTTCTTATTTTTGTCTCCTCTTCTTCTCCTTCTTCCTTATTCATATTTTCCTTTTTCCTCTCCTTCGTTTTCTTCTTCTTCCTTCTTCCTTCTTCCTCCTTTCTTCTTTTTACTTATTTTCCTTTTTCCTCTCCACTAACCTAAAATCTACTAACCTAAAATGCACTTGATATGTTCCGAGGACTCCCCCCAACACGAGAACATTTTAACTTAGTAAATTTCTATGAACAAAAAAATCATCATCAAACAAACTTTATATGAGTTTTAACATAGAACATTCATCGAACAAACTTAATATGAGTTTTAACAGAGAACGTTCATCGAACAAACTTAATATGAGTTTTTAGCAAGATCATCATGAAAAAATTATCACACTAATTTCCGTCAAAAAAATTCCACAAACATCTCATCTCGTCTCCACAAAACATCTCATACATCCCATCTCATCTCATTACATCTCACATGAAAAAACAGAGCACATCTAAAAAACATCTATGTAAAAACATCTATCTATCTAAAAATAGAGCACATCTAGATGGCCGGCGGTGACAAGCAGTGGCAGCAATGGCCAACGGCGACGAGCAGTGGCAGCAAAGGGGGCTCAGGGGAACGCAGTAACGGGGAGCAGGGGACCATGAGAGATGGGGGAAGCTCACTGGCGGGCGGCGGCAGAGCTAGCTGGAGGCGGCCGGCGATGAGCAGGAGACCGGCGGAGGGCTCGGGGTCACACGCACGTTGACGGAGAGGAGGGCGCTGATGTCTACACACGCTTCTATTCTTATAGACTATGTTGGGCCTCCAAGCGCAGAGGTTTGTAGGACAGCAGCAATTTCCCTCAAGTGGATGACCTAAGGTTTATCGAACTCAGGGAAGTAGAGGTCAAAGATGGTCTCTCTCAAGCAACCCTGCATCTAAGATACAAGAAGTCTCTTGTGTCCCCAACAGACCTAATACAACTAGGAGTTGTATAGGTGCACTAGTTCGGCGAAGAGATGGTAAAATATGGATGATAGGAGTGGCAAAGCAAAGTAATATAAATCTGTAATAAAAAGTGCAGCAAGCAAACAAGTGGTAAACGTGAGCACAAATGGTATTGCAATGGTGGAAACAAGGCCTAGGCTTCATACTTTCACTAGTGGCAACTCCCAACAACATTAACATAATCGAATCACATGATATTTCCCATAATGGAGACGCACTCGGAGGTCATTCCTTTGTGGTCAAGAGAGGACGAGAATTATGTAGGGCTACAAAAGCACACCTCTAAGTTCGTAGTTCTCTATCTATGGATTTCCCAATGTCACCGCGTCCATCCAAAGAGAGTACCACAATCACCACAACATATCTCAAGGATAGTCAAAGACAAGCACCAAGAGACTCTCAATCTTCAATCAACACACAAAAGAGGAAATCACCCATGAAAATATTCTTCTAATCCATGTCCAATAGACCGCTGTCACCTTGGTCTCGGGGATTATACTAGATAAAGACAAGTGAGTACATCAATCCAATACATAGAGGAAGGGGAAATATCATGGGATCACCCTAGATTAACATAGCCTATGATCACAACGAAGATCACATCATGGGAGAGAGAATTGACCACATAGCTACTGGTAGAAACCTCAGCCCCGAAGAGGAACTACTCCCGCATCATGGAGGGAGGAAGCAACGTCGATGGAGATGAATCCGGGGGCACTTCCCCGTCCCGGCAGGATGCCGGCACAGGAATTCTGGTCCCCCGAAACTTGGTGGCGATGGCGGCGGAGATCGGAATAGCTTCTGGAGAAAAGGGTTCTGGAATCAGGGTTTCCGCGATGGGAGATAAATATATGCGAAGGGGGTCACCAGAGGCGGAACCGGGGCCCCAGGTGCCCCCCTGGCGCGGCCAGGGGTGGGGCCGCGCCGGGTGGCCGCCTGGGCCCCCCTGGCTCCCCTCTGGCCCCACTTCTGGAGCATGGAAGCTTCGGGAGCGCTGATTTTTTATATATTTTTCCCGGAATTTTTCTGGCAATTTAAGTAATGGGAAAACCTGAAATACAAAAACAGCAGAAAACAGAAACTGGCACTGGGGTGCACTGAGTTAATAGGTTAGTCCAAATATGATCAAAAGTGTATGAAAGTGTATCAAAAGTATAGCAATATCACCCAAAACATGCATGGAGCAAGCAAAAATTATAGATACGTTTGGGACGTATCAACATCCCCAAGCTTAATTCCTGCTCGTCCTCGAGTAGGTAAATGATAACAAGCACAATTTCTGTGGTGACATGCTACCAAAGAGTCTTTCACAATCACATGACAAATGCTTATTGAGATAATGAATCTTTAGTAATTAAGTTACCTCATGAGAATATCACAAAGAACTGAAAGTTTACAATATGATACTGAAACACCCAATAGATTTGTAGTGAACATGGTGTGCAAACATGACAAAGTGATACCTCGCTTGCCCCCTTTAGTGAAGCAAAACATAAATGCAGGAGCACCTCCGAAGTTTAAGTGACGACTAGATACAATGATTTCAGAATAAGCGATATCTCAATCATGCAGAAGACAATGGTACTTTGGGACAATGCACATTACACTCAGAATGACAATCATGCTCTCAATAGTTGGTGCTTTGAAGAAAGAAAGTGGAGACTCTCGAACCGTGGATTTTGATGGCAAGGTTGAAAACCCGTGGCTGGAAGCAAAGACTAAACAAGTACCAGAGCTCGTGGTTTTAAAAACAGAGATAAAAAGCTTTTGGGAGATGCATAATTCGTCAACGAATGCTAGTAGATAACCCAATTACTTCTTATGCTGGACAAGTTTCGAGGAACGGCTCCCACGCGGGGACGATCACATCCCCGTAATCTCCTTTGTTTATCACTGCCAGAGTTTTCTGATTTCTCATGAACAAAGCGTGAAGGAGGGTTTGTTTGTTGCTATTATCTTTTGAGAGCTGGGCGCACTCATGCCAGTCCCTCCTCGTATTAGGGGTTTGCAGATTAGACATGCAATCCCGGGGTAAAATTTTGTCCAATCATAAGAAGATCATGAATTACCTACTACTTCCTCATGAGCTAAAACAGAGGCACAAAAGAGAAATGCTTTTGAATAATTTTGAGATGGTACAAGAAAGTCTTCGTTAGGAATGGCAAGTAAATACTATATATAGGAAGGTATGGTGGACTCATATGGCATAACTGGTTTCAAGGATTTTGGATGCACAAGCAGTCAGTCCGCTTAGTACAGGTGAAGGCTAGCAAAAGACTGGGAGCGACCAACTAAGAGAGCAATGACGGCCATAATCATGCAGAGCGACTAAGCAACATTGAATCGGGCATGGAAGTTATATCACTACTCAGAAATTAAAGATCATCAAGGCTTGATAGACTTTCTTTACAGTCTTAAATATGCGTGAGCTTATGCCAAGTCAATCAAAATAAATTCTTGGAGGAAGATATCACTAAACCATACCACATCATAGGCAAACAAATCATGCTGGTACTTCAATAACACATTAAGAACCCCCAACTATTTGAGACTAACCATAAGAAAACATGAACTACTAAGCACCATTATGCACATAGCATTTTTATCATAGACATATCAACCAGTGCCACAGAAGCCAACTTTATTAACAAGATAAGCATGATAACTCAAGAGAGTTCCAGAAGCAACAACCTAAACAAAAGCTCTTAAAAAGATAAGCATGAAAACTAAGAGCTAAGCATGACAGCAGCTATGAAAAGATAAAGAACACACACAAGAAGATACGCATGCAAGCCTATGTTGTGTTCTACAGTGGAGTGGAGCGTGTTTCTCTCCCAAACAATGAAGGCTAGGATCCAACTTGTTTAAGAACAGCAAGTAAAACTAAATAAACTAAAAAGGAAACTAAGAGCAAGACGCTCCAAGCATAGCACATAACGCATGAAGTGATTAAAATATAGTGGAACGAAAGACGAACTGATAATTGTTGATGGAGAAGGGGATGCATGGGGGCATCCCCAAGCTTAGACGCTTGAGTCTTCTTGAATATTTCTTGGGGGTGCACGGGGGCATCCCCAAGCTTGAGCGTTTGACCCTCCTGAATCTTCTTTTATCATCTTCCCTCGCACACTTGAAAACTCCCTTCATACATAACTCATCATAATCTGATTAGCGAGGTTAGTACCCACAATAAAATAACTTTTCCCTACTGGAAATAAAGATAATCTTGAATAGCTACTGTTTCTCAAGATTGCCAAAAGGTTTTTGCAAAGAAAAAGCAAGCTCAAGGTTTGCAAAACGAAGAAAAGGCAAAACAGGACAGAATCTGTGAAAAGCAGACCAGCAGGTAGTAAATAATTTTTTCGGGGCACTTCTCCAACTCAAATCAAAAAACTCAGAACAGACGCCCGAAAGCCAATTGTATAGAGCACGCTTTCAAAAAAATTCATATCAAAAATATGATCTGGTGATTTTATACGAATTTTTCTGTCCAAGGACAGAATCTATTTTCTGGACTGCACGTCACAACTTTTGAACTTTCTTGCAATCGGAGGCTAAACTTGGCACAAAGCTTGAAAAGAAAAGATACAATGATGATGCTACAGTAGTAACAAACATCAAGACCACTAAAAACTGAAAGAACAACCTGAAAGCAAAGATAACAAGGGTTGTCTCCCTAGAGCTCTTTCTTATAGCCATAAAGATAGGCTTAAGACTTTAATGATGCTCTCGTAGGAATAAGAGTTGAAGAACAAAAGAGAGCATCAAGAAGCAAATACCAAACACATTTAAGCCTAACATGCTTCCTATGCATAGGAATATTGCAATAGAATAATTCATTGAAGCACAAAGCAATAAGCATAGGAAGACAAAACAAGTGCAGCTTCAAAACCTTCAACATAAAGAGAGGGAACTTGATATTATTGAAATATCTATAAGCATATGTTCCCTTCTCATAATAATTTTCAATGGGATCACGAATAAACTCAACAATATAAGCATCACATAAAGCATTGTTACCATGATCCACATGCAAAAAGGTACTCTTACTCTCCACATAAGCATAATCTTTCTCATTGGTAATAGTGGGAGTAGGACTATCATAAACAACTTGAACACTATAGATTAATTGTGTATTAGGAAGATGGTGTTCAACAAGGGAGTAATTCCCTACATGATTATGACAAGTTTCATAAGGATAATTTCTCCTTATGTCATAGGTACCTTTATAATCACTATAGATTGGAGTTATAACATCATCATAGTAGAGAAGAGCATTATCATTGCTAGCAACTATATTTGTAAACATGTTGTCTTTATTCTTACTAGCAAAAGAATTATCAATTATCACATCACTAGTGGGTAAAGGATTTGCAATCCTATCATCCCCAAGCTTAGAGCTTTCCATATCATCACTTTCAGAGTTGGTACCAAAAAGATTTTCAAGATCATAAGTAGCATTATCATCATTTTCCCAATCACAATAAGTAACATACATATCATAATCAAAATCATCTTCAATAGTACCTACGGACGTATCATCAAGATGATAATTAAGGCAATAAACTTCACCTTCTTCTTTAAACTTACAACCGTTAGGATAAAAGTTGATGGGAGGAATATGCTCAGGCCAGGTTGATACCCATTCTTCTTCCTTCTTGCTCCTCTTCCTCCTCCTCTTCTTTTTCTTCTTCTTCACCTTAGGAGGGAGTGGTTGGAGATGAAGCTTCTCCACATATCCTGGTTTATCATTAGAAACAATAGGGGAAACTTGGGAGGAACTCTCCTTTTTATTAGCAGAAATATAAGAGACATTTTTATACTTTGGTAAAGTTCCCTCCTTTCTAATCTTACTTATGTAATCATTTTTATGGCAATTAACAACACAATAGAGATGGCAATTTTGCAAAGTGTTTTTTATTCCTATGGTATTAACATCTAGCCAAGAAGTCTTTTCTGATAACTCTTCACACATCAAAAATAACATAAGCTCATCATGAAGATCAGGGGTGATCATGTTATCACACAACTGGTTAACAGTTATGTTTTGAAAGTGCATGCATTGAAAATTAAAGTGACCCTCTATACAGCAAAGTTCACAAGTAAAAGGATAAAGGTCACGCAATTCTCTAGCTATTTCATTATATCTTTGACCCAAGTGATTGTTCTTTCATGCTTATGTTGCTTACAATACTTCTCTTCTTCAATCATAGGCCTTTCACAAGGTCTATCCACTCCACAAAAATTAACATGCTTATATAAAACTTCATTTTTAAGAATTGGATCATGCATGTTGCAATCATCATGAACAATTTCATTTTCTTTGCAAATCTCTTTAAAAGGTTCATGATGCTTGATCCAATCCTCCTTAGGCATATTAAGATGTGAAGGAAAAGATTTGAGGAAATCAACAAGGAGTTGAGAATCAAGCCCAAACTTAGCACTAAACTTATTAAAACTTGTAGTTTCAACAAAGGACTTAATGCAATCATACTCATAAATTATACCTGACTCTTTACCTTTGTCGATCTCCCAATCTTCAGTGTTGCGTTGAATTCTTTGAAGGAGTTCCCATTTAGCATCAATCTTTTCGTTTGTGAAAGAACCCATAGAGGAAGCATCGAGCAAATCTTTATCCTGTCGAGAGAGCCTTGCATAGAAATTAGTAATAATCATATCTTTGGGGAGCCCATGGTTAGGACATTTTAGCATTAACATTTTCAGTCTCCCCCAAGCTTGAGCTATGCTCTCTCCGTCATGAGGATAGAAATTATAAACATAATTCCTATTCTCATGGACTTCATGAAGAGGATAAAACTTGGAGTAAAAGAGAGACTGGATCTCTTCCCAATCCAGCAGGTGAGAGTCATCTAGTAGCCTATACCATTCCAATGCTTTTCCTTTCAGTGACAAGGCAAATAATTTCCTCATGACTCCATCTCTTGTCAAACCTGAAATCTTAAACAACTCACAAAGTTCTGTAAGTTTCAACAAATGAATACTAGGATTGACTGTCCCATCATAACAATCATTCCTAATTATTTCAATTATCCCAAGTGGTATTCGAAACGGGATACATTCAGTAGGTGGAGGAGACTTCTCTACCACGGGTGTGGTAAAGCGGCCTTCCCCAAGCAGCGAACTAAGAGTGCGGTTTTCCATAAACATAACTAGTGAAACTAAAAACAAGAAACGAAAAGATTTAATTGCAAGATCTAAAGATATACCTTCAAGCACTTAATTCCCCGGCAACGGCGCCAGAAATAGCTTGATGTCTACACACGCTTCTATTCTTGTAGACTATGTTGGGCCTCCAAGCGCAGAGGTTTGTAGGACAGCAGCAATTTCCCTCAAGTGGATGACCTAAGGTTTATCGAACTCAGGGAAGTAGAGATCGAAGATGGTCTCTCTCAAGCAACCCTGCAACTAAGATACAAGAAGTCTCTTGTGTCCCCAACACACCTAATACAACTAGGAGTTGTATAGGTGCACTAGTTCGGCGAAGAGATGGTAAAATATGGATGATAGGAGTGGCAAAGCAAAGTAATATAAATCTGTAATAAAAAGTGCAGCAAGCAAACAAGTGGTAAACGTGAGCACAAATGGTATTGCAATGGTGGAAACAAGGCCTAGGCTTCATACTTTCACTAGTGGCAACTCCCAACAACATTAACATAATCGAATCACATGATATTTCCCATAATGGAGACGCACTCGGAGGTCATTCCTTTGTGGTCAAGAGAGGACGAGAATTATGTAGGGCTACAAAAGCACATCTCTAAGTTCGTAGTTCTCTATCTATGGATTTCCCAATGTCACCGCGTCCATCCAAAGAGAGTACCACAATCACCACAACATATCTCAAGGATAGTCAAAGACAAGCACCAAGAGACTCTCAATCTTCAATCAACACACAAAAGAGGAAATCACCCATGAAAATATTCTTCTAATCCATGTCCAATAGACCGCTGTCACCTTGGTCTCGGGGATTATACTAGATAAAGACAAGTGAGTACATCAATCCAATACATAGAGGAAGGGGAAATATCATGGGATCACCCTAGATTAACATAGCCTATGATCACAACGAAGATCACATCATGGGAGAGAGAATTGACCACATAGCTACTGGTAGAAACCTCAGCCCCGAAGAGGAACTACTCCCGCATCATGGAGGGAGGAAGCAACGTCGATGGAGATGAATCCGGGGGCACTTCCCCGTCCCGGCAGGATGCCGGCACAGGAATTCTGGTCCCCCGAAACTTGGTGGCGATGGCGGCGGAGATCGGAATAGCTTCTGGAGAAAAGGGTTCTGGAATCAGGGTTTCCGCGATGGGAGATAAATATATGCGAAGGGGGTCACCAGAGGCGGAACCGGGGCCCCAGGTGCCCCCCTGGCGCGGCCAGGGGTGGGGCCGCACCGGGTGGCCGCCTGGGCCCCCCTGGCTCCCCTCTGGCCCCACTTCTGGAGCATGGAAGCTTCGGGAGCGCTGATTTTTTATATATTTTTCCCGGAATTTTTCTGGCAATTTAAGTAATGGGAAAACCTGAAATACAAAAACAGCAGAAAACAGAAACTGGCACTGGGGTGCACTGAGTTAATAGGTTAGTCCAAATATGATCAAAAGTGTATGAAAGTGTATCAAAAGTATAGCAATATCACCCAAAACATGCATGGAGCAAGCAAAAATTATAGATACGTTTGGGACGTATCAACATCCCCAAGCTTAATTCCTGCTCGTCCTCGAGTAGGTAAATGATAACAAGCACAATTTCTGTGGTGACATGCTACCAAAGAGTCTTTCACAATCACATGACAAATGCTTATTGAGATAATGAATCTTTAGTAATTAAGTTACCTCATGAGAATATCACAAAGAACTGAAAGTTTACAATATGATACTGAAACACCCAATAGATTTGTAGTGAACATGGTGTGCAAACATGACAAAGTGATACCTCGCTTGCCCCCTTTAGTGAAGCAAAACATAAATGCAGGAGCACCTTCGAAGTTTAAGTGACGACTAGATACAATGATTTCAGAATAAGCGATATCTCAATCATGCAGAAGACAATGGTACTTTGGGACAATGCACATTACACTCAGAATGACAATCATGCTCTCAATAGTTGGTGCTTTGAAGAAAGAAAGTGGAGACTCTCGAACCGTGGATTTTGATGGCAAGGTTGAAAACCCGTGGCTGGAAGCAAAGACTAAACAAGTACCAGAGCTCGTGGTTTTAAAAACAGAGATAAAAAGCTTTTGGGAGATGCATAATTCGTCAACGAATGCTAGTAGATAACCCAATTACTTCTTATGCTGGACAAGTTTCGAGGAACGGCTCCCACGCGGGGACGATCACATCCCCGTAATCTCCTTTGTTTATCACTGCCAGAGTTTTCTGATTTCTCATGAACAAAGCGTGAAGGAGGGTTTGTTTGTTGCTATTATCTTTTGAGAGCTGGGCGCACTCATGCCAGTCCCTCCTCGTATTAGGGGTTTGCAGATTAGACATGCAATCCCGGGGTAAAATTTTGTCCAATCATAAGAAGATCATGAATTACCTACTACTTCCTCATGAGCTAAAACAGAGGCACAAAAGAGAAATGCTTTTGAATAATTTTGAGATGGTACAAGAAAGTCTTCGTTAGGAATGGCAAGTAAATACTATATATAGGAAGGTATGGTGGACTCATATGGCATAACTGGTTTCAAGGATTTTGGATGCACAAGCAGTCAGTCCGCTTAGTACAGGTGAAGGCTAGCAAAAGACTGGGAGCGACCAACTAAGAGAGCAATGACGGCCATAATCATGCAGAGCGACTAAGCAACATTGAATCGGGCATGGAAGTTATATCACTACTCAGAAATTAAAGATCATCAAGGCTTGATAGACTTTCTTTACAGTCTTAAATATGCGTGAGCTTATGCCAAGTCAATCAAAATAAATTCTTGGAGGAAGATATCACTAAACCATACCACATCATAGGCAAACAAATCATGCTGGTACTTCAATAACACATTAAGAACCCCCAACTATTTGAGACTAACCATAAGAAAACATGAACTACTAAGCACCATTATGCACATAGCATTTTTATCATAGACATATCAACCAGTGCCACAGAAGCCAACTTTATTAACAAGATAAGCATGATAACTCAAGAGAGTTCCAGAAGCAACAACCTAAACAAAAGCTCTTAAAAAGATAAGCATGAAAACTAAGAGCTAAGCATGACAGCAGCTATGAAAAGATAAAGAACACACACAAGAAGATACGCATGCAAGCCTATGTTGTGTTCTACAGTGGAGTGGAGCGTGTTTCTCTCCCAAACAATGAAGGCTAGGATCCAACTTGTTTAAGAACAGCAAGTAAAACTAAATAAACTAAAAAGGAAACTAAGAGCAAGACGCTCCAAGCATAGCACATAACGCATGAAGTGATTAAAATATAGTGGAACGAAAGACGAACTGATAATTGTTGATGGAGAAGGGGATGCATGGGGGCATCCCCAAGCTTAGACGCTTGAGTCTTCTTGAATATTTCTTGGGGGTGCACGGGGGCATCCCCAAGCTTGAGCGTTTGACCCTCCTGAATCTTCTTTTATCATCTTCCCTCGCACACTTGAAAACTCCCTTCATACATAACTCATCATAATCTGATTAGCGAGGTTAGTACCCACAATAAAATAACTTTTCCCTACTGGAAATAAAGATAATCTTGAATAGCTACTGTTTCTCAAGATTGCCAAAAGGTTTTTGCAAAGAAAAAGCAAGCTCAAGGTTTGCAAAACGAAGAAAAGGCAAAACAGGACAGAATCTGTGAAAAGCAGACCAGCAGGTAGTAAATAATTTTTTCGGGGCACTTCTCCAACTCAAATCAAAAAACTCAGAACAGACGCCCGAAAGCCAATTGTATAGAGCACGCTTTCAAAAAAATTCATATCAAAAATATGATCTGGTGATTTTATACGAATTTTTCTGTCCAAGGACAGAATCTATTTTCTGGACTGCACGTCACAACTTTTGAACTTTCTTGCAATTGGAGGCTAAACTTGGCACAAAGCTTGAAAAGAAAAGATACAATGATGATGCTACAGTAGTAACAAACATCAAGACCACTAAAAACTGAAAGAACAACCTGAAAGCAAAGATAACAAGGGTTGTCTCCCTAGAGCTCTTTCTTATAGCCATAAAGATAGGCTTAAGACTTTAATGATGCTCTCGTAGGAATAAGAGTTGAAGAACAAAAGAGAGCATCAAGAAGCAAATACCAAACACATTTAAGCCTAACATGCTTCCTATGCATAGGAATATTGCAGTAGAATAAATCATTGAAGCACAAAGCAATAAGCATAGGAACACAAAACAAGTGCAGCTTCAAAACCTTCAACATAAAGAGAGGGAACTTGATATTATTGAAATATCTATAAGCATATGTTCCCTTCTCATAATAATTTTCAATGGGATCACAAATAAACTCAACAATATAAGCATCACATAAAGCTTTGTTACCATGATCCACATGCAAAAAGGTACTCTTACTCTCCACATAAGCATAATCTTTCTCATTGGTAATAGTGGGAGTAGGACTATCATAAACAACTTGAACACTATAGATTAATTGTGTATTAGGAAGATGGTGTTCAACAAGGGAGTAATTCCCTCCATGATTATGACAAGTTTCATAAGGATAATTTCTCCTTATGTCATAGGTACCTTTATAATCACTATAGATTGGAGTTATAACATCATCATAGTAGAGAAGAGCATTATCATTGCTAGCAACTATATTTGTAAACATGTTGTCTTTATTCTTACTAGCAAAAGAATTATCAATTATCATATCACTAGTGGGTAAAGGATTTGCAATCCTATCATCCCCAAGCTTAGAGCTTTCCATATCATCACTTTCAGAGTTGGTACCAAAAAGATTTTCAAGATCATAAGTAGCATTATCATCATTTTCCCAATCACAATAAGTAACATGCATATCATAATCAAAATCATCTTCAATAGTACCTACGGACGTATCATCAAGATGATAATTAAGGCAATAAACTTCACCTTCTTCTTTAAACTTACAACCGTTAGGATAAAAGTTGATCGGAGGAATATGCTCAGGCCAGGTTGATACCCATTCTTCTTCCTTCTTGCTCCTCTTCCCCCTCCTCTTCTTTTTCTTCTTCTTCACCTTAGGAGGGAGTGGTTGGAGATGAAGCTTCTCCACATATCCTGGTTTATCATTAGAAACAATAGGGGAAACTTGGGAGGAACTCTCCTTTTTATTAGCAGAAATATAAGAGACATTTTTATACTTTGGTAAAGTTCCCTCCTTTCTAATCTTACTTATGTAATCATTTTTATGGCAATTAACAACACAATAGAGATGGCAATTTTGCAAAGTGTTTTTTATTCCTATGGTATTAACATCTAGCCAAGAAGTCTTTTCTGATAACTCTTCACACATCAAAAATAACATAAGCTCATCATGAAGATCAGGGGTGATCATGTTATCACACAACTGGTTAACAGTTATGTTTTGAAAGTGCATGCATTGAAAATTAAAGTGACCCTCTATACAGCAAAGTTCACAAGTAAAAGGATAAAGGTCACGCAATTCTCTAGAAATTTCATTATATCTTTGACCCAAGTGATTGTTCTTTCATGCTTATGTTGCTTACAATACTTCTCTTCTTCAATCATAGGCCTTTCACAAGGTCTATCCACTCCACAAAAATTAACATGCTTATATAAAACTTCATTTTTAAGAATTGGATCATGCATGTTGCAATCATCATGAACAATTTCATTTTCTTTGCAAATCTCTTTAAAAGGTTCATGATGCTTGATCCAATCCTCCTTAGGCATATTAAGATGTGAAGGAAAAGATTTGAGGAAATCAACAAGGAGTTGAGAATCAAGCCCAAACTTAGCACTAAACTTATTAAAACTTGTAGTTTCAACAAAGGACTTAATGCAATCATACTCATAAATTATACCTGACTCTTTACCTTTGTCGATCTCCCAATCTTCAGTGTTGCGTTGAATTCTTTGAAGGAGTTCCCATTTAGCATCAATCTTTTCGTTTGTGAAAGAACCCATAGAGGAAGCATCGAGCAAATCTTTATCCTGTCGAGAGAGCCTTGCATAGAAATTAGTAATAATCATATCTTTGGGGAGCCCATGGTTAGGACATTTTAGCATTAACATTTTCAGTCTCCCCCAAGCTTGAGCTATGCTCTCTCCGTCATGAGGATAGAAATTATAAACATAATTCCTATTCTCATGGACTTCATGAAGAGGATAAAACTTGGAGTAAAAGAGAGACTGGATCTCTTCCCAATCCAGCAGGTGAGAGTCATCTAGTAGCCTATACCATTCCAATGCTTTTCCTTTCAGTGACAAGGCAAATAATTTCCTCATGACTCCATCTCTTGTCAAACCTGAAATCTTAAACAACTCACAAAGTTCTGTAAGTTTCAACAAATGAATACTAGGATTGACTGTCCCATCATAACAATCATTCCTAATTATTTCAATTATCCCAAGTGGTATTCGAAACGGGATACATTCAGTAGGTGGAGGAGACTTCTCTACCACGGGTGTGGTAAAGCGGCCTTCCCCAAGCAGCGAACTAAGAGTGCGGTTTTCCATAAACATAACTAGTGAAACTAAAAACAAGAAACGAAAAGATTTAATTGCAAGATCTAAAGATATACCTTCAAGCACTTAATTCCCCGGCAACGGCGCCAGAAATAGCTTGATGTCTACACACGCTTCTATTCTTGTAGACTATGTTGGGCCTCCAAGCGCAGAGGTTTGTAGGACAGCAGCAATTTCCCTCAAGTGGATGACCTAAGGTTTATCGAACTCAGGGAAGTAGAGATCGAAGATGGTCTCTCTCAAGCAACCCTGCAACTAAGATACAAGAAGTCTCTTGTGTCCCCAACACACCTAATACAACTAGGAGTTGTATAGGTGCACTAGTTCGGCGAAGAGATGGTAAAATATGGATGATAGGAGTGGCAAAGCAAAGTAATATAAATCTGTAATAAAAAGTGCAGCAAGCAAACAAGTGGTAAACGTGAGCACAAATGGTATTGCAATGGTGGAAACAAGGCCTAGGCTTCATACTTTCACTAGTGGCAACTCCCAACAACATTAACATAATCGAATCACATGATATTTCCCATAATGGAGACGCACTCGGAGGTCATTCCTTTGTGGTCAAGAGAGGACGAGAATTATGTAGGGCTACAAAAGCACATCTCTAAGTTCGTAGTTCTCTATCTATGGATTTCCCAATGTCACCGCGTCCATCCAAAGAGAGTACCACAATCACCACAACATATCTCAAGGATAGTCAAAGACAAGCACCAAGAGACTCTCAATCTTCAATCAACACACAAAAGAGGAAATCACCCATGAAAATATTCTTCTAATCCATGTCCAATAGACCGCTGTCACCTTGGTCTCGGGGATTATACTAGATAAAGACAAGTGAGTACATCAATCCAATACATAGAGGAAGGGGAAATATCATGGGATCACCCTAGATTAACATAGCCTATGATCACAACGAAGATCACATCATGGGAGAGAGAATTGACCACATAGCTACTGGTAGAAACCTCAGCCCCGAAGAGGAACTACTCCCGCATCATGGAGGGAGGAAGCAACGTCGATGGAGATGAATCCGGGGGCACTTCCCCGTCCCGGCAGGATGCCGGCACAGGAATTCTGGTCCCCCGAAACTTGGTGGCGATGGCGGCGGAGATCGGAATAGCTTCTGGAGAAAAGGGTTCTGGAATCAGGGTTTCCGCGATGGGAGATAAATATATGCGAAGGGGGTCACCAGAGGCGGAACCGGGGCCCCAGGTGCCCCCCTGGCGCGGCCAGGGGTGGGGCCGCGCCGGGTGGCCGCCTGGGCCCCCCTGGCTCCCCTCTGGCCCCACTTCTGGAGCATGGAAGCTTCGGGAGCGCTGATTTTTTATATATTTTTCCCGGAATTTTTCTGGCAATTTAAGTAATGGGAAAACCTGAAATACAAAAACAGCAGAAAACAGAAACTGGCACTGGGGTGCACTGAGTTAATAGGTTAGTCCAAATATGATCAAAAGTGTATGAAAGTGTATCAAAAGTATAGCAATATCACCCAAAACATGCATGGAGCAAGCAAAAATTATAGATACGTTTGGGACGTATCAACATCCCCAAGCTTAATTCCTGCTCGTCCTCGAGTAGGTAAATGATAACAAGCACAATTTCTGTGGTGACATGCTACCAAAGAGTCTTTCACAATCACATGACAAATGCTTATTGAGATAATGAATCTTTAGTAATTAAGTTACCTCATGAGAATATCACAAAGAACTGAAAGTTTACAATATGATACTGAAACACCCAATAGATTTGTAGTGAACATGGTGTGCAAACATGACAAAGTGATACCTCGCTTGCCCCCTTTAGTGAAGCAAAACATAAATGCAGGAGCACCTCCGAAGTTTAAGTGACGACTAGATACAATGATTTCAGAATAAGCGATATCTCAATCATGCAGAAGACAATGGTACTTTGGGACAATGCACATTACACTCAGAATGACAATCATGCTCTCAATAGTTGGTGCTTTGAAGAAAGAAAGTGGAGACTCTCGAACCGTGGATTTTGATGGCAAGGTTGAAAACCCGTGGCTGGAAGCAAAGACTAAACAAGTACCAGAGCTCGTGGTTTTAAAAACAGAGATAAAAAGCTTTTGGGAGATGCATAATTCGTCAACGAATGCTAGTAGATAACCCAATTACTTCTTATGCTGGACAAGTTTCGAGGAACGGCTCCCACGCGGGGACGATCACATCCCCGTAATCTCCTTTGTTTATCACTGCCAGAGTTTTCTGATTTCTCATGAACAAAGCGTGAAGGAGGGTTTGTTTGTTGCTATTATCTTTTGAGAGCTGGGCGCACTCATGCCAGTCCCTCCTCGTATTAGGGGTTTGCATATTAGACATGCAATCCCGGGGTAAAATTTTGTCCAATCATAAGAAGATCATGAATTACCTACTACTTCCTCATGAGCTAAAACAGAGGCACAAAAGAGAAATGCTTTTGAATAATTTTGAGATGGTACAAGAAAGTCTTCGTTAGGAATGGCAAGTAAATACTATATATAGGAAGGTATGGTGGACTCATATGGCATAACTGGTTTCAAGGATTTTGGATGCACAAGCAGTCAGTCCGCTTAGTACAGGTGAAGGCTAGCAAAAGACTGGGATCGACCAACTAAGAGAGCAATGACGGCCATAATCATGCAGAGCGACTAAGCAACATTGAATCGGGCATGGAAGTTATATCACTACTCAGAAATTAAAGATCATCAAGGCTTGATAGACTTTCTTTACAGTCTTAAATATGCGTGAGCTTATGCCAAGTCAATCAAAATAAATTCTTGGAGGAAGATATCACTAAACCATACCACATCATAGGCAAACAAATCATGCTGGTACTTCAATAACACATTAAGAACCCCCAACTATTTGAGACTAACCATAAGAAAACATGAACTACTAAGCACCATTATGCACATAGCATTTTTATCATAGACATATCAACCAGTGCCACAGAAGCCAACTTTCTTAACAAGATAAGCATGATAACTCAAGAGAGTTCCAGAAGCAACAACCTAAACAAAAGCTCTTAAAAAGATAAGCATGAAAACTAAGAGCTAAGCATGACAGCAGCTATGAAAAGATAAAGAACACACACAAGAAGATACGCATGCAAGCCTATGTTGTGTTCTACAGTGGAGTGGAGCGTGTTTCTCTCCCAAACAATGAAGGCTAGGATCCAACTTGTTTAAGAACAGCAAGTAAAACTAAATAAACTAAAAAGGAAACTAAGAGCAAGACACTCCAAGCATAGCACATAACGCATGAAGTGATTAAAATATAGTGGAACGAAAGACGAACTGATAATTGTTGATGGAGAAGGGGATGCATGGGGGCATCCCCAAGCTTAGACGCTTGAGTCTTCTTGAATATTTCTTGGGGGTGCACGGGGGCATCCCCAAGCTTGAGCGTTTGACCCTCCTGAATCTTCTTTTATCATCTTCCCTCGCACACTTGAAAACTCCCTTCATACATAACTCATCATAATCTGATTAGCGAGGTTAGTACCCACAATAAAATAACTTTTCCCTACTGGAAATAAAGATAATCTTGAATAGCTACTGTTTCTCAAGATTGCCAAAAGGTTTTTGCAAAGAAAAAGCAAGCTCAAGGTTTGCAAAACGAAGAAAAGGCAAAACAGGACAGAATCTGTGAAAAGCAGACCAGCAGGTAGTAAATAATTTTTTCGGGGCACTTCTCCAACTCAAATAAAAAAACTCAGAACAGACGCCCGAAAGCCAATTGTATAGAGCACGCTTTCAAAAAAATTCATATCAAAAATATGATCTGGTGATTTTATACGAATTTTTCTGTCCAAGGACAGAATCTATTTTCTGGACTGCACGTCACAACTTTTGAACTTTCTTGCAATCGGAGGCTAAACTTGGCACAAAGCTTGAAAAGAAAAGATACAATGATGATGCTACAGTAGTAACAAACATCAAGACCACTAAAAACTGAAAGAACAACCTGAAAGCAAAGATAACAAGGGTTGTCTCCCTAGAGCTCTTTCTTATAGCCATAAAGATAGGCTTAAGACTTTAATGATGCTCTCGTAGGAATAAGAGTTGAAGAACAAAAGAGAGCATCAAGAAGCAAATACCAAACACATTTAAGCCTAACATGCTTCCTATGCATAGGAATATTGCAATAGAATAATTCATTGAAGCACAAAGCAATAAGCATAGGAAGACAAAACAAGTGCAGCTTCAAAACCTTCAACATAAAGAGAGGGAACTTGATATTATTGAAATATCTATAAGCATATGTTCCCTTCTCATAATAATTTTCAATGGGATCACGAATAAACTCAACAATATAAGCATCACATAAAGCATTGTTACCATGATCCACATGCAAAAAGGTACTCTTACTCTCCACATAAGCATAATCTTTCTCATTGGTAATAGTGGGAGTAGGACTATCATAAACAACTTGAACACTATAGATTAATTGTGTATTAGGAAGATGGTGTTCAACAAGGGAGTAATTCCCTCCATGATTATGACAAGTTTCATAAGGATAATTTCTCCTTATGTCATAGGTACCTTTATAATCACTATAGATTGGAGTTATAACATCATCATAGTAGAGAAGAGCATTATCATTGCTAGCAACTATATTTGTAAACATGTTGTCTTTATTCTTACTAGCAAAAGAATTATCAATTATCATATCACTAGTGGGTAAAGGATTTGCAATCCTATCATCCCCAAGCTTAGAGTTTTCCATATCATCACTTTCAGAGTTGGTACCAAAAAGATTTTCAAGATCATAAGTAGCATTATCATCATTTTCCCAATCACAATAAGTAACATGCATATCATAATCAAAATCATCTTCAATAGTACCTACGGACGTATCATCAAGATGATAATTAAGGCAATAAACTTCACCTTCTTCTTTAAACTTACAACCGCTAGGATAAAAGTTGATCGGAGGAATATGCTCAGGCCAGGTTGATACCCATTCTTCTTCCTTCTTGCTCCTCTTCCCCCTCCTCTTCTTTTTCTTCTTCTTCACCTTAGGAGGGAGTGGTTGGAGATGAAGCTTCTCCACATATCCTGGTTTATCATTAGAAACAATAGGGGAAACTTGGGAGGAACTCTCCTTTTTATTAGCAGAAATATAAGAGACATTTTTATACTTTGGTAAAGTTCCCTCCTTTCTAATCTTACTTATGTAATCATTTTTATGGCAATTAACAACACAATAGAGATGGCAATTTTGCAAAGTGTTTTTTATTCCTATGGTATTAACATCTAGCCAAGAAGTCTTTTCTGATAACTCTTCACACATCAAAAATAACATAAGCTCATCATAAAGATCAGGGGTGATCATGTTATCACACAACTGGTTAACAGTTATGTTTTGAAAGTGCATGCATTGAAAATTAAAGTGACCCTCTATACAGCAAAGTTCACAAGTAAAAGGATAAAGGTCACACAATTCTCTAGCAATTTCATTATATCTTTGACCCAAGTGATTGTTCTTTCATGCTTATGTTGCTTACAATACTTCTCTTCTTCAATCATAGGCCTTTCACAAGGTCTATCCACTCCACAAAAATTAACATGCTTATATAAAACTTCATTTTTAAGAATTGGATCATGCATGTTGCAATCATCATGAACAATTTCATTTTCTTTGCAAATCTCTTTAAAAGGTTAATGATGCTTGATCCAATCCTCCTTAGGCATATTAAGATGTGAAGGAAAAGATTTGAGGAAATCAACAAGGAGTTGAGAATCAAGCCCAAACTTAGCACTAAACTTATTAAAACTTGTAGTTTCAACAAAGGACTTAATGCAATCATACTCATAAATTATACCTGACTCTTTACCTTTGTCGATCTCCCAATCTTCAGTGTTGCGTTGAATTCTTTGAAGGAGTTCCCATTTAGCATCAATCTTTTCGTTTGTGAAAGAACCCATAGAGGAAGCATCGAGCAAATCTTTATCCTGTCGAGAGAGCCTCGCATAGAAATTAGTAATAATCATATCTTTGGGGAGCCCATGGTTAGGACATTTTAGCATTAACATTTTCACTCTCCCCCAAGCTTGAGCTATGCTCTCTCCGTCATGAGGATAGAAATTATAAACATAATTCCTATTCTCATGGACTTCATGAAGAGGATAAAACTTGGAGTAAAAGAGAGACTGGATCTCTTCCCAATCCAGCAGGTGAGAGTCATCTAGTAGCCTATACCATTCCAATGCTTTTCCTTTCAGTGACAAGGCAAATAATTTCCTCATGACTCCATCTCTTGTCAAACCTGAAATCTTAAACAACTCACAAAGTTCTGTAAGTTTCAACAAATGAATACTAGGATTGACTGTCCCATCATAACAATCATTCCTAATTATTTCAATTATCCCAAGTGGTATTCGGAACGGGATACATTCAGTAGGTGGAGGAGACTTCTCTACCACGGGTGTGGTAAAGCGGCCTTCCCCAAGCAGCGAACTAAGAGTGCGGTTTTCCATAAACATAACTAGTGAAACTAAAAACAAGAAACGAAAAGATTTAATTGCAAGATCTAAAGATATACCTTCAAGCACTTAATTCCCCGGCAACGGCGCCAGAAATAGCTTGATGTCTACACACGCTTCTATTCTTGTAGACTATGTTGGGCCTCCAAGCGCAGAGGTTTGTAGGACAGCAGCAATTTCCCTCAAGTGGATGACCTAAGGTTTATCGAACTCAGGGAAGTAGAGATCGAAGATGGTCTCTCTCAAGCAACCCTGCAACTAAGATACAAGAAGTCTCTTGTGTCCCCAACACACCTAATACAACTAGGAGTTGTATAGGTGCACTAGTTCGGCGAAGAGATGGTAAAATATGGATGATAGGAGTGGCAAAGCAAAGTAATATAAATCTGTAATAAAAAGTGCAGCAAGCAAACAAGTGGTAAACGTGAGCACAAATGGTATTGCAATGGTGGAAACAAGGCCTAGGCTTCATACTTTCACTAGTGGCAACTCCCAACAACATTAACATAATCGAATCACATGATATTTCCCATAATGGAGACGCACTCGGAGGTCATTCCTTTGTGGTCAAGAGAGGACGAGAATTATGTAGGGCTACAAAAGCACACCTCTAAGTTCGTAGTTCTCTATCTATGGATTTCCCAATGTCACCGCGGTCATCCAAAGAGAGTACCACAATCACCACAACATATCTCAAGGATAGTCAAAGACAAGCACCAAGAGACTCTCAATCTTCAATCAACACACAAAAGAGGAAATCACCAATGAAAATATTCTTCTAATCCATGTCCAATAGACCGCTGTCACCTTGGTCTCGGGGATTATACTAGATAAAGACAAGTGAGTACATCAATCCAATACATAGAGGAAGGGGAAATATCATGGGATCACCCTAGATTAACATAGCCTATGATCACAACGAAGATCACATCATGGGAGAGAGAATTGACCACATAGCTACTGGTAGAAACCTCAGCCCCGAGGAGGAACTACTCCCGCATCATGGAGGGAGGAAGCAACGTCGATGGAGATGAATCCGGGGGCACTTCCCCGTCCCGGCAGGATGCCGGCACAGGAATTCTGGTCCCCCAAAACTTGTTGGCGATGGCGGCGGAGATCGGAATAGCTTCTGGAGAAAAGGGTTCTTGAATCAGGGTTTCCGCGACGGGAGATAAATATATGCGAAGGGGGGTCACCAGAGGCGGAACCGGGGCCCCAGGCGCCCCCCTGGCGTGGCCAGGGGTGGGGCCGCGCCGGGTGGCCGCCTGGCCCCCCCTGGCTCCCCTCTGGCCCCACTTCTGGCGCATGGAAGCTTCGGGAGCGCTGATTTTTTATATATTTTTCCCGGAATTTTTCTGGCAATTTAAGTAATGGGAAAACCTGAAATACAAACACAGCAGGAAACAGAAACTGGCACTGGGGTGCACTGAGTTAATAGGTTAGTCCAAATATGATCAAAAGTGTATGAAAGTGTATCAAAAGTATAGCAATATCACCCAAAACATGCATGGAGCATGCAGAAATTATAGATACGTTTGGGACGTATCAGGCGCGCGAGGAGGTCTGGCGCGTCGGGGCAGGGGGGCAGCGAGGGCGACATCGCAGTGCTCGGGGAGGCGACGGCGCAGTCCAGCAGCTTGGCGGCATCGATGTGGTCGCGGCGCCGTCGGGGGAGGAGAGATCAAAGTGAATGGAAAACAAGTGTTTGCAATACATACCCAAAGCATTGGTACCGGTTCGTGGCACCAACCGGGACCAATGCCCCCTTTAGTCCCGGTTGGTGCCACCAACCGGGACCAAAGGTCTATTTTCAGCAGTCCAAAGGGCCAGGAAACCGGGACTAAAGGTGGGCATTGGTCTCGGTTGGTGCCACGAACCGGTACCAATGCGCCCCTTTCATTCTGGTTGATGCTACCAACCGGGACCAAAGGCCTTGGGCTGGCTCGGTGCGGTGGGATGTTTAGTCCCACCTCGCTAGCTGAGAGAGCTCGAGAGTGGTTTATAAGCGCTGCTGCGCCCACCCTCTCGAGCTCCTCTCAACTGCAGGCTTTCGGGCCTACACTCACTCTATCTGCCAGTGGGCCTACTCGGCATTCTGCGGGCCTGAATCCTCGCCCATGGTTGGGTTTCTAGTCGTATTCAAGCCGTTGTGGCCGAGTAGGTGGCATTTTTTCCAGTTTTTTTGTTTTGTTTTTTGCTTAATTTATTTTCTTTTGTTTCTACTTACAGTTTTTCAGTGATTCTTTTTGCTTTTAGGTCACAAAAATTATAAACTTTCTGTTAGTGCCATTAGTTCTCAACTTTGAATAGTTTAAATTTGAATTTTTGGAATTTGTGTGAATCACTAGTTTGTGAATAACTTTACTATAAAAAAGATTTTTGAGTGATTCTTTTTCCTGCTATTTAATATTACTGTGTTTTATCATTATACTCACATAGCATTATAAAATTTCTGTTAGTGTCATTCATTTTGGTATTTTTCATGCATTTACTGATTTTTTGAGCTAAATGACGTGAAATTGAAAAGCACTTCAAATGAACTCTGAAGAGGTTGAAAGTTGGCATGGTATCATTATTTCACCCGCATAGCATGTATAAAAAGTTGATAGGGTTACGACAAAAACTGGATGCACTTCGTGTACAAAATGGACAATCTCTTTCGAAGTATTAGGGTTTCGGACGAAAACTCATCTGTTACAAAGGGATTTTATTTTTTTGAACTTATTTGAACTCCAGACTTTGTGTGTGTTCAAAATGCACCATTCAAAGCCACATCATCAATTTTCAACCCTTTCTGACTTCATTTGGTATTTTTCATGCATTTATTGATTTTTTGAGCTAAATGACGGCAAAGGCCTGCCGTTAACCACCTAACGGAGTAACAGCGCATTTATTGCCGTCTGCTTTCTTTGCCGTCCGCTGCTGATGGCAAAGGCCCCTTTGCCGTCAGCCGTCCGAAGCAGATGGCACAGTAGCTGTTTGCCGGACCTTACTTTGCCGGGGCCTTTTGCCGTCCGCGGTGGACGGCAAAGACCTTTGCCGTCCGTCGTTCATGCCTTTGCCGTCCGCCGTGGCAGACGGCAAATTACCTGTTTCCTGTAGTGGACCCTGATATTGAAAGCACTTCAAATGAACTCTGAAGAGGTTGAGAGTTGACATGGTATCATCATTTCACCCACATAGCATGTTCTACAAAGTTGAGAGGGTTACCGCAAAAACTTGATGCACTTCGTGTATAAAATGGACAATCTCTTTCGAAGTATCAGGGTTTCGGACGAAAACTCATCTGTTACAAAGGGATTTCATTTTTTTGAACTCTTTTTTGAACTTTTTTGAACTCCAGACTTTTTGTGTGTTCAAAATGCACCATTCAAATCTACATCATCAATTTTCAACCCTTTCTGACTTCATTTGGTATTTTTCATGCATTTACAGATTTTTTTGAGCTAAATGACCCTAAAATTGAAAAGCACTTCAAATGAAATCTGAAGAGGTTGAAAGTTGGCATGGTATCATCATTTCACCCACATAGCATGTTCTAAAAAGTTGAGAGGTTTATGGCAAAAACTGGATGTACTTCGTGTACAAAATGGACAGTCTCTTTTGAAGTATCAGGGTTTCGGACGAAAATTCATCTGTTACAAAGGGATTTCATTTTTTGAACTTATTTGAACTCCAGACTTTTTGTGTGTTCAAAATGCACCATTCAAAGCCACATCATCAAATTTCAACCCTTTCTGACTTCATTTGGTATTTTTCATGCATTTACTGATTTTTTGAGCTAAATGACCCTGAAATTGAAAAGCACTTCAAATCAACTCTGAAGAGGTTGAAAGTTCAAAGTTGACATGGTATCATCATTTCACCCACATAGCATGTTCTACAAAGTTGAGAGGGTTACGGCAAAAACTGGATTTACTTCGTGTACAAAATGGACAGTCTCTTCCGAAGTATGAGGGTTTTAGACGAAAACTCATCTGTTACAAAGGGATTTCATTTTTTTGAACTTATTTGAACTCCATACTTTTTGTGTGTTCAAAATGCACCATTCAAAGCCACATCATCAACTTTCAACCCTTTCTGACTTCATTTAGTTTTTTTCGTGCATTTACTGATTTTTGAGCTAAATGACCCTGAAATTGAAAAGCCCTTCAAATGAAGTCTGAAGAGGTTGAAAGTTGGAATGGTATCATCATTTCACCCATATAGCATGTTCTAAAAAGTTGAGGGGCTTACGACAAAAACTGGATGCACTTCGTGTACAAAATGGACAGTCTCTTTCGAAGTATCACGATTTCGGACGAAAACTCATCTGTTACAAAGGGATTTCATTTTTTTGAACTTATTCCCTTTATATTTGACGAGAAGCCAGACAGGACCTTCATACTGAGCAGGCATTCAAAAAAGATTTCCTTCTCTTCTTTGGTAAGAGCGTAGCTAGCAGGACCTTTTTATACTCCTTTGGAGGCATGTCGTCTTTTCGTGCTGACGTTGCTGGTCCTCCCGTGCGTCCGGTGTATCTTTTGTCTTCCCATACACGCCCAAGAAGCCTAGAAGATTCACGCAAAGATTCTTCGTCACGTACATCATGTCGATTGCAGAGTGGACCTCTAGGTCTTTCCAATAGGGTAGGTCCCAAATATAGATTTTTCTTCCACATGGGTGCGTGCCCCTCAGTGTCATTCAGAATAGATAGTCCGCCAGGACCCTTTCCAAAGATTACTTGTAAATCATTGACCATCGCAAGTATGTGATCACCAGTACGGACGGCGGGCTTCTTCCAGTGATCTGACTCGCCTTTGAAATGCTTGCCTTTCTTTCGACATTGATGGTTGGTCAGAAGAAATTGACGATGCCCCAGGTACACATTCTTCCTGCATTTGTCCCAATATATACTTTTTGTGTCATCTAAACAGTGCGTGCATGCATGGTATCCCTTGTTTGTTTGTCCTGAAAGGTTACTGAGAGCAGGCCAATCATTGATGGTTACAAACAGCAACGCATGTAGGTCAAATTCCTCCTGGTTGTCCTCATCCCACACACGTACACCTTGTCCATTCCACAACTGTAAAAGTTCTTCAACTAATGGCCTTAGGTACACATCAATGTCGTTGCTGGGTTGCTTAGGGCCTTGGATAAGCACTGGCATCATAATGAACTTCCGCTTCATGCACAACCAAGGAGGAAGGTTATAGATACATAGAGTCACGGGCCAGGTGCTATGATTGCTGCCCTGCTCCCCAAAAGGATTAATGCCATCCGCGCTTAAACCAAACCATACGTTCCTTGCGTCACCTGCAAACTCATTCTGGTACCTTCTCTCGACTTTTCTCCACTGCGACCCGTCAGCGGGTGCTCTCAACTTCCCGTCTTTCTTACGATCCTATGCGTGCCATCGCATCAACTTGGCATGCTCTTTGTTTCTGAACAAACGTTTCAACCGTGGTATTATAGGAACATACCACATCACCTTGGCAGGAACCCTCTTCCTGGGGCGCTCGCCATCAACATCACCAGGGTCATCTTGTCTGATCTTATACCGCAATGCACCGCATATCGGGCATGCGTTCAAATCCTTGTACGCACCATGGTAGAGGATGCATTCATTAGGGCATGCATGTATCTTCTGCACCTCCAATCCTAGAGGGCATAGAACCTTCTTTGCTCCGCACGTACTATCGGGCAATTCGTTATCCTTTGGAAGCTTCTTCTTCAATATTTTCAGTAGCTTCTCAAATCCAATGTCAGATACACCATTGTCTGCCTTCCACTACAGCAATTCCAGTGTGGTACCGAGCTTTGTGTTGCCATCTTCGCAATTTGGGTACAACCCTTTTTTGTGATCCTCTAACATGCGATCGAACTTCAACTTCTCCTTTTCACTTTCGCATTGTCTCTTTGCATCAACAATGACCCGACGAAGATCATCATCGAGCACATCATTTGGTTCCTCTTGATCTCCAGCTTCCCCCATTGCAGCATCACCGTATTCAGGGGGCACATAGTTGTCATCATACTCTTGTTCTTCGTTGTCTTCCATCATAACCCCTCTTTTTCCGTGCTTGGTCCAAACATTATAGTGTGGCATGAATCCCTTATAAAGCAGGTGGGTGTGAAGGATTTTCTGGTCAGAGTAAGACTTCGTATTCCCACATATAGGGCATGGACAACACATAAAACCATTTTGCTTGTTTGCCCCAGCCACTTCAAGAAAAGTATGCACGCCCTTAATGTACTCGGAGGTGCGTGTGTTACCGTAGATCCATTGCCGGTTCATCTGCGTGCATTATATATAATTAAGTGTGTCAAAAACCATTACGGAACATCATGAATACAGAAGTGACCAAATTAATTGAAGTTCATCATCAACTTAAAACCAAATTACATACATAGTTCTCATAGAAGTTCATCATCAGATTTTTTGCTTTTAGAAAGAAGATAAGAACAAGAGGCTCACCACAGTGGTGCCGGTGACGAGATCAGCGCGGGCGAATAACGGCGGTGAGGACAGGGATGGGACAAGATGGGCCGGCAAACCTAGACAAATCTTGAGGAAAATGGAGCTTGGACAAGGAGCTTCGAGAGGAGAAAGCTTAAGTAGTGTGGCTCGGGCATTTCATCGAACACCTCATGTGCATAGGAGATGAGCAAGAGCACCAAAAAGCTCTCTCCCACTGCCAAAAAAACAGAGCAGTGGACTGCTCTGCTCATGGGTTGGGGGTACATATAGGCAACTCATTGGTCCTGGTTCGTGGCTGGAACCGGGACTAAATGACCACATTTGGTCCCGGTTCCAGCCACCAACCGGGACCAATGGTTGTGGGCCAGGAGCGAGGCCCATTGGTCCCGGTTCATGTCCAGAACCGAGACCAAAGGCGCCACACCAACCGGGACCAATGGCCACCGAGTCCCGGCCGCCCCCTGGCCTCACGAACCTGGACAGATTCCCCCCATAGGTCCCGGTTTGTGAGTGAACTGGGAGTAATGGGCCTCCCCGGCCTGGACCAAAGCCCTGTTTTCTACTAGTGAAAAGGCCATTGCCCAGCGGTCAACTTTGAGATCAATGGCCACCATTACAACAAGGGATGTTATCTAGCTGATGGTATATATCCCCAATGGTCCACTCTTGTGAAGACCATACCCAATCCGCAAGGAGAGAAGAGACAGAGGTTTGCCCAAATGCAGGTGAGTGTTAGGAAAGATGTGGCGCGTGCATTTGGTGTGCTTCAGTCTTGATGGGGTATTGTTCGAAACCCTGCATTGACATGGAGCACTCAGAAGCTTTGGGGGTGATGATTGCTTGTGTGATCATGCACAACATGATCATTGAGTGAAAGCACAAGTGCTCCCTCGGTGATTTTGGTAATTAATGTCAACATATCTCTTGTTGGACTAATGTTTGCATCTAGTATATTTCAGACAAGTTCAACAAATGGAGTGGCATGGACTAGAGGATGTGGAACCCCTTCAAGATGATAAGGACAAAGGATTGGCTCAAGCTCAAAGCTCGGGACTCTATATTTTCTATTTTAGTGATCCAATATCATATTGAGTCCATAGGAAAGCCAATACTATTAAAAGGGGATGAGGTGTTGCTTAATGGCTTGCTTGCTCAAAGTGCTTAGTGATATACTCCAAAACCCTCAACCACTTTCTCACATCCACATATGTCCCAAACCAAAAGTCAAACTTGGCCCCACCGAAACTTTCTATCCGGCGCCACCGAGTTGAGTTAACATAGCCATTGCCACAAACCCTAATCAACTCGGTCTCACCGATGGGATCTCGGTCTCACCGAGATGGGCTTGCAAACTCTCTGTTGCCTGCTTCAATATTTTCGGTCCCACCGAGAATATGAAATCGGTCTCACCGAGTTTGCTTGGCCAACTCTCTATTTCTCTTATTACCCAAATCGGTCCCACCGAGTTTGTGTAATCGATCAAACCGAGATGAGGCTTTACCCTGACCCTAGCACATCGGTCCTACCGAGTTGATGATATCGGTCCCAACAATATGCCTAACGGTCACATTATGAACTAAATCGGTCTGACCGAGTTTTCTGATTCGGTCCCACCGAGCTTGGTAAATTGTGTGTAATGGTTAGATTTTGTGTGGAGGCTATATATACCCCTCCACCCACTCTTCATTCGTGGAGAAAGCCATCAGAACATGCCTACACTTCCAACATACATTTTCTGAGAGAGAACCACCTACACTTGTGTTGAGGTCAAGATATTCCATTCCAGCCACATAAATCTTGATCTATAGCCTTCTCCAAGTTGCTTTCCACTCAAATCATCTCCACCAAATCCAATCCTATGAAAGAGAGTTGAGTGTTGGGGAGACTATCATTTGAAGCACAAGATCAAGGAGTTCATCATCAACACACCGTCTATTACCTTTTGGAGAGTGGTGTCTCCTAAATTGGTTAGGTGTCACTTGGGAGCCTCCGTCAAGATTGTGGAGTTGAACCAAGGAGTTTGTACGGGCAAGGAGATCGCCTACTTCGTGAAGATCTACCCTAGTGAGGCAAGTCCTTCGTGGGTGATCGCCATGATGGGATAGACAAGGTTGCTTCTTCATGGACCCTTCGTGGGTGGAGCCCTCCGTGGACTCGCGAAGCCGTTACCCTTCGTGGGTTGAAGTCTCCATCAACGTGGATGTACAATAGCACCACCTATCGGAACCACGGATAAAAAATCTCTGTGTCTACATTGCGTTTGCTCCCTCAAACTCCTTTCTTTACCTTCATATGCAATTGCTTTACATTCCGCTGCTATACTCTTAGAATTGCATGTGTAGGTTGATTGCTTGACTTGTGCATAATTGCTAAAATCTGCAAGACTTAAAATTGGGAAAAGGCTAGGTTTTTATTTGGTCAAGTAGTCAAAGTTGCATGCTTTACTTTCCGCTGCTCGTATACTCTTGTCATGCTTGCTTGATATGTATTGTGAACAAGGTTATCAGAATCGCGATTTTGTTATACGATTCTATGACTTTACGATCCAAACTAAGCCCTCTGATTCTACGACTTTACTTCATAGAATCTACGTTTCTACGATCCTGATAGTGAAGATTCTATGATTTGCGATCCTACCATCGGCGCTCCGATCCGATTCGAAATCGCGATTCTGACAACCTTGATTGTGAATGTTTAAACATGTGTTAAAACTCCACCTCAACTTGAAGAAATAAAAAACTGTCACTTTTCTTGCTAAGAGTCTATTCACCCCCCCTCTAGACACCTCTTCTCGATCCTTTCATTGAGGATGAGCGTGATGGCAGTATCTACCAAGGGTTTGATTTTCGGGGTGAGAATGTTGAGTCTGAGCACCCGCCTCCTGCAACTTTTGAACAATTTATCCAATTTCATCGTGAGTTGCGTGATCCGAACACTCATACGGCAAGATGACTTGGTTGAGCACATGTTGGATCATATTGGCAATCAATAGATCTATCGGTTTAATCTCTTTTCGTGTGCACAAATGTTGAGTGGTTTTGTAAGACTATTTGATATTTTTAAAATTTTAATTGGATTGTAATAAAAGACTATTTTGAACATATGTTTGATTTAAATTTATTTTTTCTATGCTTCATTTTGTTGTACTAGATAATGCCCCGCGCGTTGCTGCGGGTGTTGGGGAACGTAGTATTTTCAAAATTTTCCTACGATCACGCAAGATCAATCTACTAGATGCATAGCAACGAGAAGGGAGAATGTGTCTACGTACCCTCGTAGACCGAAAGCGGAAGCGTTTATCAACGCGGTTGATGTAGTCGTGCACCTTCACGATCCGTCCCGATCTAGTACCGAACGTACGGCACCTCCGCGTTCAGCACACGTTCAGCTCGATGACGTCCTCGCCTTCTTGATCCAGCAAGATGGGCGAAGTAGTAGATGAGTTCCGGCAGCACGACGGCGTGGTGACGGTTGTTGATGAAGAACAATCTCTGCAGGGCTTCGCCAAGCACTACAGAAATTAGACGGAGGATAAACTAGAGGGTCGGGGTAGCCGGCACACGGCTTGGTGTATCTTGATGTGTCTTTGGTGCTAGCCCTACCCCTCTATTTATATGTTGAGCCCTGGGGTCGAAAATTGGAGCAAAAGCCTCCTCAAAGTCAGTTTTGCCCGAAAGGAAAGAGTCCCACTCGGACTCCAGGGCTAGACGCCAGGGTTCCCGGCGTCTACCCCCTAGACGCCAGGGTTCCTGGCGTCTAGCCTCTGGTCTCCGCAAAACTTCCTTTTGCACTTTCCTAAAGCCTCGTGGGCTTTCCCCTTTGGCCCAAATAAAGTGTTCTCGTACCCAAACACTTCGGGAAACATCCAGAACCCCTTCCGGTGAATTCCGGAACCCTTCCGGAGGTCAAACACTATTATCCCATATATTAATCTTTATCTCCGGACCATTCCGGAGTTCCTCGTCATGTCCATGATCACATCCGGGACTCCGAATAACATTCAGTCACCAACATACATAACTCATTCAATACTATATCGTCAACGAAACGTTAAGCGTGCGGACCCTACGGGTTCGAGAACTATGTAGACATGACCGAGACATCTCTCCGGTCAATAACCAATAGCGGAACCTGGATGCCCATATTGGCTCCTACATATTCTACGAAGATCTTTATCGGTCGAACCGCATAACAACATACGTTGTTCCCTTTGTCATCGGTATGTTACTTGCCCGAGATTCGATCGTCGGTATCTCTATACCTAGTTCAATCTCGTTACCGGCAAGTCTCTTTACTCGTTCCGTAATACATCATCCCGCAACTAACTCATTAGTTGCAATGCTTGCAAGGCTTAAGTGATGTGCATTACCGAGAGGGCCCAGAGATACCTCTTCGACAATCGGAGTGACAAATCCTAATCTCGAAATACGCCAACCCAACAAGTACCTTCGGAGACACCTGTAGAGCACCTTTATAATCACCCAGTTACGTTGTGACGTTTGGTAGCACACAAAGTGTTCCTCCAGTATTCGGGAGTTGCATAATCTTATAGTCATAGGAACATGTATAAGTCATGAAGAAAGCAATAGCAATAAAACTAAACGATCAAGTTGCTAAGCTAACGGATGGGTCTTGTCCATCACATCATTCTCCTAATGATGTGACCCCATTGATCAAATGACAACTCATGTCTATGGTTAGGAAACACAACCATCTTTGATCAATAAGCTAGTCTAGTAGAGGCATACTAGGGACACTCTGTTTTGTCTATGTATTCACACATGTACTAAGTTTCCGGTTAATACAATTCTAGCATGAATAATAAACATTTATCATGATATAAGGAAATATAAAATAACAACTTTATTATTGCCTCTAGGGCATATTTCCTTCAGTCTCCCACTTGCACTAGAGTCAATAATCTAGTTCACATCGCCATGTGATTTAACACCGATAGTTCACATCGTCATGTGATTAACACCCATAGTTCACATCGCCATGTGACCAACACCCAAAGGGTTTACTAGAGTCAATAATCTAGTTCACATCGCTATGTGATTAACACCCAAAGAGTACTAAGGTGTGATCATGTTTTGCTTTGTGAGAGAAGTTTAGTCAACGGGTCTGTCACATTCAGATCCGTATGTATTTCGCAAATTTCTATGTCTACAATGCTCTGCATGGAGCTACTCTAGCTAATTGCTCCCACTTTCAATACGCATCCAGATTGATACTAGAGTCATCTGGATTTAGTGTCAAAGCTTGCATCGGCGTAACCCTTTACGACGAACTCTTTATCACCTCCATAATCGAGAAACATTTCCTTAGTCATCCCGTTACTAAGGATAATTTTTGACCGCTATCCAGTGATCTACTCCTAGATCACTATTGTACCTCCCTGTCAAACTCATGGCAAGGTACACAACATGTTTGGTACACAACATGGCATACTTTATAGAACCTATGGCTGAGGCATAGGGAATGACTTTCATTCTCCCTATATTTTTCTGCCGTGGTCTGGCTTTGAGTCTTACTCAACTTCACACCTTACAAGTCAGGCAAGAACTCCTTCTTTGACTGATCCATTTTGAACTACTTCAAAATCTTATCAAGGTATGTACTCATTGAAAGTCTTATCAAGCGTCTTGATCTATCTCTATAGATCTTGATGCCCAATATGTAAGCAGCTTCACCAAGGTCTTTCTTTGAAAAACTCCTTTCAAACACTCCTTTATGCTTTCCAGAAAATTCTACATCATTTCCGATCGACAATATGTCATTCACATATACTTATTAGAAATGGTGTAGTGCTCCCACTCACTTTCTTGTAAATACAGGCTTCACCGCAAGTCTGTATAAATCTATATGCTTTGATCAACTTATCAAAGCGTATATTCTAACTCCGAGATGCTTGCACCAGTCCATAGATGGATCGCTGGAGCTTGCACATTTTGTTAGCACCTTTAGGATTGACAAAACCTTCTGGTTGCATCATATACAATTCTTCTTTAATAAATCCATTAAAGAATGCAGTTTTGTTATCCATTTGCCAGATTTCATAAAATGCGGCAATTGCTAACATGATTCGGACAGACTTAAGCATCGCTACGGGTGAGAAAGTCTCATCGTAGTCAACTCCTTGAACTTGTCGAAAACCTTTCGCAACAAGTCGAGCTTTGTAAACAGTAACATTACCGTTAGTGTCAGTCTTCCTCTTGAAGATCCATTTATTTTCGATGGCTTGCCGATCATCGGGCTAGTCAACCAAAGTCCACACTTTGTTCTCATACATGGATCCCATCTCAGATTTCATGGCCTCAAGCCATTTTGCGGAATCTGGGCTCATCATCGCTTCCTCATAGTTCGTAGGTTCATCATGGTCTAGTAACATGACTTCCAGAACTAGGTTGCCGTACCACTCTGGTGCGGAACGTACTCTGGTTGATCTACGACGTTCAGCAGAAACTTGATCTGAAGTTTCATGATCATCATCATTAGCTTCCTCACTAATTGGTGTAGGAATCACTGGAACTAGTTTCTGTGATGTTCCACTTTCCAATTCGGGAGAAGGTACAATTACCTCATCAAGTTCTACTTTCCTCCCACTCACTTCTTTCGAGAGAAATTCCTTCTCTAGAAAGGATCCACTTTTAGCAACAAAGACCTTGCCTTCGGATCTGTGATAGAAGGTGTACCCAATAGTTTCTTTTGGGTATCCTATGAAGATTTACTTCTCCGATTTGGGTTCGAGCTTATCATGTTGAAACTTTTTCACATAAGCATCGCAGTCCCAAACTTAAAGAAATGACAGCTTAGGTTTCTCATCAAACCACAGTTCATACGGTGTCATCTCCATGGATTTAGATGGTGCCCTATTTAACGTGAATGTAGCTATCTCTAATGCATAACCCCAAAAGCGATAGTGGTAGATCGGTAAGAGACATCATCGATCGCACCATATCTAATAAAGTACGGTTATGACGTTCGTACACACCATTACACTATGGTGTTCCAGGTGGCGTGAGTAGTGAAACTATTTCACATTGTTTTTACTGAAGGCCAAACTCGCTAACTCAAATATTTTACCTCTACGATCATATCGTAGAAACTCTTATTTTCTGTTACGATGATTCTCCACTTCACTCTGAAATTCTTTGAACTTTTCAAATGTTTCAGACTTGTGCTTCATTAAGTAGATATACCCATATCTACTTAAATCATCAGTGAAGGTCAGAAAATAACGATACCCGCCGCGAGCTTCAACACTCATTGGTCTGCATACATCAGTATGTATGATTTCCAACAACTCTGTTGCTCGCTCCACAGTTCCGGAGAACGGAGTTTTAGTCATCTTGCCCATGAGGCATGGTTCGCAAGCACCAAGTGATTCATAATCAAGTGATTCCAGAAGTCCGTCAGTATGGAGTTTCTTCATGCGCTTTACACCAATATGACCTAAACGGCAGTGCCACAAATAAGTTGCACTATCATTATTAACCTTGCATCTTTTGGCTTCAATATTATGAATATGTGTATCACACGATCGAGATCCAACAAACCATTTTCATTGGGTGTATGACCATATAAGGTTTTATTCATGTAAACAGAACAACAATTATTCTCTAACTTACATGAATAACCGTATTGCAATAAACATGATCAAATCATATTCATGCTCAACACAAACACCAAATAACACTTATTTAGTTTCAACACTAATCCCGAAAGTATAGGGAGTGTGCGATGATGATCATATCAATCTTGGAACTACTTCCAATACACATCGTCACTTCATCCTTTAACTAGTTTCTGTTCATTATGCAACTCCCATTTCGAGTTACTACTCTTTAGCAACTGAACAAGTATCAAATACTGAGGGGTTGCTATGAACACTAGTAAAATACACATCAATAATCTGTATATCAAATATACCTTTGTTCACTTTGCCATCCTTCTTATACGCCAAATATCTAGGGCAGTTCCACTTCTAGTGACCATTTCCTTTGCAGTAGAAGCACTTAGTTTCAGGCTTGAGTTTAGATTTGGGTTTCTTCACGGGAGTGACAACTTTCTTGTCATTCTTCTTGAAGTTCCCCTTCTATCCCTTTGCCCTTTACTTGAAACAAGTGGTCTTGTTAACCATCAACACTTGATGCTCTTTCTTGATTTCTACCTTCGCCGATTTCAGCATCGCGAAGAGCTCGGGAATTACTTTCGTCATCCCTTGCATATTATAGTTCATCACGAAGTTCTACTAACTTGGTGATAGTGACTAGAGAAGTTTGTCAATTACTATCTTATCTGGAAGAATAACTCCCACTTGATTCAAGTAATTGTAGTACCCAGACAATCTGAGCACATGCTCACTGGTTGAGCTATTCTCCTCCATCTTGTAGGCAAAGTACTGTCAGAGGTCTTATACCTCTCGACACGGGCATGAGTATGCAATACTAATTTCAACTCTTGGAACATCTTATATGCTCCGTGGTGTTCAAAACGTTTTTGAAGTCCCGGTTCTAAGCCGTAAAGCATGGTGCACTTAAACTATCAAGTAGTCATCATACCGAGCTTTTGTCAAAACATTCATAACGTCTGTATCAGCTTCTGCAATAGGTCTGTCACCTAGCGGTGCATCAAGGACATAATTCTTCTGTGCAGCAATGAGGATAATCCTCAGATCACGGAACAATTCCGCATCATTGCTACTAACATCTTTCAACTTGGTTTTCTCTAGGAAAATAAACGGGGAGCAACATCGCGAGCTATTGATCTACAACATAGATATGCTAATACTACCAGGACTAAGTTCATGATAAATTAAAGTTCAATTAATCATATTACTTAAGAACTCCCACTTAGATAGACATCCCTACGGTCATCTAAATGATCACGTGATCCAAATCAACTAAACCATGTCCGATCATCACGTGAGATGGAGTAGTATCAATGGTGAACATCTTATGTTGATCATATCTATTATATGATTCACGCTCGACCTTTCGGTCTCCAGTGTTCCGAGGCCATATCTGCATATGCTAGGCTCGTCAAGTTTAACCCGAGTATTCTGCGTGTGCAAAACTGTCTTACACCCGTTGTATTTGAACGTAGAGCTTATCACACCCGATCATCACGTGGTGTCTCGGCACGAAGAACTTTCGCAACGGTGCATACTCAGGGAGAACACTTGTACCTTGAAATTTTGTAAGGGATCATCTTATAATGCTACCGTCGTTCTAAGCAAAATAAGAAGCATAATAAGATAAACATCACATGCAATCAAAATATGTGACATGATATGGCCATCATCATCTTGTGCTTTTGATCTCCATCTCCAAAGCACCGTCATGATCACCTTTGTCACCGGTGCGACACCTTGATCTCCATCGTAGCATCGTTGTCGTCTCGCCAACTATTGCTTCTACGACTATCCCTACCGCTTAGTGATAAAGTAAAGCAATTACATGGTGCTTGTATTTCATACAATAAAGCGACAACCATATGGCTCCTGCCAGTTGCCGATAACTTTACAAAACATGATCATCTCATACAAAAACGTATAACTCATCATGTCTTGACCATATCACATCACAACATACCCTACAAAAACAAGTTAGACGTCTTCTACTTTGTTGTTGCAAGTTTTACGTGGCTGCTACGGGCTTAGCAAGAACCGTTCTTACCTACGCATACAAAACCACAACGATGTTTCGTCAAGTATGTGCTGTTTTAACCTTCACAAGGACCGGGCGTAGCCACACTTGATTCAGCTAAAGTGAGAGAGACAGACACCCGCCAGTCACCTTTAAGCAACGAGTGCTCGTAACGGTGAAACCAGTCTCGCGTAAGCGTACGCGTAATGTCGGTCTGGGCCGCTTCATCTCACAATACCGCCGAAGCAAAGTATGACATGCTGGTAAGCAGTATGACTAGTATCGCCCACAACTCATTGTGTTCTACTCGTGCATATCATCTACGCATAGACCTGGCTCTGATGCCACTGTTGGGGAACGTAGTATTTTCAAAATTTTCCTACGATCACGCAAGATCAATCTACTAGATGCATAGCAACGAGAAGGGAGAGTGTGTCTACGTACCCTCGTAGACCGAAAGCGGAAGCGTTTATCAACGCGGTTGATGTAGTCGTGCACCTTCACGATCCGTCCCGATCTAGTACCGAACGTACGGCACCTCCGCGTTCAGCACACGTTCAGCTCGATGACGTCCTCGCCTTCTTGATCCAACAAGATGGGCGAAGTAGTAGATGAGTTCCGGCAGCACGACGGCGTGGTGACGGTTGTTGATGAAGAACAATCTCTGCAGGGCTTCGCCAAGCACTACAGAAATTAGACGGAGGATAAACTAGAGGGTCGGGGTAGCCGGCACACGGCTTGGTGTATCTTGATGTGTCTTTGGTGCTAGCCCTACCCCTCTATTTATATGTTGAGCCCTGGGGTCGAAACTTGGAGCAAAAGCCTCCTCAAAGTCAGTTTTGCCCGAAAGGAAAGAGTCCCACTCGGACTCCAGGGCTAGACGCCAGGGTTCCCGGCGTCTACCCCCTAGACGCCAGGGTTCCTGGCGTCTAGCCTCTGGTCTCCGCAAAACTTCCTTTTGCACTTTCCTAAAGCCTCGTGGGCTTTCCCCTTTGGCCCAAATAAAGTGTTCTCGTACCCAAACACTTCGGGAAACATCCAGAACCCCTTCCGGTGAATTCCGGAACCCTTCCGTAGGTCAAACACTATTATCCCATATATTAATCTTTATCTCCGGACCATTCCGGAGTTCCTCGTCATGTCCATGATCACATCCGGGACTCCGAATAACATTCGGTCACCAACATACATAACTCATTCAATACTATATCGTCAACGAAACGTTAAGCGTGCGGACCCTACGGGTTCGAGAACTATGTAGACATGACCGAGACATCTCTCCGGTCAATAACCAATAGCGGAACCTGGATGCCCATATTGGCTCCTACATATTCTACGAAGATCTTTATCGGTCGAACCGCATAACAACATACGTTGTTCCCTTTGTCATCGGTATGTTACTTGCCCGAGATTCGATCGTCGGTATCTCTATACCTAGTTCAATCTCATTACCGGCAAGTCTCTTTACTCGTTCCGTAATACATCATCCCGCAACTAACTCATTAGTTGCAATGCTTGCAAGGCTTAAGTGATGTGCATTACCGAGAGGGCCCAGAGATACCTCTTCGACAATCGGAGTGACAAATCCTAATCTCGAAATACGCCAACCCAACAAGTACCTTCGGAGACACCTGTAGAGCACCTTTATAATCACCCAGTTACGTTGTGACGTTTGGTAGCACACAAAGTGTTCCTCCGGTATTCGGGAGTTGCATAATCTTATAGTCATAGGAACATGTATAAGTCATGAAGAAAGCAATAGCAATAAAACTAAACGATCAAGTTGCTAAGCTAACGGATGGGTCTTGTCCATCACATCATTCTCCTAATGATGTGACCCCATTGATCAAATGACAACTCATGTCTATGGTTAGGAAACACAACCATCTTTGATCAATAAGCTAGTCTAGTAGAGGCATACTAGGGACACTCTGTTTTGTCTATGTATTCACACATGTACTAAGTTTCCGGTTAATACAATTCTAGCATGAATAATAAACATTTATCATGATATAAGGAAATATAAAATAACAACTTTATTATTGCCTCTAGGGCATATTTCCTTCAGCGGGATGGTAGTGTGACAAAGAGCTTAAAGGAGAAGGACACTTTAAGGATGGAGTAAGCAAAAAAAAAGGTAAAAACTATAGGAGATGGCTTGCATAGAATGTATCAATGAAATCACCTTTCTCAGTATGATCAGTTTGTGACCAAACTTGTACATGGTCTTAGTATTTTATCGGATGATCAGTGGTAGTATTGGAAGGGGAAGACAATGCAAGCTGATGTGCTGCTGATACAAACGGTATTAGCAAATAATTTATTTCAATAAATACAATAATAAGAGAATGGAAAGAAAGAAACAACATGGCTATTTGGAGAATCAGACATAATATATGCAAAGTTACATCTGCAATACAAATTGCTTGTCTGCACGTTGAATGAATTCCCCACTTTAATCTTTCTCAGGCACATGAGCTCAATCAACTTACAGTATATTAAGCACCCAGAATGCAAAAAGAATATGTGACTGTATGTGCTGAAAATAGTACAAAGGAAGTCAGGATATAATTAGGGCCGGGGTTGTAGGCTCTTTCTCCCCACAACAATTGGATATGCAATAGAGGAATCAATGCATCGTTGTGAGGAGTATAGGTGGAGCATGCAGGCGTCGGCCAATCGGACATCCGATCCGCAATGACACGTCATGATGGCCTACTCGTGTAGGACAAATATGTGAAGAAGGCATAGCTAGAGATGAGGGAAGGTGCATGTTCATGAACTATTCTGTTGCATGATGCTTGGGTAGAGGGCGGGCCCGATAGCCCACATTGAGAGCTTCATGGTGTTGCTCCACGCTATCACGGAGCTAGCTTGGCGTTAGCAACATCCTCAACAGTGGCGACGTCACCTCCTCGTCCAATTGGGTTGACATGGTCGACGACATGCAGCATCTCACTCTCTCATCCGTCCCCATCATCTATGGCACCAACGTGGTCGACGGACACATCAATGCATTGATCTGCGTTCATGGCAAGAGAAGCCATAAGGGATCTTCCCAAATGAACATGGAGAATTGTAGTCTATTTTTCCAGCCCTCGATTATCCCAAATGAAAATATAGACAACCAAATCATGGGGAAAACCAACCTCCTAACTGATGACACTCATGAAATCAGTCAGATCTAACAACGCCAATGTCGATCGGCAGGCGAGGGGCGCGAGAAGATCACCTGGTGGAGGCATGGTGAAGAGATGGCCAGTAAATGCTAAGCAAGGAGATGTAGCTGGTATTCTATTCATGAGGATTGTGATGGGGAGGGTTTCATCCTACCTACGGAGATATGGTTGTGTGTTATATAGGAAGCACAAAGAAGATGCAAGAAAGGGGAAGAGACATGTGTGGTGTTGGAAGGGGAAGGGAAGAAGGCGTCACAAAGAAGTTTGTTGTTGGCTGCACAACTCATATTGCGCCAGGTCTTGAGCATCTAATAATGGGCTGCATGTTGGCTGGAGTAATGGACTGCATGCGATTTTGCTAGTCTGCAGAGCAACCAAAACTGAATGCACGGAACTGAAAGGGCTCACAAAAAATGGGAATCAGAAGGATTAGCCAAGTGGAGGGTTAGTGCTGATGTGGATGTAGGAGAATGGATGATGATGTGGATATGTTGCATGCTTAGTTAAATATGTTAGTGGGGATGAACTGTTTAGGTAATATAGATTTGGCCTCCGACAGATGAGATATGGCCGAAGATGTGGCCGCGGGTTGGGCGCCCGACCGACGTAAATCCAAATCCAGACGGATATGACTTCATTGCCATTCTAAATGACGAAATTCAGATAAAACGGATGTTCAGCCGATGTAAATCTAAATTCAGACGGACATGACTTCATTGCCATTTTAAATGACGAAATTCAAACAAAACGGACGTTCATTTTCGAATCGTGCTAGCTTAAGAAGGTGTCTCGTATGGTTTTGGTCAACACTCGGCCGAGGGCCCAACCCAATGCGCCGCTTATCTTTACCACTTCTTCCTCCTGGGTTGCCTCAAAAAAAAAAAAACTTCTTCGTCCTGGTCCATGGCCTCATCCTCCCCGCCCGGCGCCTCCGCCCGCCGCCCGCCTCCTTCCTCCCCGAACCTATCTATCAGTCTGTGCCGCTCACCCTTGCGACCATCCCGCGGCGTCGACGTGAGAGCCAGGAGCGAAAGCCGAGAGCAGCACCTTCCTCCATCTCCATGATAGTCGCTCACGCCACTGCTCCCCCTCTCTCCATCTTCCACCTCCGATGTCCTTGGAGCAGGCTGCGGAGGCCTTTGGACAGCTGGATATGCATCCTGAGAAGAGATTGAGCGGCGCGGGAGGAATCTCGCTGCGGCATTGGGTCCTCACTTCTGATGAATCCACTTGTCCAGAAGAAAGAAACCCAAGGTGCCTATATCCTCTCCAGTGTTCAGAAATTTTATGCTGTGCTCTTGGTAGCAGCTTACGCAAACAACGGCAAAATTTGGGGATTTTTTTTTTTTTTTTGAGGTAACAATGAGGACAATCGACTGGCTAGATTTTCTCTGACGTCAACAAACAATCTTTAATTTGCGGAAAGAAATCACTAATAACTCCTTGGATACAATATCAATATACAATATACAGCATTGGAAAGGCCGGCTTTCCGGCTAATTAATTTTAGATTGGGGCCATGATGTCGAAGTGCTTTCGGATGGATCTAGCGTGCTCCACAGAATCTAAAATTGTTTATATGATAGTTTATCTAATAGTGATGTGTAAAGTGCAGTGCTCTCCATTCTTAATTAGCGCTTCAGATCTAGATGCCATAGCTTTTTACACCTTTTGATTTCCTATAGGGTGCATCGATCCGATTCAATCCCCATTCTCCTACTTCTGTTACTCTCCCTGAACTCCTTCGGCCTCCGGAGCTGGGTAAGTAACACTACTGCTGAGTAATGCTACTGGAGATTTGTCCTCTCTTAATTCTGCACCATTTTTCTGCTAATACAATTAGTTAGCGGTTACTGCTCGACAGTGACAGGGTTATATTTTCACTCAATGCTAGATCCCTTTCTGAGTTTTGTTAGCTTGACATCCGTGTTCATTGTGATGGAGATTTATCAGGTATACACCACCCACGCGTCATTCTTAGATGGCCAACGAGAAAGAGCGCAAGCTTCTTCACCTGGAGGAGGCATTACTCAATGAAAATGTGGAGCCGACCTTTCTTCCTCTGTCACTTTTGAAGGACATCACAATGAATTTCTCTAAACATGAATTACTTGGCACAGGTGGATTTGCATCTGTGTACAAGGTGCGTATGCAACCTTCAGCTGCTTCGACTCTAAAATAACTGGAGTATATGTTATTAATCAATGATGTCAAATGCAGGGAACCCTTCGGAATGGGGTGGTTGCAGTGAAGAAAATTTCGAGAATAACAGCGACCGGTCAGAGTGATTTCATGAGGGAGGCTACCTGTATGATGAAGGGCAAGCACAAAAATATCGTACGGTTTCTTGGATACAATATTGGGACTGAAAGGTTACATGTCTTGGAAAAAACAACGCCCTATATGTTGCTCTGCTCTGAGTACATATCTAACGGGAGCCTTCAAGAGTACATCAAAGGTACAAGATCAGCCACAAAAATAGCCCCTTTGCTTTTCATGCTTACCCAAAATTCTTTGCTTTCCTTTTACACAAAATTACTTGATATACTCTCCGCAGCTGAATCTTTTAGATTTCAATGGAGCACACGTTATCGCATAATCATGGGAATTTGTGAGGGCATAGAATATCTTCACCGGAGGAATATGGTTCATCTGGATCTCAAGCCTTTAAATATACTACTGGATCATAAAATGTCGCCCAAAATTACCGATTTTGGTCTATCAAGATACTTTAGTGAAGATCAAATCAAGGAATCTAGACAATTAGCTGGGACCAAGTAGGCTTTTGAATCCTTTTTTGAGAAATCCATCCCTTTTGTTGGACATCAACTATGCATGTTGCATATATAGTGTTTAATTCTGTATGCATTAACCAATGAAGCTATACTTGCATTTTGTTGCAGGGGATATATGGCACCAGAATATGTTTATCATGGAGTAGTTACACCCAAGGTAGACATGTATAGTTTGGGTATTATAATCATGGATCTTCTGGTGGGACATGACGTATGCATGGGCTTTGTTAAAGATCAAACAGCAGGGGGATTTGTAGTTGATGAGGTAATAACCATCTATATGACTATTTCCACATAGAGCTTACATGTTGAAATAATTATATTCTCTTTCAGATAAAAAAAACATCATATCTAGTGGCAAACTACAATTTTGTTGGGGAAAAGAAAATGGAAATCATCTTTGATAAGAGTATATAATTAACAACAAGTTTAGGGGAGAGAGAACAGATAGGGGTGTTGTAGGAGGGGAGAGGGCGCTATGGAGAATATGAGAGATGCATGGGAACCGGGGCAAGAAGATAGACATCGAAGAAGGGTCAGGATCGCAGGAGCAGTACTGCACTAGCTTATTTTGAGAAATGAGACATCTGTACTCTGTTAATTGAGTTAACTGCTGTTGACTATCCATAAAGTTAACTGTAATGTGACATCCCTAAAGTGGCAAAGAAACCATAACCCAGCCAGTTTCTGATTAATAGCAAATATGCACATGGGCCTAAAATAATATAAGTATGTTGACAATGTTCCCTTTTTCAAACGCTAATTTATTATGGTTAATAGGTACTTGAAACTTGGAAGGAAGCGCTTGGGACACCAGAGGGGTATCATACAGAACACACGTACAAGTATATCAATGAAGTGCGACGGAAACAAGTACAAGTATGTGCTGAGATTGCCGTAGAATGCATGGACAAGGATCCTAAAGACCGTACAGAAATCAAGGTACCAGAATGTGTAATCCCTTGTAGTTATGAATCTAGTGTATACGAAGGAAATTCCAGATCAAAATTATCAAGCATGTTATCATTATGGAAGGTATGATCACTTACTCACAGTAACTTGATTAATTTCAGTGATATCTGGCACCTTCAGTTACATTTTTTGTTGCAGACCTCGAGCTCAAATGAGGAAAGGGCCCCAGGTCAGCAGAGACCTGCGGCATCTGATATCATCAATAGGCTTCGTGAAACAGAAATTACTTCAACCTGGTCATCACTATGGCAGGTATATATGATCACGCTCCATTTAATCACAAGCTAGAAATTCTAAGTAAAAACTAAAAAGCTGAACATCTAACAGTGAAATTAGTTAATAATCTAATCACAACCAATGGATCTTCATAACTAATAAGAGAGGTGGAAAACCCAGCTTATTACAGGTCGAAGGGCAAACGAATTTCTATATGCAGCAATTATCATAGTATATCCACCGGGGCTAAGAAATGTATGACAGTTTGTCCTAAGATTCCTGGGTTATATGTGTTGTTGCAGATAAGTGCAGGGTCAACCGGGGCTGAGCTGCTCGAAATCGACCGTCGCGTGCTCTGCTTTCCCTTCAACACAGAGGATGAAGTTGAAACCAGTTGCCTACTGAACCTAACCAATGTGGCAGACTGTATTGTCGTCTTTCAGATTGTACCGCAGTTTGCAGAATTTTATCGTTTGGAGGGTTCAAGAGGCTTTGGTACTGTGCAACCGATGGAGACTCACGTTGTGAATATCATAATACAAGGGCCACAACAGCCACCGGACACGGGCATATTGAACATAGTAACTGTCGCTATGAGGGGAGAGATGAAGGGTGGGGACAGCAGCGAGATGAACCATGAGGTGCATAAGGTGATGCCGACTGCTGTCATCTGCCCATCAAGTGGCACAATGAAACCCAAGGTGAGTTCAGTAGGTGTAGTGAGAAAAAAAATCAAGCCATGTATTCTATATTGATCTTAATTATTTAATTAACCATGGTAATGGTATGGTCGACTTTTGTGATCTTCAAATTATTATTTTTTGGTTATGTCAGATTCTATGCAGCCGGGACAAAATTGAGTCAGTTCGTTTCATAGATGTGCATCCTAGGGAACCATGGTGAGTACAAAATTATTCCATTGCTGGTCTTCTGTATGGAGATGTATCATAATGGGGTAGGCATATTTAACATGTGATTCATACAATTTTGTGTTTTCACATAGGATCTTGATGAGTCAAGGGCAGAAAGTTTCCATCTGGAACTACCAGACACAGGTAACAGCACATATTTAATGCCAACACACACACACACACACACTGACACACACCTTGTTTTTCATCCTAATATGCTTTTTCCCCCTATGAGATGACCTCACAGATAATTTACAGCAAATAAGATTATAAGAATGTAATAAATGTGGTTATTGATCCACAGGTAATAGAGAGAGAGTTTAAAGTCGACAAGGAAGGCTGCTACCAACATGATGCAGTCGAGGTCAAACCGGTTAAATTTATCCTCAACACGAAATGGATTGTGATGGGGGATAGTAGTGGTCACATCTCCGTGATCAGGTTTGATACAGCGGAAGAAATAAAGAATTTCGATGCTCATGATGGCAATGCTATCGAATCACTGGCAGTTCACTCAACTCAACAGCTCCTGCTATCGGCCGATAATTCCGGCATGATTAAGCTATGGAAATGGACAGATAGTCTGAGTTTGATTGAGCATAAAAAATATGACGCAGGCTCTCGCACTGTGACCCAACTTAAGTTTAACACAAACACTTTTCTTAGTTCTCAAGTGTCTGGCGTGATAAAGGTTAGATTTAGATTTTGCATTATGCTTTTCACTTGTTCATGTCCTGGGTGTTAATTTAAAATTCATCTTCTATACATGCTTGAAATCCGCAGGTGTGGTCAATTGATGGCACCCACCCTATCGCCACAATACCTGCAAAACCACAGTCAAATGAATCATGGGGTCTTTGCGGACCATTTGATTATCTTCCCACGGACGGTGATCGGAAATATATGATTACAACTACAACAAATGGCGCATGCGTATGCCATCTCCACTGGATAACGATATGCAGTATTTTGATTCTTGTGTGCATTAATAATATCCACATTAGTCTTCGTAACACTTATCTTTTATGTTGACTCGAATCAGATATGGGATTTGCAGACAGAAATGATGAACAATGTTTTGCCTCAAAAATTGAGCAAGGTTCACACACTTACTTGGAGAAGTGATGAAAAAATTGATGCAGTCGCTTGCCACCCAACGCTTCCATTAATAATTATAGTTACCAGTGACAGCCTGGAAACCTCGTCACTTTGCTTTTGGACCTCCATCAACCACAGGTAATATACTTCTCATTTAAGTGTGTAACCATAGGCACACCTACTAGTGAGCACTTCAAGTATGTATCTAGGTTACAAGTTGCACATGTTTGGCTCGTTGTTTAGGGTACTTAGCCTGCCGTTGAGATAAAACTTGAGATGGATCTAGGAGGAGTTAATATGGGGAGAGAAGCTACTCATCGTGGTGGTCTCCGCATGCCAGTAGGTGTGAGCATTATTTGGCTATCAGGTTTTAAATTATTTTGATTTTGCAAAATCGAACAACTGAATAACCTTAGGATTAATGGAAACCGATGCTTCAGTCAGTTCGGTTCAGTTCTCAGTTAGACCGAATAAGGCTAGAGAAAAAGAAACAATGACGAGTACAATACCACACCATCTTCATCGTCTCCGCTCGGTGTTTAAAGGTGAAGACGGCACACCATGGGAGGGGCGCGGGACTCAGGAATGTGGCGGCGTCATTCCAACATGGGAGCAAGACGGTGGGGTAGCAACACCGCGGGGGGGGGGGGGGGGGTGGCGATGCACAACATGTGGCGACAGGTGGGTATCAAGGGTGAGGAGAGGGTGGCTGGCTGGAGCTTATTTGCCTTGCATTATTTGTATAGAAGCATAATGATCCTGATCCTGAAGTTTAATATGAATAGGGTAACTTCAAAAGCATGCAACTCCTAGATAAAGGCCAGATGTTTATAGTGTCTAGTTTTAATATCAGATTTTGATAACTTAAGGATTTTTCTTAGGTTTATGGCCCTTCATGAGTTTCTGGTTCATGGCCTTGCATAAGCAGAGTCACATTGTGCTTGTTTGCCAAATACAGTATACACACATCAAGTTATTTGTTTATCATTTCACGAAAACACTTTTTTGGTCAATTTATTTTGACTTGCTCATTCATGCTGGCCCTGCAAGGTGTGAATTGAAGAATTAAAAGGAACATTAAGGGTGTGAATGGGAAAAAAAATAGGAGATATATAGTTAGGGATCACTCTAGACATTTAAGAATCTTAGACTAAACATACAACTTATACTGTTTAAGGCACATCCTTACTAAGTTACTATTACTAAGCTCCCTAGGAATAAAGGCCCAGGAGGGCTCCAAAGTTTTTTCCTCAAAGTGGATCCCTCCTGCAAGGGTCTGGTCGGGTCATGGGTCCCGCATGACAATATCGGAACTGAGATTCTATTAAAGCACTTTTTTTAAAAGTTAAAAACATTTAGGTATTTTTTGTGAATTTCGAAAAATGTTCACAGATTTTAACAAATATTCACGAATTTGAACAACATCGTAAATTTATAAACTCTCATGGACATGAAAAACATATTCATGGTTCTAAACTAAATTAAGGATTTTATAATTGTTCATGATCTTTTAAAAATGTTCACCATTTTAAATATTATTTGCGGATTAAAAATATTTATAAATTTATAAAAATGTTCAAAACTTCAAATTATGTTCCCTAATTTCAAAACATGTTCGTAAATTTGAAAATTATTCATGAATTAAAAAATAAGGAAAACAAGCTCCTTAGGAGAGCTCCAAACAAATTTCCTCGAAGTGGAATCTGCCTGTAGGGGTCTGGATGGGTTGTAGGTCCAGTATCGGAACCGATATTCTGTTAAAACACATGAAAATATTTGAAAACATTCAAGTATTCTAATTTTTTGTTAATTTCCAAAAACATTCAATAAATCAAAAAATTATAAATTCTTTATGGATATGGAAAAAATCTCCATGGTCCTAAAAAATGTTCACGAGTTCTATAATTGTGCATGATCTTTTAAAATTTGTCACTATTTTTAAATTATGTTCAGATTTAAAATAATATTTATAAATTTGAAATTGTTCACGAAAATGAAAAAATCTTTGCTTCTTTTTAAATGTTCACAATTTTGAAGAAAACATTTATGATTGTTCAAAATGATCAAAATTTAAAATACTTTCCCAAATTTCTAAAATATATTCATGAATTATAAAAAAAATATAAACAAGCAGGAAAATAAAACAAGAAAAGAAAAACTGCTAGAGAAAAAAGAAAAAGAAAAACAAATGGAACCTTCCCAACCTCGGAAGGACCGACGTACATGGCCGACACAATAGAGCCCGCGGAAGTCCGTGTTTGCTCAACCGTCTCCACGGTATGCGCAGAATGTGAATTGTCATAATAACTCTTCAATGAAATATAGTATGAATTACAAAATCATAGAACGGTGTGGCAAAGCGCACATTACCCTCTAGTACTACTTAATCCTAGAACATCACCGCAGATGTGTAAACAGCAGCAAGACTACATGGGTTCCTGCTTTTGGATCAGATGGATATACTTTCCTGAATAGTCGTGATAAGTTCGATTGAAACCTAGATCTGAAAGTACGAGGAATTGCTTTATAATTTTAGTTGAAATTATCTCAGCCTATTGTGTTGAAGGATACAACTTACCTTGGACTTCTTATGTTTACAGGCTTGTCAAAATTATTCACATTGAGAATGCTTTCAGCCGGATTAAAGAGTTTGGGTTTGTGGGCTTAACAAGGTAACTCATTTTAGTATTACTTTTGTACTCTACTTGTATTAAATCCTTATTTACAGAAATATATTTTAGATGTGTGAATAAAAGTGACAGTTAAGTGGATAAAAGTAATTTCTTGTATAGGAAGTAAAGTTGGTGTATTATTCTTTCTCCAGTTGTTCCGTAAATAAACTGTCTTATGTGTTACTCTCTCCGTCCCAAAATAAGTGTTGACTTTGTATGTACAAAGTTGAGACACTTATTTTGGGGCAGAGGGAGTATGAAAGAAAGAATAAGAAATGTTCATGTATGACTGTTGTAATAAATAAATAGTTCAACTCTCGTGTCGAGAGAATTATCGGTGTCCCACACAAAGCCTAAACAGATTTAGACATGTTGGGTCAAAGCAGTTGTAGACATGTATGTTTTCAGCTCCTTTTCCCAATTGTATGTTTTCATCCGTATTGTCTTGTAATATTATGATTTACCTGACCCGTACTTAAAACCCAGAACATCTTAATTATGTAGGCTCGTTGTCGTATATGAGGAAAGGCCATCCAAAGAATGCATATATGGGCAAAGGCTATCTAAAGAATATATATATGGGCAAAGGCGGCCATATGTACGCAGTGCTAGAATTGAAATCCTGGAAATTGATATGGAAACATTAGCACACCATCAGGAAACAGATAACACACCAACAACGGCTCCGCCGGCGAAGATTTCAGCTGCGACTCGTGTGAGTGAGGATAAAGAGGCAATCACTCCTACTGGAAAAGAACATGGGGAGACTAAGCAGGGGCCGCCTGAGGTTCAACCGGCCAAGAACTACGGGATTGATTTGGGTGCAGATATGAAGGAACAAACTATTACCGGACAACCTGCAACTGAGGAAGATAATGCACCAACAATGGTTCCACCGGTGGCGAAAACTTATCCGAACGATGCTTGTGAGAATACAGAAGCAGAAACTGGTGCCGAGCAAGAAGCCGAAGAGCCTGCGGCTACTGAAATGGAGAAGCTACGCCAAGAGAATGCTTTGTTGAGAGGAGAGGTCAAGGACCTGCGTGATGAAGTGAATGTGTTGATCAAGCTGCTCGGTTCAGCTTCCAGCGCCCAATGCGTGGATCGGCCTCCCGCTCCCTCGGCCAATGCGTGGATCCATGTGCTTTGTACCGCTTGATTGCTAGGATTAAACTTCTCCCAGACTATCCCTGTTGGAATTAACCACGATTGTGGTCTGTGTCCGGCTCGGACCAGAACAAGTCACCGAATAGGACTTTTATTAGTTAGCTAGGTTAGCTTCTATATAATCCTGTGTACCCCGTGTAAACTTGTAACCCAGATCAGATCGCAAAGTAATAAAACAGCAGGGACGACACGCTCCTGTTTTAGCCATTAAATCGTGCGTTGTGTTTTTCGTCGTGTACGTGCTTTTGCATATCCAGCCGATCGATCAACCAGCTTGCGCTAGCTTTGGGCGCTTGTGTCTTGCTGGAATCAATTGACTAGCTTGTGTCAGCTAGGGGCTACAACGTACGTGATAGTCTTGACGGAAAGTACTCGTCAAGCACGTACAAGCAGGGCCTGTGTCAACAATCCCGGCCATAGCTTAACTGAATCTTGGGGTGCCTGTCGTTCTTCAGAGGACAGCTTTAGTTGTTCTTCAGATGTCGAGGACACGAGGTCCTGACAGTTCCGCCATGTAGCCGTATGCATATCCCTCTCAATCCAAATCAGAGGACAGCCTTTAGAATGGTGGGAAGTATTTGAACTGCAAGTCGTGGGACCTGCAACATAACGCCTTTGTCGACCATTATTCCTTTTGTTCAACTTTGTAATGAAGCTGATAACTAGAAATAGGTGATCCAGCACCTACCTAGCTAGCTTGGAAGATGATCATGTACTTAATCGTTTGATTCACGGTGGATAGCCAACTTTCATGCCCACTTGAATGTCGAATGGTACTTGCAATTTGGGTTTGTTGCACGCACCACTTGAATGTCGAAGCCACATATTTCAGGCGACCATTTCCACTTCAGGCCTGTTGAGTATAAGGATTATTAGGAAGTATAGGATAGACTAGAATTTGGTCCTGCCTTGTCTTGTACTTCAAGTTGGTCTTTGTACTCCTATATATATGCCCACGAGGCTCAAGCAATAACAACAACTATTTCACCAAACTCCTCTCTCTCCCTTCTAACATGGTATCTATCGCAAGTCGATCCTAAACCCTAGCCGTCACCGCTTCCGCACCCGCGCGCCGCCCCCGGGGCGGTCGGCCTCCATGACCGCCGCCGGGGGCCGCGCCGCCCATACCTAGGATTCGTCCGCCGACCGTGTTGACCGGCTGTCCTAGAGTCTTTTTCCCGAGCCATTGCTCCAGTTTTTTCGCTTTCTCGCCGGTCGTTTTGATTAGCGATTTTCTTTTTGGTTTTCCGATCTAATCTTGATCGGTTTCCGTCGCCCGCCGCCGTCATCGACCCCATGCGCCTCTACTCCGACCCCGGCGCGACCAGCCGGCCTCTCCTCCGACCCGCGGCCACGTGCGACGAGGCGGCCCGTCCAGGCTAGCCGCCGCCCGCGCGTCGTTCCGCCCGTCGCCCTGCGCCGGCCGTCATCGTCCTGCTCCTACCGGAACACCTGCATCGCCCCGACCCGGCGGTCTCGCGCCATGCGACGGCCAATCATAGCCGTCGCTCGGGCGCCGGCCCGCCCATCTATCCACGTCACCCGCCTCCGCCGCGTCTGCATGGCGGTCTACCTCGCCGGCCTCGTCCTCGGCTGCATCAGGCTCGTCGTCTGCCTCAACTCGGGCGCCGTTGCTCCGTTGGTCCCTCGGGCCTCGCTGCCTGGGCGCCGGCGCTGACGTTCCGTTCCGTCCGCCGTCGCCGGCCTCATCCGAGACTCCGCCATCACTCCTCCATCGAGCGGCGTCCCCGACCTCGCGCGCGATCGGCTTGATCACCCGCTCGCCGCCGCGATCCGCCTCATCTACGCCGCGCGATCGACCTGGCCCGTCGGTCACCCGCGCCTCCGCAGGTCCCGTGAAGATCGTCCCGAGTACTGCGCGCCTCTCCGCCGATCGAGCATCGGGCTGCCGTTGCGTCGCCCCGTCGGGCCGCAGCGCCGTCGCCCCCGTGGTTCTCCTTACGGCTGCATCAACTCGTGCTTCGCCGCTGCGTCGCCCCTTCGGGTCGTAGTGCTGCAATACGCGGTCCCCGCCGCCGCCCCGAGGCCGTCCCCGCGGTTGCACCGACTCGCGAACCGCCGTTGCGTCGCCCCTTCGGGCCGCAGCATCGCGGCCCGCGGTCCCCGCCGCCGCCCCGAGGTCTTCCCGCCGTCGCCCCGACCCGCCTGCCGTCGCTGCGTCGCCCCTTCGGGCCGTAGCGTCGCGGCCCGCGGTCCACTCCGCCGTCACCGCGCGTCAACCTCCCGTGGTATACGCCGCGCCGTCTCCCTTGGCGCGGGAACGCCACCGTCCGCGCCGGTCTTCTTCACGCTGTTAGGGTTCTTTGCCTACTTTGAGCACCGCCGCCGCAAACCTAACCTAGCCGCCGCCGCCGCGCTTCTTTGGCCGCCGCCGCCGCTACCTCCGTAGCCGCCGCCGTCGCCCGTCCACCCCCTTCGTCTTCGTCCAAGCACCAGCATGTCGCCAGCGTCGCCGTCATCTACCCCGACCACTTCGTCTACTCCGACCACTGTTGGTGACGTCGGCCCCGCGCCGATGGACGCCGCAACCGTCGGCGAGTTCTTCTCTGCTGGCCCCTCCGACTTCTCCAACATGGCGTACAGCTCGTGCAGGTCCCTCGTCTACGCATGCCCGGTGCTGGCAACACCGATGCGTGCTTTCATCCACGGCGTGTCCCCGGGCCTGGCAAGCCTGGTCGGCGCTTCGTCAACTTCGTCTTCGTCTGTCTACGCATGCCCGGTGCTGGCAACACCGGTGCGTGCCTTTGTCTACGATGTGTCCCCGGGCTTGGCAAACCCGCCGCGACGCGTCGTCAACAACATCTTCTTCCCGGCGCACCACTACTTCGACACCACAGCGCACATGCTAACTTGGCGCCCCCTTGCGCCCGCGGCTCCACGGCGACTTCCTCGACACCGGCTACCCCGACTCGACATCGACCACGGCATTCTTCGCACGGCTACCTCAACCACGGCTCCACCACCCTACGCTCTTGGCTACATCGACAAACGGCACAAAGGGCTACCGCCTACTTGAGCAACCTCGTCGGTTTCCACTCCAGCCACAACTCCGCGATGCGTCGACCGTTCCGACTGTGGGGGGGGGGTGTCCGTCGGCTTGCCTTCGGATTTTTCTCCAGTCTCATCGTCTGC